>CM076575.1:721795554-722170849 GCA_034641835.2 Pinus albicaulis
CAGCCCCCCCTCTCAGGGGGGGGTAGTAGCCCACCTACATGGGGTTCGAAGAAACACCTTAGGAAAAAAATTTGGACCCTATAATAGATGGGCGGACTAACCTATGGTTTTGTTCATGGGTTTTACACATGGTTTTGGGCATGATGTTTTTCTGCCCATTGTATTTTGTAGATCCGATCAAGATAACTACAGTTATGTTCTAATCCAGGTTTAATGGATTGGGTTTTATGGATGCTTCGAAATGTGTCTATATATATATATATATATATATATATATATATATATATATATATATATATATATATATATATATTTATATATATATATATATATATATATATATATATATATATATATATATATATATATATATATATATATATATATATATATATATATATATATATGTCTATATATATATATGTCTATATATATATATATATATATAGTATATGTCTATATATATATAGACATATACTATATATATATATATATAGACATATATATATAGACATATATATATATATATATATATATATATATATTGTAACATCGAGGGGAGAATCATTGTATATATTTGTTTTATGTTTTATCTTCTCGCCATTGTTTATTTTTTGTTTTAAGAATTTGTTTGCAGGTCATTTTTGTACAGGGTTAAAACCTACAAAGAACTCATCTCTCGGACTAGAGAGAGATTTGAAATAGATTCTTCTCTTCAAAGAAGGTTGTCTCAAAACAAATTCACTCCTCTTGACTTTAATTTGCAAGAACCCATGATACTAGATTCGCATGAAGTCATCCCTCAGACTACTGCCACATCAAACTTATGTTAATGTAGTGGGGGAATTGAATGATGTTTTGATTAGATTTTCATAAGACCATAGAGTCCATCAGATTATGGATATTGTAATTGTTGACATTCCTGAACGATATGGATTGCATTTAAGTAGGGATTGATGGACACCGATTTGACTCAATTGTGGCTACCCTAGAAAGGGGAACCAAATAAAATTAAACTTAATAAGGAGCCATACATGAAACATATCATTATTGATTTAAACGGTTCAAATGATCTTGCAAGGACTAATGATTTCTTGGTTGTTGAATTTTTCTTTGGAAATTTTGTTGTTTATTTTTATCTGATTTTGAATTTAGAACAACAATCTGATTTAGAAAAGCTTAATGCATTAGTTACCATCGATCATAAAGTTCTTGAAATTATTAATGTGTCAAGCCTTGATAAATCTGAAATTTGGACATTATATTTTGATGGTTCTAAGTCAAAGAAGGTGTCAGTGTTGGATGTATGCTTTTATATCCTAAAGGAAATAAATTTTTTATCTCATGTAGAGTACGAAGCTCTTATTTACAGACTTCACAAGGCTTTGGATCTTGGAGTTGAATGTTTGATATCCTACAGTGATTCTGAAATAATTGTTAGACAAGTAAAATAAATTACTCGTTTCCTTGTAGCGCATTTGAAGGCTCATCAATCAAAGGTATGGGATTTAATATTGAAGTTTTCAGCTTTTAATATTGATTTTATTTCTAGAGTTATGAATCAAGAAGCATATTTTTTAGCTAATGTAGCTTCTATTTTGATTCTAACTGGAAATTTTTAACCTAATTTTTTTCAGTAGAATACTTTATAGACCATCCATACTTGATGACATCACTAATTGGCGTGTCTTTGATGATGAAAAATAGATAATCAACTTTTTACATATGGAGGGTACAATCAAAGATGCACTCATTAATCATACGACTCGTGAGGAGAATTTGTGTGATTTTTCTCAAATTTACAAACATCTGTCATTGGATGAACTCTTTGAGATGGTAAAACCGATCCCTAAATCTATTGTAAGATTGGAGCATTTATATGACTTGCACGATATATTTAAGAAGGCTAAAAAATTCAAAACTAACATCTCTACCATGGTAAATTGAAGTCATAAATTTGGGGTAAAAAGATAATCCAAAATGCATCAATTTAGGAAAAATTGTTCTCCCAAGGAAAGGTCATATTTCATTAATTTGTTCAAGTAGTACAAAGATGTATTTTCTTGGACTTATAATGATCTGAAGATGTTTGATCCAAATAGTATGCAACATGCCATTCCTATGAAACCCCAAACCAAACCCTTTCAGCAGAAACTTAGGAAAACACATTTGAGTCTCAAGACCGCAACTAAAGAAGAATTAAGTAAACCCATGGAAACTAAAATCATCTTTCATGTGCCACACACTCAGTGGTTTTCTAAATTAATACCTATTAGAAAGAAAAATGGTGACATTTGTCTATGTGTCAATTTTATGAATTCAAACAGAGCCTCTAAAAATACCACTACCTGGTGCCACCTATGGAGAAAATTCTCTAGTACATCTTGGGATCTGAGATCATATCCTTCTTTGATGGTTTCTCGGGCTACAATAATAATATGGTAGCACTTTCTAACCAATTAGAGATCACATTTTGAAATCCTTTGGGTACCTTTTCCTACAGGAAAATTTCCTTCGAATTGATAAATGCACTGGAAAATTTTTAGTTATAGTTTTTAGATGTCCAATCAATGAATATGTAGTTATATATTTGGATGATGTTAATTTTTTCTCAAAAAAAAGGTCTAACCATTTGTTTCACTTTAAAAATGTGTTTGAGAGATGTAGAAAACTTGGAATCTCACTTAATCCTAAATCATCTACTTTGCAGTTACTGAAGGGAAATTACTAGGACGTATTGTCTTTAAATATTGAATTAGAATCAATCACAATAGAATGCATGTCATCAATGCTTTAACCCCACTAAACTCGAAAATGGTCATGCAATATTTTATGGGAAATATTATTTTCGTCAAATGATTTGTTCCTAGCTTTAAAAAAAAAAAACCCTCTTCAAGATTTAGCGAAGAAAATTGTTGTTTTTAAATGGCGAGAATCATAAAAGCAAGCTTTCAACACTATTAAGCAGGCAATCACAAATTATCCTACATTAATAATTTCTGATTTTTCCAAATATTTTCTTTCGTATATATTCACCTCAAATTATTCCTATGTTTTTGTGCTCACGCAAAAGGCTGATTCTAATACTTAAATCCCCATTGCTTTCATGAGCTCTACTTTTATGGGAGTAGAGCTTAACTATGCTCCTATAACAAATAAGATTTTTATGTTTACAAAGTATTCAATAATTTTTGTTTCTATTTACTTAAGTCTAAGACAAATGTCATAGTCCCATACCCAACATTTAGAAATATTTCAATTCGAAAGGAACATGGGGAGAAAAGGGATCACTAGATGACAACCTTACAAGAATTTGACCTGGAAATTAAACCTACAAAAATCATCAAAGGTCAGGGTATTTTGTAAATTGGTTGCCCAATCTATTTCTTCTCCTAGCAATTATCCCACTTTTCCAGATGATTTCTCTCTAAAAAACGAAGTATATTTAGTACAAAAGGAAGCCTTGTGTCAAGATTATTATCCTAATTCATGGTATTCATACATAAGATTTTATTTGGAAATAGGTACAACACCCTCTCATATCAATGCAACTGAGAGAAGAGCATTAAGATTAAAATCAGCACCTAATAAACTTATCAATAATGTTATTTTCTAAAGAAATTATGATGGGGTGTTACTTCGTTGTCTAGAGCAAGAATATGCTTGAAAAATACTTTGTGAACTCCACTTTGGCCATCTTGGCAGACATTTTCATGGAGATACCACCGCACACAAGGTTTTAAGGTGGGTTATTATTGGCCCGCGACGTTTAAAGACACCCATCCCCCTGTTAGAAAATGATAAACTTGTCAAAATACCATTGGTAGGCTTTAAAAACTTGTTTTTCCCCTATAGTTTGTCATTGTTTGTTATGTGGAATTATGGATTACGGATAAAACATTCTTCCCTAGATGTAATGCTCATCTAGAACAACAGGTTAAAGACTTTGCAACTACTTTTCCTAACTGTAAATAGACACACATAATAGATCAAAGAACTTACTTGGAGTCCAAGCACTTCCTATTCTCCTTCTATCACTCTTGTTGTAGCTTCAAATCCAAGCTAGATGTCCGAAAATATTTCTTGCAAGAATGAACACTAGACAACAAAAGATAGCAATAATACAGATGTATATTCAAGTTATTTAGTTAAATCAATAAAACATAAACCATATACATTAGATAAGAATTCATAATATGAAACACATGAGCTTATACAGATACATATGTGGGAAAGTAAGCAACAATATTTATTAATGGATAGAAGGGGAGGTTACAACCCAGTGATTGATTTAGTGTCACCATCTCCAGCAGCATCCCAACCTCATCACAATGCACATCTCTCCAGCAACATGTCACTCAAATCAATTCCTCAATTGAAATTCCACCAACATTTCTCTACTCAAATTCTTCCTTACCAAGCACTAGGATTTGTGCTCAATTTATAGAGGAGCTGAAGGTAGTTTTACAATAAATGACTTTATAATAATAGGCAAGACATGTTCCCAGTCTCATAGGTATCAAATGTACACATGGATTCGAAGTTTGACACATGTGAACTCTTCTAGAAGGCACTGGCCAAGTGGAGATTCTGGAACAATGAGAATTTCGCTCCCAATGTGAAAACGCACCTATGAATGTCGGGAAGTGCTTTGTAAAGCACCCTTGAGTGGGGTTACCTACATTTGAAAATCACTTAGTCCCTTTAGAGGCAACGTTGGTGAGCTCTCATATGATATAATATAAACTTCAAATCTTGGAAACCTTTGCAATGGAAGTCATGGATGATTTGTCTTGTTCTTTGTCTTAGGGCATGTAACAACTGAAATTATTGGGGATGATAGACCCTATTAATTGGTCCTGGATATAATGTCCAGTTAACCAGGTTAATGGGAATGATGCCCAAATTGACCTATAACAATTTCCCCCTAAAGCATGAAGTCAGAATAATAATAACAATATTTTGATTGAGATGCTTTACACTATGATGGGCTGGAGATGAAGCGGAGTGGTGAACTGCATCAATATTAAAATAAATTACATCATGATATATCCTCTTGATCACGAATTTCTGAGGGAAAACATTCCCATGCTCAGCACATAAACAATCTAATAACATGTACATAATTCAGAAAGTCATCTTCATTGGAATGTTGCCCAATGCAGACATGCCTACAGATATAGGCCCATGTTCGAATGACGATCTATATGTAAGGTCACCGTATATATGACGTGTACAACAATCCTGAAATCGTAGCCCTAATGGTTGAAACTAGATCTGGGGTCTTCTTAACTCATTCACTTGATAATTCGGGCACAAGTCTAGCCATGCGAATATATGATTTGTAGTCGAACATGGTAAGACATTGTTTGATGTGAGATGTTAAAAAATGCGAGATAACCACCATTGATGTCAATGGCCCTCAAGGTACTGTAGTACATTTCGTAAGGCATGAATAAATGATTTGATGTCGAATTGCAAACAAAATCTTTCGGTCAAAATTCTGGAAGCGAGGATCTTGTCGATGTTGTAACAAGCCTCATGGTACTGGAATATAATTTTTCTAAGTGAACTTCTTGGATAATTATTTGTCGTCAATAGGAAGCCACTTTATTGTGAAACAGGAGTTACTGATTTTGGAGACAAAGGTATGACTTGATATAGCAATGTTCAGGGATGACCGTCATGAGAATGGAGTTTTATGAGTATTGCAGAAGGATGAGTATTCATTGGATGACTTCTCTTGAACATATCGGTGACACAGAGATGATTTGGTAGCATTGACCCAAAACCGAAGTGAAGGTATGATGAACCATAGGTATGAATGAACCGTCAAGAATATTACCCAACCCAAATAGTCACGATGATGGAGTGAAGTGTCATGTTCAAGAGCGACCTGCTACCGTAAAAAGTTTTGTTCACTTTCCCAAATTTTCCCTGGTCATTTTTCGACTAGTACCTCTTTATTTTTAATAACCTTGAGGAGGATAACATATGCTTAATCTATAATTCAACCCTTTGGGCGAATAAAGTATCGCTATTTAATAATTTAATGTGTCTAGCAATGAATGAAACTCGATTCTTACCATGATCAACAAGCCTATCGTTATTTTATGTTTTAACGAGCCTAACGACAGTGACAGCCTAGTCTTTTTTCATATTTAGAGAATTTGAAAAAGAGGACAAAAGAAAACTCCATAAGTACTTTTTCGTAAAGTTGTCGCTCAAATCCAAAAAAAGTGTAAAATAATATCTGAGAGAACCTCTTTAGTCATGTTTGACCAGGGTATTCCTTTTTTGTAAATAATCTATCTCAGTCCGGAAAAGGGTTAAACTTATACTGAGTAGATATAAATTCATTTACTTTTACAAGCTCGAAAAGACAAGCGCTCGAAAATCTTTTCACATTATCGGAGTCTGAAAAGAGCTGAAAGAAGACTCCATGGGTTCCTTTTTCGTTGTTATCGAAGCTCGAAAAAGAGATAAAAGTGTGCTTAAAATCCTTTTTCATTTTTAACAAAGCTAGAAAAATAAGGATAAAAAGTATGCTTTGTGGTCAAATCATTCTTGAAATAAATCTGCACGACTAATCTGTTCCTCAGTTGTAAAACCTATTCAGAACAACATCAAATGGATTAAAAATACCTATTTCATGACCAAAAAAAACATAATAAAACCATATTCATAGCAATAAATATGATTTTCAAACAATTAAATGACTATTAATAAGAGTTTTAATATTTATTTTTACCATTCCATAGTTACCATTTTCATTTTGGAGCTCTGAAACTAATTTTTCCCCCGAACTTCAGCTATTGATTGCGATCATTTCTGTGGACAGATTTCATTGCCGTTTGATCCAGGTTAATGCCATAAACCTTCTTTTTCATTCAATAATCATTTCATTTCTATTCATTGCAAATTTTTAGGGTTTTTGGGCCCCTACGGTAAATTATGCTCCCAAAGAGGGAAATGCACCCTTGGACATCGAAAAGTGCATTGCATAGCAGCTAAAATGAAAGATACCTGCATATACAACACATTGTCTCTTGTCCTCGGTTGTGTTGGGCGCAATATTCATTTTTATTTCTTACATTATGCCCAAAATTTACCCAAATTTTTGCATTGAATGGAATCTAATGGTTCTTACGGTTACATTTCAAGTTTTCACTGGATTACAATGAAGATTACATGGAGGGAAAGAGAACATGAAGAACAGGATATGATTGCCCTAAATTATCCAGGCACAGTAAGAGCCCTAAGAGATTGTGGATTGTTAAAGCACTCCTGGTTGTCAGGGATGAGGCAACAAATAGAACTCTTGGATTTCTTAGTTCGAGCATGGGATTCGGCTATCGAGGAATTTCATATTAAGAACCAAGTGATTCCCATAACAGTAGAGGATGTATCCTTTCTCAAAATTTTGTCGAGGAGAGGCTTGCCTATTTTTCTCTCAGGGCCTATTCTTGGAGGAGAGACTGTGAGAGATTATGTTTTGTAACATTGTTATCCATGGGCAGAGCCAAGAAAATATGGAAAAATAAGCATCCAGGATGTTAGAGATTTGTCTTTGAGAACTATCCTTTTCACGATGGCAAAACTTTCTAGCACCATTACACTACTAGTAGCAAATATATCGTATATACAGTACGCGCTAGAGTGTATGAAGCTAACCGTCTTCAACTAGTCTGAAGCAGTACTTGCTCAGATAAAAGAACAACTGAATAAAGAAAAGGGAGGAAGGAAGAAGAATTTTAGTTATGGTTCAATCCTCATATCATTTTCTTTAGAACAGATTCCACTGATGCAGCCACCACATGTGACACTAGATGTGTCTAATCCTAGAGATTCGAGGATGCAGAGATGGGTAGAACTAATGGGTAGGCATGCAGGCCAATTGACCATTGTGCTCTCAACTACGTTCTTCGCCTAGTTCAGGCGACAGGTTTTCGCCATTGATAAGTATGCATACACAGGCATTGATTTCCAGGGAGATCCAGATTTATCTTTACCAGAAGGTGCTCAGTGGGGCGATAGGTAAGAATTTTTTGACCGTGTTTTTTATTTTCCTAAGGTTTATACATTGTTTTTGTATTTTTGATGTTTTCCCAAGAGTAAACTAAATGTTTGATGTAATTTATATGTTGTTCAAGTTCAACTGGTGGAGGAACCAGAGTGTGTAGTAGATGTGCTAGCAGAGAGGGTTGTCGGGAGAGAAGTCCTTCAGGATCTTGATATGGCTGAGACTTTGATTGAGCTTCGGCAGCACATAGACGGGTTGACCTTCAGGATTCTGGATTGTCGAATCAAAGAGTTACCCATGCGACTACAGCGTCACACTGTAGGTGTTCCTAACCATTGGATGTGGTTACTGCGTAGGATAGCTAGATCAATAGCATGTTACCACGAGCACCACTAGTTTAATTTTGACATTTTGCATACATTTTGAGGTCAGATGAACAATGTGTCTTGGGCAAAAAAATTTGAAAAAACCTATAAATATCTATCTATTTGATTTTAGTGTTTTCCTATCTTTATTATGTAATCCTATTCAATGATGTGAATTTTTTTTTTTACATGTGTTGCAAATTTCTGTCTAAAACTTAATTAGCCAAATAATCAGTCAATGTGTTCAAATTTCTAGAAATATGTTGATATTGAATAAAATCAAAATATCTTTTGAGAAGTCGAACTCTTAGGAAAAATGATGCAGTGTTGGATTTCTAACAGTATAAACACTATTAAGTTGTAATACCACAAGTTGTGAGTCTAACCTTATGATGATGAGGTTAATACCAAATGAAATGGAATCAGAGAGAATTTTGATCAACACGCTATACTCAGTGATATTGTTTGTCGATCTACCAATACAAATCCCTTGAAAACTCACTAACTCGTCGTTCGGAGCGAAAATGGCCACGCTGCAGAGGAAAGATTATGTGTACTATGATTAGCACCATTAGCATATCCAACAAATGCTTCTGAAGATTCAAACATCTGCGATGAAATTTAAAGCAGATTACTAACGTCAAGAAAAATCTAAAAAAAAAACTAAGATAGTGAATGCAAATCAACAACATATATATACAATATAATACAAAAGATTACTACGCTCATGATTAAGCATAGTAACGTTTCAAATAAAACCAATTTCTAGGTTGCGCCAATGGAATTCCATCGTAATCAACCAACTCATAGGCACCCTTAGCAAGAACTCTTTTGACAATATAGGCGTCATGCCATAATGGCTCAAATTTCCCTGTACCAATTACATCAGCTTCTTGATTATAAAGAAGGACCAGGTCGCCCTCTGAGAAAATGCAAGGCTAGAATTTTTTTTCGTATTGCACCTTTATACGTCTCTTATGCGCTTCGTTAGCCAATTGGGCTTCATGACGCATTTCATCAAGATGGATGAGGTTAAAAAGGCGTGCTTCTTCTTCTAAGGTGTTAGGTAACAAGTCGATTGTGAGTTTTAACGAAGGTATTTCACATTGGATTGGAAATATAGCTTCCATACCATACACCAATTGAAAGGGAGTAAATCCAGTTGTTTTTCTCACCGAGGTTTGGTACACCCACAAGGTTGAGTACAGAATCAAATTCCAATTTCTTTTACGAACTCCTATCATTCATTGAAGCATACATTTAAGAATCTTGTTGATAGCCTCAACTTGTCCATTTTATTGGGGATAATAAGGAGTAGAACTATCACATGACAATCCTAACTTAGCAGTTAATTCAACCATCATGTGGTTGCGAAAATGCTTTCCATGATCTGTAACTATAGCCTGTAGGACCCCAAATTGTGCAATAACATGATTAAAGAAAAACAATGTAGTTGTTTTTCCTGTGTTGTTGAATGTAGGCATCGCTTCGGCCCATTTGTTAAAGTAGTCGACTGCGACAATAAAATAAACATGCCCCCCGGATGAATGAGGGTTACAGGTCATGAAGTCAATACCCCATTTCGAAAATGGTCCCACAGAGACAACAGGATACATTGGCGCTGGCGGTTTGTAGATTTTATGATCAAAAATTTGGCACGCATGAAAACTTCTAACCGCGAGATTACAGTAGTGAAATATGGTAGGCCAAAAGGAACCAGTGGGGAGTATCTTTTGTGCGGTAGCATATCCAGATAAATTTCCACCACAAACCCCAGCATGACAATCATTTAAAACATTTTCGGCCTCCTCATGAGTGAGGCACCTCCTTAAAATAGTATCGACACCATGACGATAAAGTGTATCACCGACGATCAGATAATATTTGGATTGGTATCGAATATGTCGTTATTTGGAGTGAGAGGTATCAGGTCGAAAAGTTTGACTTTGGACATAAATGATGAAATCTCCATACCAAGGATCAGATGATCCGATCATAAATAGAGACTCGTCAGGAATAGATGGTTCTGATGTAGTAGCAGTACTATCAAAGGGAAGGTCACAGAGAAGCTTAGCCAAAACTAAAGACTTATTTGCTTGGATTTAATGAATTCCAAATCAAATTCCTACAAAATGAAAATCCATTTTGAATATTTACCCCCCAACAATTGACGTGATAAGATATAAGTCATGGGGTTGCAATCTAAAACGAAAGTGGTCTTTCAAAGCAGGATATAGTGGCGAAATATTTAGACAGCTTGAACAGCTGCCAGGGCAAGCTTGTCTACGTATGTATACTTAACTTCTTTATCACTGAGATTACGACTAAAATAATATATTAGATGTTCAATTCCATTTTCCACTTGGACCAAAACCATAGCAATGGTCGTTTCAGCCCTGGCGATATATAGGAAATAATCATTTTGATAATTAGGGGGATACATTAATGATGCTCAAACAAGAGTATCCTTGACAGCATCAAAATAAGCTTGCACAACTTGGTCCCAATGGAAGAGAACCCCCTTTTTCAAGAGTCGAGTAAATCCTTTAGCCATTTCAGCATAGTTTGGAATGAACCTTCTTAGGAAGTTAGCCTTTCCTTGAATTTTCTGTATCTGAAGTAAATTTGATGGTGCAGGCAAAACAAGAATAGCCTGAACCTTCAATGGGTCAATTTGAATTCCTTCCTTTAAGACTAAAAATCCAAGAAAACAATGTAAACCAACACAAAACACATATTTATATGGATTGAATCATATTTTGTAGTGTCGATGTAAAAATATGGCTCTCAAATGCATCGGGTGATCAGTCTGATTTCGTGAATGTGTTGGTAAATCATCTAGATAAGGTTGAATAATGTGCTTGATGTCATTGAAATAATAATCCATTGCTCTCTGAAAATTTTCCCCAACATTCTTTAAACCAAACGGTAGTTTCCTATAAGCAAATGTGCCCCAGGGACAGATGAATGTTGCCTTATGTTTATCCTTTGGGCGGATATTGATTTGATTCTAGCTAGAAAATCCATCCATGAACATATTTCACATCCAGCATAGTCGTCAATAATATGGTCGATAAAGGGAGTAGGATAGTTTTCTTTTAGACAAGCAATGTCGATGTCCTGATAATTGATGCACACTCTGATGGTTCCTTGATTTTTCATGACAGGAACTATGTTGGAAACCCACTCAGTTAGAGGAACAGGGTAAATGAAACCAGCACACACAAAAATTTTCAAATTCTACTTTGATGGCAGCATCTTTCTTTGGATGAATAGGACAAAGCCGTTGACACACCGGTTTGACATCAGGATACATATTAATAGTGTGTTCAATAATACTAGTATCTATGCCTGGCATTTCCTTGTAAGACCAAGCAAATACATCACGAAATTCATGAAATAGAGGGCGAAATGTTTCGAGTTCTGATGGAGAACAAGATACGTCGACATGAATATTTTATACAACTCCAGGTTTGGCCGAAATATTGATAGAAATGGTTTCTTCAATATTTGACAAATTTCGCTCAGAATCGATTGCATTAATAGGTAAATAATTTAAAAAGAAAGTTTTGATCGATGGGTGATATAGTTCACTAAGATAATTTTCTTCATAATCAGGAAGATGGGAACAATGATGATAATCTTCCCATGGTTCTCCTTCTGACATCATGGCTTCCAAAATATTCCCATATGTCAAGAAAGTTGAGGAAAATGGATCAAATGGAGTACCAAAATCTAATGAACGATCAACCCAAACAACCGGCGACGCCGATTTCGGATTCGCCGCCCAAGCTAAATAGATTGATTGCTATGCTAGCTCAATAGGGCTGGGAGGTAGAAACTCATCCAACATAAAAATTTTAGACTCACCCGTACTCTTCCTTAAGCTAGATGGAGTGGAAGAGATCATGAAGCAGGCAACGGTAACGCAAAGGTTCCCATGAGAGTGGAATCCTTTAAGAGTCCTGCACCAATGTTCTGAAGTACTAGTTGGGGTGCGTGAACGAACGAAACACTTCCAGTTACCTTCGAAGCGGAGGCAAAGAAGGATAGTTGATTGATGACTCTAATAGTACCTTTATGTGGAAAGGAAATCCTTCTAGAATATGTAGAAACAATTGCAGTCATATCATATACCCATGGCCTTCCAAGTAGAATATTATAGTCAAGGGGTCCGTCAACATTCTCAACATCAACATTCATTGTTTTTCCCCCTAGTTCAGCATGCAGGTTATTAATAATACCACAAGGCTTATATGTACGTCCAGCAAAAGCCTTCAACGTCGTTGATGATTGAGATAAGTGTGGCAAGCCAAGTGACTTCCAACAATTTAGAGACATAATGCATGTAGATTCTCCCTCATCAATAATAGTACGATGAACAAGGTGATTGATAACATTTACTTGTATGGAGAATTCCAATTCTGATGGTATTTGTGGCACATAGCCCATATGATTAAAGACGATGTGATTAGAATCAGTCGGATCAATTCCACTAATAACCGACAATAAAGCCTGTTTTTGGAGAGACAATTTTGTAATACCTCAAGAGCAGACATAGCTGAAGCGAATTGAGACAAGGGGATTGTGCAGCTCTTGCTCAAGGATTATATATCGATTTATGAACAACTCCCTTTGGTGACTTAATTGTTAATTCAAGAATAGAAGTAGGCGGTACTGATTTCGTAGACGGATTCGTAGTCGAAGTAGTAAGTTGAGCAGTGGCCTGACTACCATAATATTTATTACGCATTGACACCAATATATTTTTTGAAGCTTTTGTGACAAATAATATAAGCACTTGGGAACTAGAAGTTGGATCCGTAGCAACCAAGTTTGTGTCAGGATTCGGAAACAGATCTGTCAACACAACTGACACATGGGAAGTCTTAATGACTTTTGAGACTTCAGTGTGGTGAGGAAAATACCAAACAAAATGCTTCTCGTTACAGATTATGCATGGATAACGAGGTTTCCTAGGTCCAAACGATTGATCATATGATCTTTCCTGTGGGTTAGAAGTTTTCTTTTTCTTATATTTCCCCTTTTTCTTATTTCCGGGTTGCTTGTCACTTTTGCCTTTGTCAAATGACACGGCATTAATTTCAGAAGAAGGTGCAGGATCAGATGCAGTAGTATGATGTGTGCTTGCAGTGCCAATCAAGCTGTCTCCGGCATCAGATTCCTTTAATTGAGGAGGAACAGTAAAATTAGATCTCAGCGCGTTAGGAATTTTTTCATAGAGCATGCCAGACTGAATATAAATCAAGTCTAAATATTGGGCACGAGAAATAACCTACTCTTCTATGAAGACGCCACCCTTAGCCCCATCCTTAGTTATAGACAGTAACAGATACTTAATGAACCACTTGGAAAGGAGTTTATTCAGAACAAATGTCTTAACCATTCTACGACGACGACGCCACTCATGAATATGATCAGAAATGTGAGTAGCATTAGTCTATTTGAAATTGGTCAAGAGTTTCGTTCCAGTTTCATATCGTATGGGTAACTATAATTGAGTCAAAAATATAGTAGCTAGGGCAGTGAAATTATCAAAATAAGCTCTAGGTAACTCAATGTACCATTTTGTAGTCGGACCAGTGAGCGTACGCTGGAAAAGACATAGTCGAACAGAATCATCATTCAAGGAGTTTGACGAACACCACAAATGATAAGTCATGACATGAGTCGACGGGTCTTCCCCAGGGTTTCCATTAAACTTAGGAATATCTGAGGGTAATTTGTGAGGTATCACCAGCCACCAAGGAGCATAGTTGATTGGATCATTGGTTAGCCGATTTAAATCTGATAACTCTAAAGTTGCAACAAAGGGAAACTTTCTATTAAGGTCGAGTTGAGCATAACCAGGGTATGATGGAATTTCTTGAGCAACAAACCTTTGAGCACCAGCATAAGGAACATGTGGCTGGTAACCCAGATAGGGGTTTTTTTTAAAAGCAAACGCTTGAGGATTCTGTTAACCTAGATATGATACTTGTTGAAATGAAGGTTGAGGCATTTGCGCCTTAGGCTATCAAGGGGTTTTTCCACCAATGTTATAACCCAAATTAGAATAACTTGGATTCATTTGAGGATATTTATAACCTGGTTGTGGCTGTGACATCCCATAAAATGGTAAACCAGCTTGTGAATAAATGATTCCAGGTACAGGTTGTTGTTGTAAATTAACCGAAGGATTTGGAGTCTGTGGATCCAATACTGGAGGGTATTGAGTTGAAGGACCCACTTGAAAAGGTTGTTGTACAACATTTTGATTCTGTAAAATGGGTAAAGATGTATTAACAAGTGGAAATGATGTGGGTGTAACAGGTTCAACTGGTTGATACGAGTGTACAACCATTTTTGGTTGGATAGGCAGAGTTGGCTTCTATTGACAAACATTCATTTTGACATTAAGTTGACCAAAAAGTGATGGAGTATTGTCATAGTGGGTGACCAAAGGTTGCCCCCCGGCATGAGGAGTATAATAAGACGGAAAATATTGTTCTCCAAATGCAGGGAGTCCAGTTGATATGGTACTGGATAGACCTAGAAGGGCCAGCTTGATATTGCCCCGATGATGTGTATAAAGAATCAAGCCGTTCAGTAATCACTATAGGATTACTAGTTAGAATATCGAACGATGACATTCGTAAATTCCATGGTTTTGAAGATGCACTAGAGAAAATTCTAGATAAATATTTATAACCTAATGGGACCATAGTGACACCACATGAAAATATGACTTCCTGGTGGAAGTTGTAAACATCGACGGGGTAGCGAGGGCAGGTGTTGACGTAATTGGAATAGATGGCCCAACCGAAGATGTTGGTTCGGGAATGGTTACTTGACCAAATGTATACCCTTTTGAATTAATGGGATTTTGAATAGGAACATGATCAACAAAAGTAGATGGTGGTGATTGAGGAAAAGACTCGTACAAGTAAATATCCTCCCCAAAATTGGTTGGAGTTAAAGGTTTCTTGTCTTGTGGGATTTCTTCAATCGCAATTAAACCAGGTGGAAGTATTTCACCGTCAGACCCAAAGTATATTTCGTGAGGCACATTTGCAGATATGGAGACCAATGGCTGCTTAAAATTATGGGATGACCAATGCAGAAAATTTTAGCGAAACTGATCAGATTCAGATGTTCTTAGTAAAAAGGAGATAGGATCAAGGATCAACGTCAGGTCCAGGAGGTATGGTCTCACTAATTGGATGGATCATGACCATGGGTAGGCATAGTCAGAGGACTCTATCTCGATCTTGATGTCTCAAGATATGTGTTGAAAATGCAGCAAGATGATGGAGCTTAGTGAAATGAAGTCGCCTTTACTAAGTGGGCCCGCAGGCAAATTCTGGCGCAAAATCTATTTTTAGACTATGTCTATTTTTAGACATATGGAGCATGGTTCGGGGATTCCAGTTTGAGATTCTTGAATTATGTGTCATGTTGGTAAAAATATATGAGACTCTATTTTTGAGGTCAAAGAGGTCGAAGTCTATTTTTAGACTGCCTCTCCTTAAAACAGGGAAGTCAAATATTATTTACCCTTAATAATATTTAGACTATAAACAACAGTTTACTCTCTTGGAGCACTTCAGTTCGAGCTACAGAAGTGGCTCATGCATCTGACATAGGAATCACGTGGTTCCCAAGGGTTTGATGGCATCATGCATGGTTGACTTCAGTTGGACTTCAGTGGCAGAAGTTTGGAGGAGTTAATGAGACAGATAGTGGAGTTGTGTTCTGTTTATTTTAGTTGAACTGATTGAGATTAGTTTAACTAGCTAATCAATTAGTTATGGGTGGAGTGAATTAAATATTATTTAATTCATTAATTAGTAACTCATTATTCAACTCAAGAACACATCAGTTCACTACAGTGTATGATCAGTTCAGTGGAGACCAGTGAAAGAGGTAGATGAAAGGGTGGAGTTAGCTATTAGTTGTGACTATACTGTTGCTATTTGCAACACACAAGTGGGAGGAGTAAGCCCATGAGGATTGCGCAGTTCAGGCTGGTGGTTTATCTATATAAAGAGGCCATCCCATAGCATTGAAACATGCAATAGAGGCAAGGCAATTGGCGGTGAGTTTTGAACCAGTAACCTGTTCAAAATTGAGCTAGATTGTGGGTAACTGTATGAGTAAGTACTGAGTACTTGTGAGGAGTATTGTACTGAGTTTGTTACTTGATTTATCCATTATAATATACACAATAGCTACGGGGTTTTCAGCTATAAGCTTTCCCCATACATACTGTGTTAATGTGTATGATGATTTGATATGTTATCGCTTGATTTTATTTCCGCATGTGTGATGATCTGAGTTGATCTGAGTGGAAGAGATTATGTGTTGCATATAAATTCGAATTGTATGTGATCAGGATAGTCTCGGTGGATAATTAATCATTATTCAGCAAATTTCTACATGGTATCAGAGCTATTGAAGCAGAGATTGATCATCACAGTGATTACAAACTTATTTCGGTAGACAGAGTCTGCATGCGGGCCAGGTAGCCTCCGGATTCATCTTTCTTCGGAAAGTGAAAGGTCCGGTAAATGCCCCTTGCAGTAAATCTCTATGCTAGAAATAATTTGTTCTCACAGATCTAGAGCGGTTGAGCTTTGAGGTGGAATTCGAAATTTTGCAGCAGTTTTGTTTTCTTGGTGCCGGTGTTGAAAATGTCTTTCAACGGTTTGCAACTCGAATATGCTCTTGAAGGCAGTTCGAATTATGTTGCATGGAAGGATCGCATGGAAGAAGTATTAGAAGATAATGGTCTGAAGGAGTTCGTAGATACGGATGTCCAAAAGCCCACTGATGCAGCTGAAGTCGATGCATGGCAAAAGAAGATGGCGAAGTGTCGAAGGATCCTGTTGGAGGGCGTCAAGGATCATATTGTATCCATCCTGCATGGAAAGGCTACTCCATATTTAATGTGGAAAGCTTTGACGGATCTATTCCAGAGTAAGAGCGACCAAAGGAAGCTGGCACTCAAAGATAAGCTCAGAAACATCAAGATGGAGAAAGGCGATAGTATCGCCAAATACCTCGCACGCCAAAAGCCCACCGATCGCATGCTTGGTTTCAAGTGTGGCCAGATTAGTATGGTTCTTGACAAGCAGTATCATTTCATATGACGGGAGATCAGATTTGTTCTCGTATCCGAGTGACAATATTTGTGGAACATCGAGATGGGCGATGATGGTAGATACAGCACTGCACGGTACCATATCCTTTCGTAGGGAGTCTGGTAAACCCCTTTGTACTCAAGGTCATGTCATGCATGTACCGATTGAAGAAGAACCCGATTTCGTAGCGGGCGTTGGAGGAAAAGGGCATGATGTGGTCTTCACAATGAAAGCCTTCCCCCGCAGTAAGACTACTGGAGAGACCCTAAGATAGGGGTTCGAACCAAGAACCTTATCAGTTGTATGTGTAGAGCTAATGTATGTGCCTATGGCATGCAAGGCGGGAGAAGTGGTGAGCCGGGATGATGAGGGCGAACTGTGGCACAGGAGATTGGGCCACCTTCACCATGGAGCTTTGAAGATTCTGCAGCATGTTACCACGAGCACCACTAGTTTAATTTTGACATTTTGCATACATTTTGAGGTCAGACAAACAATGTGTCTTGGGCACAAATTTTTGAAAAAACCTATAAATATCTATCTATTTGATTTTAGTGTTTTCCTATATTTATTATGCAATCCTATTCAATGATGTGAATTTTTTTTTTTACATGTGTTGCAAATTTCTGTCTAAAACTTAATTAGCCAAATAATCAGTCAATGTGTTCAAATTTCTAGAAATATGTTGATATTGAATAAAATCAAAATATCTTTTGAGAAGTCGAACTCTTAGGAAAAATGATGCAGTGTTGTATTTCTAACAGTATAAACACTATTAAGTTGTAATACCACAAGTTGTGAGTCTAACCTTATGATTATGAGGTTAATACCAAATGAAATGGAATCGGAGAGAATTTTGATCAATGCGCTATACTCAGTGATATTGTTTGTCGATCTACCAATACAAATCCCTTGAAAACTCACTAACTCGTCGTTCGGAGCGAAAATGGCCACGCTGCAGAGGAAATATTATGTGTACTATGATTAGCACCATTAGCATATCCAACAAATGCTTCTGAAGATTCAAACATCTGCGATGAAATTTAAAGCAAATTACTAACGTCAAGAAAAATCTAAAAAAAAAACTAAGATAGTGAATGCAAATCAACAACATATATATACAATATAATACAAAAGACTACTACGCTCATGATTAAGCATAGTAACGTTTCAAATAAAACCCATTTCTAGGTTGCGCCAATGGAATTCCATCGTAATCAACCAACTCATAGGCACCCTTAGCAAGAACTCTTTTGACAATATAGGGGCCATGCCATAATGGCTCAAATTTCCCTGTACCAATTACATCAGCTTCTTGATTATAAAGAAGGACCAGGTCGCCCTCTGAGAAAATGCAAGGCTAGAAATTTTTTTCGTATTGCACCTTTATACGTCTCTTATGCGCTTCGTTAGCCAATTGGGCTTCATGACGCATTTCATCAAGATGGATGAGGTTAAAAAGGCGTGCTTCTTCTTCTGAGGTGTTAGGTAACAAGTCGATTGTGAGTTTTAACGAAGGTATTTCACATTGGATTGGAAATATAGCTTCCATACCATACACCAATTGAAAGGGAGTAAATCCAGTTGTTTTTCTCACCGAGGTTTGGTACACCCACAAGGTTGAGTACAGGATCAAATTCCAATTTCTTTTACGAACTCCTGTCATTCATTGAAGCATACATTTAAGAATCGTGTTGATAGCCTCAACTTGTCCATTTTATTGGGGATAATAAGGAGTAGAACTATCACATGACAATCCTAACTTAGCAGTTAATTCAACCATCATGTGGTTGTGAAAATGCTTTCCATGATCTGTAACTATAGCCTGTAGGACCCCAAACTGTGCAATAACATGATTAAAGAAAAAAAATGTAGTTGTTTGTCCTGTGTTGTTGAATGTAGGCATCGCTTTGGCCCATTTGTTAAAGTAGTCGACTGCGACAATAAAATAACCATGCCCCCCAGATGAATGAGGGTTACAGGTCATGAAGTCAATACCCCATTTCGAAAATGGTCCCACAGAGACAACAGGATACATTGGCGCTGGCGGTTTGTAGATTTTATGATCAAAAATTTGGCACGCATGAAAACTTCTGACCGCGAGATTACAGTAGTGAAATATGGTAGGCCAAAAGGAACCAGTGGGGAGTATCTTTTGTGCGGTAGCATATCCAGATAAATTTCCACCACAAACCCCAGCATGACAATCATTTAAAACATTTTCTGCCTCCTCATGAGTGAGGCACCTCCTTAAAATAGTATCGACACCATGACGATAAAGTGTATCACCGACGATCAAATAATATTTGGATTGGTATCGAATATGTCGTTATTCGGAGTGAGAGGTATCAGGTCGAAAAGTTTGACTTTGGACATAAATGATGAAATCTCCATACCAAGGATCAGATGATCCGATCAGAAATAGAGACTCGTCAGGAATAGATGGTTCTGATGTAGTAGCAGTACTATCAAAGGGAAGGTCACAGAGAAGCTTAGCCAAAACTAAAGACTTATTTGCTTGGATTTAATGAATTCCAAATCAAATTCCTACAAAATGAAAATCCGTTTTGAATATTTACCCCCCAGCAATTGACGTGATAAGATATAAGTCATGGGGTTGCAATCTAAAACGAAAGTGGTCTTTCAAAGCAGGATATAGTGGCGAAATATTTAGACAGCTTGAACAGCTGCCAAGGCAAGCTTGTCTACGTATGTATACTTAACTTCTTTATCACTGAGATTACGACTCAAATAATATATTAGATGTTAAATTCCATTTTCCACTTGGACCAAAACCATAGCAATGGTCGTTTCAGCCGTGGCAATATATAGGAAATAATCATTTTGATAATTAGGGGGATACATTAATGATGCTCAAACAAGAGTATCCTTGACAGCATCAAAATAAGCTTGCACAACTTGGTCCCAATGGAAGAGAACCCCCTTTTTCAAGAGTCGAGTAAATCCTTTAGCCATTTCAGCATATTTTGGAATGAACCTTCTTAGGAAGTTAGCCTTTCCTTGAAGTTTCTATATCTGAAGTAAATTTGATGGTGCAGGCAAAACAAGAATAGCCTGAACCTTCAATGGGTCAATTTGAATTCCTTCCTTTAAGACTAAAAATCCAAGAAAACGATGTAAACCAACACAAAACACATATTTATATGGATTGAATCGTATTTTGTAGTGTCGACAATGTAAAAATATGGCTCTCAAATGCATCAGGTGATCAGTCCGATTTCGTGAATGTGTTGGTAAATCATCTAGATAAGGTTGAATAATGTGCTTGATGTCATTGAAATAACAATCCATTGCTCTCTGAAAATTTTCCCCAACATTCATTAAACCAAACGGTAGTTTCCTATAAGCAAATGTGCCCCAGGGACAGATGAATGTTGCCTTATGTTGATCCTTTGGGCGGATATTGATTTGATTCTAGCTAGAAAATCCATCCATGAACATATTTCACATCCAGCATAGTCGTCAATAGTCTGGTCGATAAAGGGAGTAGGATAGTTTTCTTTTAGACAAGCAATGTCGATGTCCTGATAATTGATGCACACTCTGATGGTTCCTTGATTTTTCATGACAGGAACTATGTTGGAAACCCACTCAGTTAGAGGAACAGGGTAAATGAAACCAGCACACAAAAAAATTTCAAATTCTGCTTTGATGGCAGCATCTTTCTTTGGATGAATAGGACAAATTCTTTGACACACCGGTTTGACATCAGGATACATATTAATAGTGTGTTCAATAATACTAGTATCTATGCCTGGCATTTCCTTGTAAGACCAAGCAAATACATCACGAAATTCATGAAATAGAGAGCGATATGTTTCAACTTCTGATGGAGAACAAGAGACACCGACATGAATATTTTATACTACGCCAGGTTTGGTCGAAATATCAATAGAAATGGTTTCTTCAATATTTAATAGATTTTTCTCAGAATTGATTGAATTAATAGGTAAAGAATTCAAAAAGAAATTTTTGATTGATGGGTGATATAGTTCACTAAGATAATTTTCTTCATAATCAAGAAGATGGGAAGGATGATGATAATCTTCCCATGGTTCTCCTTCTGACATCATGGCTTCCAAAATATTCCCATATGTCAAGAAAGTTGAGGAAAATGGATCAAATGGAGTACCAAAATCTAATGAACGATCAACCCAAACAACCGGCGACGCCGATTTCGGATTCGCCGCCCAAGCTAAATAGATTGATTGCTATGCTAGCTCAATAGGGCTGGGAGGTAGAAACTCATCCAACATAAAAATTTTAGACTCACCCATACTCTTCCTTAAGCTAGATGGAGTGGAAGAGATCATGAAGCAGGCAACGGTAATGCAAAGGTTCCCATGAGAGTGGAATCCTTTAAGAGTCCTGCACGAATGTTCTGAAGTACTAGTTGGGGTGCATGAATGAACGGAACACTTCCAGTTACCTGCGAAGCGGAGGCAAAGAAGGATAGTTGATTGATGACTCTAATAGTACCTTTATGTGGAAAGGCAATCCTTCTAGAATATGTAGAAACAATTGCAGTCATATCATATACCCATGGCCTTCCAAGTAGAATATTATAGTCAAGGGGTCCGTCAACATTCTCAACATCAACATTCATTTTTTTCCCCCTAGTTCAGCATGCAGGCTATTAATAATACCACAAGGATTATATGTACGTCCATCAAAAGCCTTCAACGTCGTTGATGATTGAGATAAGTGTGGCAAGCCAAGTGACTTCCAACAATTTCGAGACATAATGCATGTAGATTATCCCTCATCAATAATAGTACGATGAACAAGGTGATTGATAACATTTACTTGTATGGAGAATTCCAATTCTGATGGTATTTGTGGCACATAGCCCATATGATTAAAGACAACGAGATTAGAATCAGTCGGATCAATTCCACTAATAACCGACAATAAAGCCTATTTTTGGAGAGACAATTTTGTAATACCTCAAGAGCAGACATAGCTGAAGCGAATTAAGACAAGGGGATTGTGCAGCTCTTGCTCGAGGATTATATATCGATTTATGAACAACTCCCTTTGGTGACTTAATTGTTAATTCAAGAATAGAAGTAGGCGGTACTGATTCCGTAGACGGATTCGTAGTCGAAGTAGTAAGTTGAGCAGTGGCCTGACTACCATAATATTTATTACGCATTGACACCAAAATATTTGTTGAAGCTTTTGTGACAAATAATATAAGCACTTGGGAACTAGAAGTTGGATCCGTCGCAACCAAGTTTTTGTCAGGATTCGAAAACGGATTTGTCAACACAACTGACACATGGGAAGTCTTAATGACTTTTGAGACTTCAGTGGTGGTAAGGAAAATACCAAACAAAATTCTTCTCGTTACAGATTATGCATGGATAACGAGGTTTCCTAGGTCCAAACGATTGATCATATGATCTTTCCTGTGGGTTAGAAGTTTTCTTTTTCTTATATTTCCCCTTTTTCTTATTTCCGGGTTGCTTGTCACTTTTGCCTTTGTCAAATGACACGGCATTAATTTCAGAAGAAGGTGCAGGATCAGATGCAGTAGTATGATGTGTGCTTGTAGTGCCAATCAAGCTGTCTCCGGCATCAGAGTCCTTTAATTGAGGAGGAACAGTAAAATTAGATCTCAGCGCGTTAGGAATTTTTTCATAGAGCGTGCCAGACTGAATATAAATCAAGTCTAAATATTGAGCACGAGAAATAACCTACTCTTCTATGAAGACGCCACCCTTAGCCCCATCCTTAGTTATAGACAGTAACAGATACTTAATGAACCACTTGGCAAGGAGTTGATTCGGAACAAATGTCTTAACCATTCTACGACGACGACGCCACTCATGAATATGATCAAAAATGTGAGCAGCATTAGTCTATTTGAAATTGGTCAAGAGTTCCGTTCCAGTTTCATATCGTATGGGTAACTATAAGTGAGTCAAAAAGATAGTAGCTAGGGTAGTGAAATTATCAAAATAAGCTCTAGGTAACTCAATGTACCATTTTGTAGTCGGACCAGTGAGCGTACGCTGGAAAAGACATAGTCGAACAGAATCATCATTCAAGGAGTTTGACAAACACCACAAATGATAAGTCATGACATGAGTCGACGGGTCTTCCCCAGGGTTTCCATTAAACTTAGGAATATCCGAGGGTAATTTGTGAGGTATCACCAGCCACCAAGGAGCATAGTTGATTGGATCATTGGTTAGCCGATTTAAATCTGGTAACTCTAAAGTTGCAACAAAGGGAAACTGTCTATTAAGGTCGGGTTGAGCATAACCAGGGTATGATGGAATTTCTTGAGCAACAGACCTTTGAGCACCAGCATAAGGAACATGTGGCTGGTAACCCAGATAGGGGTTGTTTTTAAAATCAAACTCTTGAGGATTCTGTTAACCTAGATATGATACTTGTTGAAATGAAGGTTGAGGAATTTGCGCCTTAGGCTATCAAGGGGTTTGTCCACCAATGTTATAACCCAAATTAGAATAACTTGGATTCATTTGAGGATATTTATAACCTGGTTGTGGCTGTGACATCCCATAAAATGGTAAACCAACTTGTGAATAAATGATTCCAGGTACAGGTTGTTGCTGTAAATTAACCGAAGGATTTGGAGTCTGTGGATCCAATACTGGAGGGTATTGAGTTGAAGGACCCACTTGAAAAGGTTGTTGTACAACATTTTGATTCTGTAAAATTGGTAAATATGTATTAACAAGTGGAAATGATGTGGGTGTAACAGGTTGAACTGGTTGATACGAGTGTACAACCATTTTTGGTTGGATAGGCAGAGTTGTCTTCTATTGACAAACATTCATTTTGACATTAAGTTGACCAAAAAGTGATGGAGTATTGTCATAGTGGGTGACCAAAGGTTGTCCCCCGGCATGAGGAGTATAATAAGACGGAAAATATTGTTCTTCAAATGCAAGGAGTCCAGTTGATATGGTACTGGATAGACCTAGAAGGGCCATCTTGATATTGCCCCGATGATGTGTATAAAGAATCAAGTCGTTCAGTACTCACTATAGGATTACTAGTTAGAATATCGAACGATGACATTCGTAAATTCCATGGTTTTGAAGATGCACTAGAGAAAATTCTAGATAAATATTTATAACCTAATGGGACCATAGGGACACCATGAAAATATGACTCTGGTGAAGTTGTAAACATCGATGGGGTAGCGAGGGCAGGTACTGACGTAATTGGAATAGATGGCCCAACCGAAGATGTTGGTTCAGGCATGGTTACTTGACCAAATGTATACCCTTTTGAATCGATGGGATTTGAATAGGAACAGAATCAACAAAAGTAGATGGTGGTGATTGAGGAAAATACTCGTACAAGTAAAGGTCCACCCCAAAATGGGTTGGAGTTAAAGGTGTTTCGTCTTGTGGGATTTCTTCAATCGAAATTAAACTAGGTGGAAGTATTTCACCGTCAAGCCTAAAGTATATTTCAGGAGGTTGATTGTGTGATATGGGAGACTCAATGGCTACAGAAAATTATGGGATGACCAATGCAGGAAAAAATTTTAGTTGTTCGACTTCAAGATTCAGATGTTCTAGTAAAAAGGAGATAGGATCAGGATCAACTTCGGGTCCAGGAGGTATGGTCTCACTGATTGGATGGATCATGACCACTGGTAGCTGTGAGGACTCTATCTCGACAACAGTAGATGAACCAAGATATGTGTTGAGAATGCAGCAAGATGATGGAGCTTGGTGAAATGAAGTCGCCTTCACCAAGTGGGCCCGCAGGCGAATTCTGGCGCAAAATATATTTTTAGACTATGTCTATTTTTAGACATATGGAGAATGGTTCCTGGGGATTCTGGCCTTTGAGATTTCTGAAGTATGTGTCATGTTGGTAAAAATAGATGAGACTTATTTTTGAGGCCAAAGAGGCTTCTAAGTCTATTAAAAGACATTTCTCTGGGGTCAGGAAGTCAAATATTATTTACCCTTAATAATATTTAGACTATAAACAACAGTTTACTCTCTTGGAGCACTTCAGTTCGAGCTACAGAAGTGGCTCATGCATATGACAGAGGAATCACATGGTTCCCAAGGGTTTGATGGCATCATGCATGGTTGACTTCAGTTGGACTTCAGTGGCAGAAGTTTGGAGGAGTTGATGAGACAGATAGTGGAGTTGTGTTCTGTTTATTTTAGTTGAATTGATTGAGATTAGTTTAACTAGCTAATCAATTAGTTATGAGTGGAGTGAATTAAATATTATTTAATTCATTAATTAGTAACTCATTATTCAACTCAAGAACACATCAGTTTACTACAGTGTATGATCAGTTCAGTGGAGACCAGTGAAAGGGTGGAGTTAGCTATCAGTTGTGACTATACTGTTGCTATTTGCAACACACAAGTGGGAGGAGTAAGCCCATGAGGATTGCGCAGTTCAGGTTGGCGGTTTATCTATATAAAGAGGCCATCCCATAGCATTGAAACACGCAATAGAGGCAAGGCAATTGGCGGTGATTTTTGAACCAGTAACCTGTTCAAAACTGAGCTAGATTGTGGGTAACTGTATGAGAAAGTACTGAGTACTTGTGAGGAGTATTGTACTGAGTTTGTTACTTGATTTATCCATTATAATATACACAATAGCTGCGGGGTTTTCAGCTATAAGCTTTCCCCATACATACCGTGTTAATGTGTATGATGATTTGATGTGTTATCGCTTGATTTTATTTCCGCATGTGTGATGATCTGAGTTGGTTGAGTGGAAGAGATTATGTGTTGTGTATGAAGTTCAAATAGTATGTGACCAGGATAGTCTCGGTGGATAATTAATCATTATTCATCAAATTTATACAATATGTAGAAACAACTAGAGCTAACTCTGGTATATGGGAAGATGATGTTTCACCAGAGATACTAGTAGTACTTGATTCGGTAGAGTGTTGTCGCCTTTGCCAACCAGGAGTAACTTCTGGTGGTAAAGGTGGTTTCAATTCTAATCTACGTGAACGACGACGGAAAGGATTTTTTTCTTCCATGATTATTGATTTATTTTAACCAAAAAAAAATAAACAAAATAAAAGGGTAATGCTAGGCAAAAGGATTACGAAGAAACTATGAACTGCAGAATACCTCCTGGCAAGCCAAGAAGTACAGGTAGGCAATCTCCCCGAATGTTGTGTTCGGTGTATCACAATTTACAAGGTGGCCGACTCAGTTTACTATGGATGGATAGCAACCTAAATTTTTCCTCCCAAATATACCCGAAGGTACATGGAGGCCCAAGTCTGTATTAGCGTTGTCTGATGCGAAACTGCACAGTGAGAGCACCCCTTTATACTTTTCGTACTCTAACACCGCCCGATATACCCGAAAGTACATGGACGAGCTACCATATACTTATGTACGTGGAGTGAGGTATCACACTAGGAATGTATCGCAAAAAATTAATGACAACTGTTATGTTTTACGATGCTAGAACACATCTCTAGCCTAGACCTTATAAATTTTATTGTTATGGTTCCAATGATTTGTTAGGTAAATTCAGATAAATTTTAAGTTGATCTTGTTTATCAATTTTCCTTTCAAGGTTCACCGCAATGATGTATTGGAAATTCCTAAAATGAAAACTAAAATGATAAGCAATCTTTCACTTTTAGTTTTTTGAATGAAAATCCTAGCTACTAGAGGGAAAGCACAATAAATTTGAGAGCAAACAAATCAAAGAGCACAAACTAAAATGTAGCTTTCCTAATTGTTCCTTTAGCAAAACACACAATCCACTACATGTAAATGCAGGTTTTTCTTTTCACTCCCTTTAATGTTATGAATGCAGAATGTAATATTCCAAAATTAGCATGCAACTAATTGGAATATTGAATTATGTTGATTTCACTTAGGAGATGAATAAATGGGTAAGGAGGCCCATATATTTCAGAAATAAGAATAAAATCCCTCATAGTTTGAAAAGGGATCATAATGCTAGCTGGATTTTACACTCTCATGTGTGAATAGGGAAATTTGCATGTTGACAAGGTCAAGTTTGACCAAGTCAACAGTGATGGGATAGGAGGTGGAGATCATCTTGTGAGACAGCGCAGAGATAGTGGGAGGAATATTCCTTGGTGGATGAAACCCTAATGAGTGGGACCCAAGGTGAGAGAGCTTCCATTTGTATAAAAGGAGGGAAAGGCAGCCATAGCAAAGACATCTTATGAATTGATTATTGGATTTTGGTCTGCATGAATATTCTACTTTCTCCAACTATTTAGTTGAGATTGTTGTGCTGCTTAGCACAAGGATCTCATGTTTAGGAATCCTTCTCCTTTCTTGAGAGGCCTCTTGAGGGAGCTTGTACTGAATTTCTCCACATCCAGGCTTGAGGCCAAGTATCCTCCTTCAGCTACAACGTTATTTCTGTAGCAGTATAACGTTGTGTTACAGGGTGTTGTAGTGGGGGTTCACAACACCACTTCCAGAGCTTGTTTTTCAGAGGAGGGAGCCTCCATTCCTTTGGAAGATTAGTAAGGAAATTCTTGGAATATAAATTCATATCTTGGCACTTGGCCAAAGTACTCCCATCACCTATAGCGCAGTCCCTTGCAGGAACTGCGTCATTTCTTGCGGTGTTGCAGTGTGAGGGTCAAGACCCTTGATTTTGAGCTAGCTTCTTAGGGAAAGGGCCAACCCTTCTCCCGAAAATATTGTAAGAAGGATCCTCCTTCATTTCTTGTATTATTCAGCTATATGAATATATAGATTTAGTTAGAATGTGTTATTTCAGGTCTAGATCTGCATATCTAACATTTTGTACTTGTGCTTTCATGAAGCCCTTGCCGGGTTATCATCATAATGTGTAAAAGGAGCTAGAGCTCCATTTTTCTCCATGTATTGATGCAATAAAATCTAGATCTGTTATTTCCATTCTATTGTATTAGAAACCCTCATAAAACTAAGTTGTGCATGCTTCAGAAAACTCTATATAGATCAAGTCATGGGAATTGGGCATTTCTAGGCCATATTGGAACCGGGAGATCTATTTAACACATCAAAAGGGATTTGTTTCTAATCCCCTTCTGGATGTGAGTCCCATAATACATAATATAAGGGATATCGTTGCTATTTATCTTAGTTTAAGCATAATTTCCTAGGAATAATGTTCTTAGGTCACATATTGTTGCATTTCCCCACTTTGGGCTAATATAGTGGATCATATCTTTGCTGCTGCAACATTCAATTGATGGCTATGTGTTTCTAACACATTTTATGAGTTAATTTCTTACTTATATTCCAGTTTTGTGTTCATATATTGTTGCATCCCCATTTTGGGATATTACAGTGGTATCGGAGCATAATCTTGGCTCAGCCTGTGAGTTCCAGGTATTATGCTATCAGAAGAATAAGAAGGAAAATATAAGGAGAAAGATCAGAATTATGGAGAGGATGAGCCTTATCTCATCAATTTTCATATCTAGAAAGAACCTCTCCAAGGAGGTTAAGCAGATGAAGGAGAAGAGATGCAATGAAACTCCTAGAGGGTTTCAAGAAGAGGAAGGACCATGTACTTCCTATTCTCAAAGAGGAGAAGACCAGAAGCATGAAGGACACTTGGAGCATGAGATCCTAATTGGATACCTTTTTGAGTACAAATCTCAACCCAAAGCCTTCAAAGAGACTCTAGTTTTCCCACAGTTCATTCAACTGGAGGAAGAGAGGAGGCCTTGCAGCACAAGAAGAATCAAAGGCAATAGGTTTCTATTGTACACTTTTGATGGGTCATCTACAACAAGGGCTTGGGCAAGAAGACTTGATGCATTTTTCCTACTACATCTAGTGGTAGAGAGAGAGGCAGTAGATATTGCAGCGCTGCACATGGAGGATAAGGCAAGCGCTTGGTGGTTTAGCCATATGAGTCATGCAAGAGTATATACTTTTTCAGATTTCACTCAAAGGGTGATCAAAATATTTGATAAAGAGAGATCAGAGAAGGAGGAGTTGTCACCACCACTTGAGGAGGTATGTACCAGCGCTTTCATAACCATGGAGGAGCAGCCTTCATCTTCAGCAGTTAGGGAAGCCAACACAAAGGAGAAAGGAACTCTTGTAGCCATGCAAAAGACTGGGCCAAATGTCACAAAGGTATGCCTAAGTTTCCATCTCTTATCATTTCAGCAAATCTTATGGAGGGATATACACCATTGCATACTGCTAATTTAGAGCAACAGAATTACACTGCGCTCTACATGAGCAGCAGTGAAGAAAAGAGGACCCATTCCTTATGGGAGCATTCAAATGGCAGCTTCATTCATGAATCAATGGGGGGAGAAGTGATAGATAGTAGACATATTGAGATGAGAAATATTTTCTCCTTTCTAGATGACACTTTCTCAATGAGCATCTCACAGCTCAAAGAGAAACTTCTACCTGCAGAAGATCCAGAACCTTACTAGTTTTGGAGGGCAATTGGTGAGAAAGTCTCATGGAGAGATCTCATTGGAGGTGCACTTCAACATATCATGGAGCGCAAGGTTCTTCAACAATATGAGGAGGAGTTTTCCTCATCGCGCTTGGATCCTTATGGATTCAATATGGTCATTGGTGTGATATCTTCTCTTGGAGATTTCCAAGGAGTTGCATTTCAACATCCCATGAAATGCAAGAAGGAAAATCTGATTTGGGGGGATGATAGTCTCCATGAGAGGAATACTAAGGTGGCACATGGTAGGAGACATCCACATGAGGATGAATGGGAGTGTATGGTGAGCAAGAAGCTGGAGAGCTACTTGCAAATTTATGACACTGGGCAGCAGGAGGCTTGGCTGCGTTGGCTACTCCTGAAAGAGTTTGGCCATCATATGACATATCCTCTTTCTAAGGGTATGTGGGTGGAAGAAGTTTGGCAGGATATTTGCATCATAGGTAAGAAAGGAGTATCGATACATTGTGTTGATATGACATTCTTCATATTAATCATTATGTCTTCACCACATGATTTATATGATGGGGGTATGAGGAGGCAGCAAAAACTTTTGTTGCTTGGGTTGTTCTTGGGAGAGCACTCGGGGCAGATTTGCTCTCACACTTTGCATGATGTTGCAGGAGTAGGAGATGGCACTATCATGGTTCAAAGGGGCTACTCCTTAGCCTTGGATGATGTGGAAGTACTTCCACTTTGGAAGAAACTTCTTATATATAGCAGCATTATGGGAGGAGTCTTTGACAATGAGCACGTCAAAGAATGGAGTTATGAGTTGGCAAGAGCCTATTTGCATAGGCCAACAGTGCTGTCACTTTGGAGCTTGGACTTATTGATGGAGTGTCCCCAAGATCACTTCACATTTGATGCAGTTGATGGACAAATAGGAGGTGAGAATGATGAAGTAGTGGATGGAGACATCTATTACTGTGATATATTCTTCTTGACTTGGATATCCAAGCATGAGAAGAAGGATTTTCATGCAGCACCTAGTTCATTCCTCTTCATGGGAATATGCCAAACCCCTATGGAGGATTCATTCATGGATCCATGTATTGTCTTACTTCCAGTACATGGTGAGAACTTTGATTTTGCATTTATTTATTGTCTAACACAATATTTTCATACTCTTACCATTTCTATGCAGTGCATTGCTCCACAAGAGGGTGTTACATAGCATTTTGTCACCGTCCCTGCAATCCCTCATCCTGCATATTGGAGGATCATTCTCGTGACTTGTGAACAATTTCATACTCTGCAAACACCTTCTTTGCATCCTTCTGCATAAGGACATAATTTCTCCTGTTGAGCATTTCCTCAAAAAGCACACAAAAACCTATGTTTTAGCCTTGGCACGAGTAGCCAGTTCACCCCTCGCGCCAATATGGAGGATTTACACTAAATCCTACACCACCTGGCGCTCTGTCTCTGTGTTTTGCTTGTGCCAGCTATTTTAGGAATTTTTTTTAACAAATAGAGGCAGAATTTTCCTTCTAACTACCTTAGGGATGACTCATTAGAAGTGGTTAAAGTTGATGAGCCACGGATCTCTCCCTTTATGTAGTGGTTTTTTAACTCCCATGGAACACTCCTTGAAGATAGGACTCCCTTCCATGATTATAGGGATCCTAACCTCTCCCTCTCCCTCTATATAAACAGGCCTTCTCCCTTTATGAAAGCTAGCTGAACATATAGCCAAGAAGCTGAACTTGGAGAAGAGATACTATAGCTGAGTAATTGCAATAGAGATGGTAGAACCAAGGAGAATTCCGTAGAGAGAGCCCCGTATGAATTCCCGACAGGCCTTTGTGAGACGCGCTTCACTAGAACCCTGTTGGAGGAGACCGCAACGTCGAAGCTTGGTTGTACTCTACCTTTATTTCATTAATATACTCGACTATGGTGTTGGTTCCATCATTGTGTTATGTTGATTATTGATGCAATTGATTTAGTCTTCTTTAACTGACTGATAGTTATGAATGTGAAATACTATGTTGTATATCGTCGTTGTTTCTTATGTGTGTGCAGGTATCCAAGCGTGAAAGCGAGCGGATCGTGTTCTGTCAAACCAGAAGCGAGAGGAAGCCACTCTTTCAATGACAACAACAGCATAGGACCTCCGGTAATTCATCTATCGAATCTCTGTCCATTCGTTAACTAGGAATCGATATTATAGCTTGTCTCATTTATGGCTAGAACCACTCGAAGGCTAGTGGGATCGCCTCTATCTGCAGAGGGGATTTACCTCACCAACAAATTAGTGACTCCACTAGGGATCAGTGAGAGTTTGTATTACATCCATTAGGTCTTCTTCTTGGTCTTTGCTTGCTTAGCTTGCCTTTTCTGATTATTGTTGCTGAGTCTAAGACCCCTGTTCAGCCCTAGAGGATCAGATTTGACCTCTGATTTTCCAATATTTTCCTTTTACTAGGGTTGACTTGATTGGCGCGTTTTCCAGTCTGGCAGTCGTGCCCACTAGCGCTTGTTGCTAGTTTAGCACCCGTGCCATCCCCTATTTGGCACTGATTACAGCCAAACAGTCGCGCCAATTCCTGTAGGTATTAGGGTTTGCCTTGTTTTGGAGTTTTTTGGTCAGTACTTGTGTTTATGGGTGATATATTGAAATGTTTTGAGTGCTTTAGGATTGTTTGTGATTGTGAACAGCCTCCTTCCTTCAGTTGTTTGTCCGTTTCCTGTCAGCATCATAGCCTTAGGGTTTTCTAGTGCTTTGGTATGTTGAGCCTCCTGTAGGAGTCTGGTTCTTTTGTTTCACGGTCAACTCCATTCCTTGCTTGATTGCATTCGGCTCCTTTGATCCATTTGAGTGATTGCATTTGGCGAAATGAGTCTTGCCTCTTTCGTTCAGTTTTGCTTCTTGTCACTCCAAGCATAGATCACACTGCTTGTATGAGTCTGTTTCGAAATCTTTCTTCAATTTGAGAGATTGCCACCTTGGTTTGAGTATGGCTTCGTTTGTTTTGAGTTTATTGAACTTATTTCACTTCAACTCTCGCATTAACATTCTCGAACTAGTGTGTTGGTTTGTTTTTCATGTCATTTAGTGCACTGTTTTCCCTATTACATTGAAAAATCAAAATAATTTTGTGCTTGCATTATTGTTTGCATTGTGAAATTGAAATTCTTTCGCATAACTAGCATTGGACATTCTAGGAAAGATTTCTCATTTTCATTAACTTGCATCAGATACTGTAGTGGATGTTTTTGCATGTTCTTATTATTTTCTATCACTTGAAAACTCCTAACTTTCTTGTAGATAGCTTTTCATTGAACGAAATGGTATTCTATGGCATGTAGCTTGCATTTAGGGATTTTTGAGATCCAACATTCAGTAGGACCTTGGAATTAAAATGTAAATACAAGATCAACTTAAAATTTATTCAATTAACCTAAGACAACATTGAAACCTAACGAAAAATTTATTGGTCTAAGTTAGAGCTGTGTTCTGGCATCTTTAAACCTAGCAGCTGTCGCTCGCCATCTGGCTTCAGACAGCACTGGAACGGACTTGTGCTCCCCGTACCGTCGAGTATATAAAGGGAGACCCCTCTAAGTTTCAATCCTTTTATCTTTAGGAAGTCGAGTCTGCCGCCTTGTAACCGTGATACACTGAACACAGCATTCAGGGAGACTACCTGCAGATACGTCAAGTCCTTAGTTAATTATTATTTCATTTTATTACCAAGGTGTATATGGTAGTTCACGAAAACCTGGTACACCCTTTTACCTAGACTACCTGAGCAGTCATTTTTTATCTTTACTGACTCCTTAAATTTGAAAAGATCATCGAGAACTTTCCCTTTCATGCTCGTTTCAACCTAAAAGTGATAGAGTCACATTTTTCCTGTTTCTCGAACATTAAAATATGAAATAGTAGAGTTTAGTTTCAATGTCTTAAAATTAACTGTCCACGAAATATTCCTGGTTAAAGTTAGCTTCCTTAGTGTTGTTTTACCGCTGTTTTTGATGGCAACTTTTCCGGAGCTTTCCAACCAAGGAATCCCCTCCGAATGGAATCCTGGTCCTTTTCCTGCTTTTGGGATGTTGGTGCTCCTTACATGGCAACATTGTCTCTTCCAGGGTTAACTGTTGGTTTGCCCGTGTGGTTGTTTTCGACCTCAGTGGTCCCGAGTGCTCCTACCTCTGTTCGACCATATTCTCCACCTGAGCAACATCATGTTGATTCTAAGGTGGAACTCTCCCCTTCTTCACCTGTTTCTTCATCCTTCTTTTCTACTTCGCCTGGTGAAATTCTGGATTCTAGTAACTAGGTGGCTAAAAAGAAGAAGAAGAATACAAAGAACAATAATTCAGATAAGCGAGAGGCTAATGTTGCAGTTATTTCTCCTAAGACACCTTCCATCGATAAACCATCCAAGCTTCCATGGAAAGTCAAATTCCCTTGCATGTTGTGCAAAGGTGACCATCTTCTTTGAGATTTCCCTGGCATTCCCAAGGTGCTTGAAACATGGTTCGATGGTCGTCTGCCATTGCCTTTGGCTTCTGGAAGTCATATTGGTGGCACATCTTTGACTATTAATGATAAGACTCATAAGAAATAGGGTAAGATTACCAATCCCTGTAATTTGTGGGAAATGCATCATCCCATTCACCTTTGTCCATACATGGATGAAGCCAAGAGAGTATTAGACAACCATACTGTTTATGCACCTTGCCTTCCCGCCAGTTACCAGAAGCTTTCTTTGAGTCCTACCCTAGTTGATTCCACGATCGGTCAAGAGTCATCCTTGGTTGATCCTACTCCCCCGGAAATTCAAATTCAGGAGCCCGTTCCCAACCAACCATTGGACGTGGAATCGGTCAACTTGATCCCGCCTATGGTTCATCAGGTCTTTTCCATTAAGAGTGGATCTCATCCCCCCCACGTTCTTCTTGTTTCTTCAGATTCTTCAAACTTGGAGAAAGATTCTTCTGTCCCTGTAGTTCAAGAGGCTGCTCCTCATGCTCCCGTGATGGAGGTCCAGGAGGATGCTCCTCTTGCTTTGCTAACAACAAGGGAAAACCATCTCAGTTCGATGGTACCTCCTCCAAGTAGTTTGGTCGCCTCTTTTGATTGGAGTCGATTTGCGGGATACTGCCTTCCTTCTTATCTGCCTTTTGAGATAACAGTACAAACCTTTGATCTAGTCATACCCAGCACTATTATAGATGAAGACGCATCTGTTAGTATTCTGTCTTCCACTACTTGGTAAGCGTTTGGTTCTCCACCGCTTATGCCTGTTACTCAGAATCTGTTGGCTTTTAACAAAGGAACTAGTCAACCGTTAGGGATCCTTCCCAAATTGCCTATTATTTTGGGAAGGAAAATCATCCATATAGACATGATGGTTGTTCCAGGCCCCTTGGATTTCAATTTTCTCTTAGGGAGCAACTATACTTATGTCATGGGAGCGGTTGTCTCTTCCCTTTTTCATGTGATTTATTTTCCACACAAAGGTCGAATCGTGACCATTGATCAGCTTTCATTCTTTGGTCCTGGCATGACATCTGGTCCACCATCCTCCCTTTCGGGTCTTTATCCATCGATTTTATCTTCTCCGACGTAGGTTAATTATGTGGCTACCTGTCCCGTGCCCACATTCAGTGATAGTGTCATTGTGCATCGTGTGCTAGGGGCGTTGGGTCCTGATTTCCAATATGTTGTTCTCCCATTAGATGCAAACCTCTTGGAGTTCATGACTTTTTATTCGACGTGATAAAAGGTTGTCAGAGCAGAGTTCCTTGTCTTGTGTCAAGCTCCTCAAACAATGAAACAAGGTGTCCCGAGGATAGTTCGTCTTCTATGTCAACCTCGTTTAAAAATGAATTAGCCCTGAGGATAGTTCTTTTAATGTGCCAACCTCGTTAAAACAATGAAGCATGTTCCCGTTCAATTTGATTCTTTGATTAGATCTTGTAAAATCCCAATCAAGTCTTTCTCTTGGCCTCATAATTGAACCTTCATTCCATCCACCTATCAGTAACTAGCAGTCTACTCCGGTGAATGCACTAAAGCTTAGGGGGCATGTACCTCGAATTGAGTCACCATGTTGGGGGCATGCTTACTTTTTCAAGCATAGTTTGTTTCTGTTTCAAGCTTGTGTAAAAATGAAACCAGTTTCAAGCATATTTTATCCTTGCTTTAAGCTTGTGTAAAAATGAAACCAACTTCAAGCAAAGTTTCCTGATTTCAAGCTTGTGTAAAAATGAAACCATTCCCATTTTACCTCTCGTGATTGCCATTTTATCAGCCCATTTTTCCAGATGACCCTTGGTCTTCTCATTCCATCGTCCCCATCTGCTTGGCTGATCATATGCCTTCACTTGGTTGTTTTACCCATTTCTGAGGAACATCTGCAATGAGTGGTCTTGTTAGCCATCCCTTTGACCTTTACTTGTTATGAGCAGTTCTACCATTACTGGAACCAGTTGCTACCCTTTATACCACTCATTCCTCCAGGAGGAGTCAATTTTCAGCTCTTTTCTGACTCTCTAAAATTGAAAATATTGCCGAGGTTCTTGTCGTTTTGAACTTGTTAAATGGCTGCGAAATGATATCTACCCAGTATACGTTTAACCCTTTTTCGGGTTGGGATAGATTATTTATGAAAAAGGAATACCTTAGCCTATCGTGACTAAGAGGTTTTCTTAGACATAGTTTTCTACCTTTTCGAATCTGTGAGACCACCTACGAAAAGGGACTGCTAGAGTTTTCTTTTCTGCTTTCTTTTCAAACTCTCTAAATATGAAAAGATGTCGAGTTCTTCCTTTGTCAGACTCATTAAAATTGATGACATCAGACTCCGTCGTTATGACATTACTCAAGTTCCTCCTTCCTAGGGTTCGTAAAATGTACTAGGTTGGATTTGTCGGAAGGACAAACCTACATCGCAAGCATATGCTATCCCCTTCAAGCTTGTTTTCAAAAATAATTGGGGTACTCACCAGAAATGGTGGGGGGGAATGGAACTAGATTGTAGTCGTGTTGGCAGTATGTCGCTCTTGAATATGGCACTTTTTTGCATTCGTGTCGAGTTGGGGACATCTCACTTCGTCATTTGTTTGCCTCCATGGGTTTGGGTAATCTCTTTTGACCACTCATCTACTCTTTGCCACGTCGCCATGACCTCAAATCCCCTGATGTCAAATACTACCAAATCTAGTATCGTGCTGCCGATATGTTCAAGAGAAGTTTGCCTCTGAAGTTTTCAACCTCCCTCTGATTATATGTTGTTCTTGATTCACAAACATCATATTCCTTTGTCTCGTGTCGATGATGTGGGAAACATTATGGCCCACCTTCGATTAGGTCACTTCCTATCAACTTCAGCTCATTATCCAGGAAGTTGATCTAGAGACTCCCTTCAAGTACCTGGGAGCCTGCATGCCTCAATGGCAGGTTCGTCGCATTCGACGTAAGGTCCACATCATTGGCCTTCGATCGACTGACTATGTGGGTGTTCGACATCAAATCACTGTTCACACTTCGTGGATTGTACCTTTCTTACCTTGAGAGCTGTTACACCATTTTTTGGTCATCTAACCTTTTATCATTAGATGGACCCAAGTACACCATGTAAGACCAGTTTTACCCTAAGTAAAACTGCTTTCACTATGTTAAAATAGGAAACTCCAAAAGGAAATATTAAACAAACCTATATTTGTTTGATTTTCCTCATGGAATAATTAATTAAACCATAATTTAATTATTATTCCCAGTCATGTTTAACCCAAAAACAAAGAAATTAATGAGATAAACCGTTAGTTATCTTGTTATTTTCTAGGAATAATTATTTAAATCTTATTTAGATAATATTCCTTGTTAAATATGACCAAATCACCCACCATTAATCAAATAAATCATTATTTATTTGATTATCTCCCAACCACTTCCTTAAAAAGATAAATAAATCATTTATTTATTTATTTTTCACTAATCAAGGGATTTGACCCAAATCAAACACCCTTTCCCTCCAACAAATATAATAAAATATTCCATAGAGGTGGATCTAGATTTGGTTAACATTATTTTAATCATGCACCAAGATCTAGAATGACCCAATATTTTGTTATAAATAGGAGGGTTTTCCCCATCATTCTTCACCTTTTGTTGCCTATTAGATCACTCTGGATCTATACACTTGGTCTCATTTTTCCATCATTTGCTCCCATTGAGCTCTATCTTCTATATTGGGTTTTCTACATCTACAAGATAGAGAAAGCTTAGATCTGAAGTGCTGAGGACTACAAAGAACCCATCCCATTGAGGAGATCTGGATACACCTTCTTGTTTCCTCCCAGGTGCCCTGTAATATAAAAATTCATTCAAAATCGTGTTCTTGTCTTGTCTGTTGGATGCATGGAGCAAACTCTTTACTTTACTTCTTAATGTCTTTCCATTTATAGATCTGTTTGTTGCAGCACTTTAACTACTAATTGCAGATCTGAAGATGTTTTGCAGCCATTATTGTTGTTAGGGCTATTATTTATGCGTAGCTAAAGTGGTTCTTTTTCGTACGCTTCGACAAAGAATTCATACTAACAAATGGCGACTCCACACGGGTTTTAAATTACGACCGCCGTCGTTTTTCCTATTCCTGCATATCCAGCTACTTCAGGCCCTAGGGCTTCTTTTTTAGCTGCTTAGTTTTTCTCTTTTCATGTCATTTTTCTCACATAAAACCCTAAAAACCTAAAATTTCTAACTTTCGTGTGTTTCTGGCCCTATTGCGCAGGTAAGCGACACCAGCCGCACCTGAGACGGCAATTTTTCAGAAAATCTGCCGCCGAAACAGCCGGAACGGGGGTCGCACTTTTTTGGCCCTAAACCTGACACTGCCCTCCGCCGCACTTTGCACTCGTTTCCCGCGACTCCGCACTTAGATCAGCCGTAACCCACCGCCTTTTTCCACACCTTTTTCTCAATTTTTCCGGGTCTCCGCCGTGTACTCTTCCGTCGTGTCTTCCAGCCTCTGTCTCAGCCCGCCTTGACCAAGATCTGATCTGTTTTTACTCATCTAAGTGGGAACCCAGCCCCTTAGGGCTTTAGTACCCTCCAATTTTTGTGGAAGAGTTTTAGCTGTTTCAGCCGTCGGTTTTTCAGAGCTTCAGTCCCCTCTGTTCCAGATCTGTTACCTCCCTTTCAGATCCATTGAAATCAGCCTCTTTTCCTTTCAAATCACCTCTTGTCGTTTTGTTTGGACCCCCTTTGAAGGCCTCCGCCTTGCCCCCTCCGGTTTTTGCTGATTTCCTTCCTTTTTCCAGCCACCTTGCCTCTGCCTCTTGGTTGTGATCTGCACCTCTTTCCTGCCGCTTTATCCTCCAGATCCCTGTCCCTTTCGACCCTAGATCTGTTGAGCTCTTTTTGTGTGTTTACATAGTTTTTCCCTTTCTTTTCAGCATAGTTTTGAAAGACCCACTTTCTTGGGTTAGATAGATGCACAAGTAGCTGTTATTTTTCTGTTATTTCAGCATTTTATTCTGTTCTCTGTAGGTTTATTTTCAGCTACGCAGCACACTTTTTTCTTGCTCTCAAAACGGAAAGGGTTTAAAAATTAAAATTAACGCACGCCACACACTGACCCTAAGCGAAGAAGCGCCTGGTTAACACCGCCCGGCAAAGACTCTAAAATCAATTGTCACTGCACCTTTTCTGCCCTTGACCATAATTGATTCTGTCCCCTTGTTGCCCCTGTCTGTTTCCTTCTTCCTGTCATCATTGCGCCCCCAAGGCGCCTTTCCCGGAGACTTCTTGGCCTTCACCCTCAGTTTCCGGTTGATCGACCTGCTCCGCACCGCCGTCGTCGAGCCAGTCCACCTTCGAGTCCGCACCCCGACTCCTCTCCTGATTCATCGGGTCCTCCTTCTCCTTCTGGTTCTCCCCCTGTTACCTTCACTATGTCTGGTCCAGGGCCTAACGCTAGCGGTTCTCTCGGCCCCAATGCCGGCCCTACTTCTAGCGGAACCGCCACAAACACTACCCCGGCCACCCCTGTGCTGCCGTACATTGCAGGCCTCAGCCTCCCCGATTTCCATCAGTTGATTAATGACCCCATTCACCACAATGCTACCTGGCCCGCTATGCCAACCAAGCTGCCCTCTGACATCCCTAAGTTCGAAGGCCTTAATGGAGAAGATCCAACCAATCACGTCCGGTCTTTCCACATGTGGTGTTCCTCCAATTCCATTACCGATGACTCCATCCGCCTTCGTTTGTTCCAACGCACGCTTACCGGCGAAGCTTCTAAATGGTATGTCGAACAAGCCACCTCTTCCCATACCACATTCGAGACTCTTGCCCAAGCCTTTTTGTCATACTTCCAGCTCCCTCTCTGATACGACACTCGCACGGAGCTCTTGACTTCCTTTAAGCAATCCTCTTCAACACGCCTTTCTGCCCATGTTCAGGAATGGCGACGAAGACGGAGCTTATGTCGAGCCCCTCCCTTTGAAGATCGGGTTTACATGGACTGGTTCCTTCGCACCCTTCCTTCTCCCATCGGCAAAGATGTCTCCTCTCACTTTCCTCAAACTGAAGAAGCCGCCCTCCAAATAGCCTTAAAATATGACCTTATCTAAGCTCAATCTGGTTATGTTTATACCGTCCTCCCTGACATCCCCAGGCCCGGTGGCGCTAACGCCCCGGGGGCATCTCATTCCGCCGACGGTATCGTTGGATCTCTTTCCCATCCATCTGCTCATCCTCCTATGGGCTATGGTCTCCCTCAGGGAGGGGCTAGCACCTCGAGCACTCTTCCCCCACCCGGCAACATGTATCCAGGATACGGCATGCCTCATCCTTTTGCCCAACCTCCTGCTTACCTCAATGTTGCTCCACCCAACCCTTACCTTTATCCACAGCCTGGTGCGCCAGCTCCTCCAGCATATGCGCTTCCACCTCCCTTGCCTCCTCACAACCCGCAACAGCACTTACCGCCTCCTCCAGGGCAAGTATTTGCATAGCAGGGCGCGACTAATCCCCCTTCTTCTCAAAGAAGGCGGAGAGGCAACCAAAACCAATCTGCCCCTGGTAACCGCGGACCCCATTCTGGTACGGACCCTAACACTAGCAACCAGCAACAGGGCCTTCCGCCCAAGCTGGACAGGCCGCTTCGCACCAATAAGCCCTGTTCGTGTTGCGGTGTTTATGGTCATTACACTCACGATTGTCCTCTCTTACCCCAGATGCGGTAGATGTGGGAGTCTCAAGCCACATTGCGCAGACAACATGCCTCTCGTCATGCTCCTCCTAATGTGGCCACTACCCAGCCAGCTATGTTCACTGATCCTTTCCCTCAACAGGGATTCGTGGCTACCCAACCGCCCGACAGCCAGGTAGCCGCCCCCCCTTCCATTTCTGGTTCCTCTGATTACCAGATCCTTATGATGCACTCCGATCCTTCCCCATCCGTCGACCTTCACCTTCAAACTCGGTCTCGCCAGTACCCCAAGCCTCCTGCTCAGTCTGCTCCCGAGCCTCCCTCTTCAGGTTCTGCAGAGCCTCTTTCGACATCCAATGGCCCTTTACACATCCCTCAACCCAAAGTTGAGGTTCATCCAAATATTCCAAAGGGACCATTACGCCTAAATGCTGCTTCCGGTCGAGCTGCTCAGTCGTATAGCATAGTAGATGATTTGGCATAGTCCCCTGCTACCATTTCCACACTGGAACTCCTCCAGTCATGCCCTTCCCAAAAGAAGGCTCTACTATCTGCCGTGGGCGCTGTAGATCCTGCTGACGACCAGATGATTGTTTTCGACGCCACTCAATCGGACCACCCTCCCCTCCCTCCTTCCGTCGCCTTCCAAATCTCAGTCAAAATACGAAACGCCATCGTTTCCCAGTGTATCATTGACGAGGGGGCATCCACCTGCGTGATGTCCGCTTCGGTTTGGAAGCAACTCGGATCCCCCGAGCTGGCCCCTTCCATGATCACCCTTAGAGCGTGGGACGGTCATGCCTCCCAGCCCATTGGCTTGTTCCGTAATTGCCCTATCACACTCGCCGGTAAGACTGTTTGCGTTGACGTTGAAGTCATTGACGCCCCACTAGACTACAACATTCTTTTGGGGCGAAGCTACACCTATGCTATGTCCGCTGTCCCATCCGCGGTCTTTCGCAAGATGTCTTTCCCCCATAATGGGAAGATAGTCACCATTGACCAGTTGACATATCATGAGCCTCCCTCTCAGGCCTCACCTGAGACCACCATCTCTTCTGTAGCCAACAAGCAAACCGTCGATTCCCTGACCAGTGTCTCCCCCGGCGTTTACAAGGACTCCTCCCTGCTTGGAACCTTTCCTTGTCTACCCCCTCCTCCTATCCCTGATCCCAGCTTGTCAAATGTTTGCATGATGCAATCGTCTCAGGCCACCCTCAAACGGCCTGCTTCGGCTAGTCCGCAACCGCCCCTTCGCCCTCTGCAACCCGCTCCTAGCCATACATCTCCGCCAGCCGGACCTCCTCCTTCTGGCCCCCCTCCTACAGCTGGTATCCCTTAACCCCTTTATCCCCCTGGCTCGGTTCCCCCTGGCCTTAACCATCTCAGAGCCGTACCTCCTGGTCGTTACCCTGCTGGACAGATCCCCTTCCTGGCTCCCCCTCCCGGAGTATATTCTGTCCCCGTCATGGCCACCCTCTCCCTTCCTAACCTGACCTTGGGCATTCCGGTCTGGTACCTTGATCCCCCAGCCGCCACCCCTCCTGGTCACCCCAAACCCTACATGGCTTTGACACCAGTCCAACCGGTCCCCCTCGCTTCTTCCGTTGCTACTGTGCCTCCAGCACCTCCACAGGATCCCTCTCCTGTCGTGACAGCTCCCGAGAAGAAACGCAAAGCCCGTAAGGGGGCACCCAAAGATAAGACCACCACGACTGACCCGGCCCCTCCCCCACCCGCCAAGCCCTGTGCCTTGTGTGATGTCGTCGGTCATGTCACCCATGCTTGTCCCGAGTTGCCCCGTATCCAACCCATGGTTAAAGTCGCGTTCCCCGAATCTACGGCCCCTGAAGCCTCCACTTCGTCCGTAACCAATAACCCCAAGACTCTCCGCACCAACAAACCCTGTGCTTTGTGCGGTGTCCATGGCCATTACTCCCACCGCTGTCCTCACCTGACGCATTACCGCGCCTCTCTAGAGGTCATTCGCGAGTACGAGGTTGAACAAAATCAATCCGCCTCTCCCATCCTCGCGCAGTATGCTTCAGGCCAACCCGAAGATCCCCCCACTCCCATCGTCATCCCTCCCCCTGATGTTCAGATGACGGAGCCTACATCGACCATTCTGTACCTATCCTCCTCTGCGAGACACCTGGAGCCCAGCCCCCCTGCATCCTCCCCTGTCGTTTCGCCTAATCCCCTCCTTCCCACCCATACCCCGGATTCCTCCACCCATACCTATGTCGACCTCCGCAGCCCGAGTCCCCGCCATACTTCCGATAGCTCTCACATGCAAACCTCCAGCTTGTATGTGAGTCATCATCACCCTGCCCGTCGCTCGATGCCTTCTGTCCACTCACGCTGCCGTCCGTCTCCATTTTCCATTCATTTGTTGTCTTGTGACACCATTATGCAGGACCCTCCGTCCACACCCTTTATCGGTTACGCCGATGGTGCAAGTCGTTACTCCAGGAATCTAGCCGCGGTAGGTTGGGCCATTTTTACCCCCTTGCATGCCCTTGTTCTTTCCAACGGGGTCTGCCTTGGTCCTGCCACCAATAATCAGGCCGAATATGATGCAGTGCGTGGTCTCTTAGCCGATGCCCTCTTGCATCGCATACTCCATCTGCACGTTCGTTTGGATTCCCTACTTCTTGTAATGCAACTGAATGGTGTTTATCGTGTGCATAACCCCATGCTGTTTAGACGCTATTTACGAGTGAAACTCTTGATACGTGCATTTGAGACCATAACTTTCAATCATGTACCTCGAGAACAGAATCACTACGTCGATAGTATTGCAAACCAAGTTCTAGACTGGCATTTATCACATGCATTTCATTCAAGACAATAACATTCATAAAAAACCATAACGATGCATATCCATAATATGTGTCGCAACACATGTGTTTAGAGTCCATCTACTCTGATACATATGGCATGCCCACAGCATGTTACACAAACTCAAAAACTGGGGGCACCACCTGCCCCTACATACATCACTGGGGGCACCATACGCCCCTACATACATCCTAGGGGGCACCACATGCCCCTACATACATCACTGGGGGCACCATACGCCCCTACATACATCCTAGGGGGCACCACATGCCCCACCCCTAATCACTATCTGGAGGATCCCGAGCCAATGGCGCTGCCCCTGCAGCCTGTAGATCACGCATCGCTTGACCGGCTATCGCCATGCGCCGCATGACACCTCGCCACTCCGAGGGAAGACCAACACATGGCTCTATGAACTGGTCGTCTAGATCCTGCCACCCGCGCTCTGATACTCCGGTCAACAACCGTTCACATCTACATCGGATGTCCTCCAGTAGGGCAGCTGCATCCTCATTTTGCGCTGCTCTCGACCCTGTAGCTCCAGATGCTGCCGGTCGTCCCATATATCCGGCCGGTTTCACCGGTGCTATATCTGCATACCAAAAGTACATGAATCAGTACCTTACATTACTATTCAACATACTTTAACATGCCCATACAAGAATAGCAATCTGTCACTTACCATCGGGCCCCCAGACTCGACCAGGCGGAAGTGGCAGGTCCGGATCTCCACAATAACTCATCCCACTATAGGGATAGTCATCTATGTACAAAGGCATCTGATCCCAATGGGCAAAAAACTCTGGTCGAAATACTCGCCCGACCACCCCTCCTCCTCCTCTGCACAGTAGCCGTCCCCAACAGCGCATCCTGGGCTCTCTCGGGCCCCCATCTGGAAGCTGTACATGAGGCCTCAATGTCGGGATCTTCTCAAAGAAGAAGGCACACAACAAAGTCCCATATGAGCAGTCATGGTTCACCTGCCGCCTGCATAGTGACAACTGTCGCTTTAGCGACACCAACATCATTTGGGCCCACCCATAGTAGGTCCTACCCAATACACTTTCCACTAGGTTCATCGCCTGATGTGATGGAACGCCTCCGGTGCCGCATCTGCGCACCGTCGCGGCCACCGTACCTGCCGCAGCTCTCAGGATCCCCCGACTCCAAGACTCGAGTCCCTTTGACTGGAGACCCGGCCACAAGCTGACGTTCTACGACCTCCATGATATGCCGCCCCCGCGGCAACACCGGGCCTAGGCAGCTTCTCACCATCCTCAGTGGCGGGAGACCGCCCAGAAGTACACGTCTCCGGACCGCCGGGCTCGATCCTCGTTCCCCCGCACCGGCCAAAGATCTCCCCATCCGGATCCCAACAACTGATTATCCCGCACCCGTTCCCCCCGTTCTCATCAATGAGTTCTTCTGTCAAACCCTGAAGGCCCCAAACCTGGCCAATATACGACGGACGCCCTGGTCCGCCTGGATCTCTGCCTGTAGTGTCCCCAGGTATCTTTCTCTCCAATTAACCCGTAAATCTACCATACCTGCACAAACACATCATTTTTGTCAGCTTACAGATCGGGAATCCCATAACCAAACACAACAACCCAACTCTCAGCCATCAAACAGCACCAAACCCCCCTCATCTCCCAGGTCGCAGTTTTCTGCTCTTTTCTGGACTAGGTCGCACTTTTTGCCCTGATACCTGCGTCCTAGGTCGCACTTTTTGCCCCAAAAAGTGCGACCCGGCCGTAGAGATGAAGGAGGGGCGGTTTGAGGATTTTGAGCCCTGGAATCGAAAAGTAAACAGACAAATGTACAGTGGTGGTTAGCCTCCTACCTCCAATCGATGGATTCATTCCACCCTGGTCAGCCTTTGTCTCAACAAGGTCGTCAAGATTTAGGGCCTTCTCTCCTCTCCACATTCACCACAGCAACAATAGCAAATGAATGATTTTGGAGGGAAACCTGCCTTATTAAAAGAGAACCCCTGTTTCTTCTTTCGAGCGCTGCGACCACACCGTAGCCCCGTTCGACAAACCGTCAGCACCGCTGGAAAGCTCTCACCGAGCTCTCAAATGGGTTTCTGATAGTTTTTGGTGATTTGATACTTCACCTGGACACATTTTGTCCACGAAAGGTCACTTCACCGCTCCTTCAAATCGAATTTCCTCACTTACGACACTTGTACTTGGGGCACCATATTGCTCCCTTACTTGTCCATGTTCGTGCGACTGGCCATAAGTTCTCACCTTTGAAATTATGTTTCTCTCCGGGTCCCTCATTGGGACCTTACTTCCTGGCAAGACCATCGAGTCGCTCTTGCTTGTAGCATCCTTGCTGAGTCATCATCGTATCCATGGTGCCCATACCACGTCCTTTGCACCTCATCACAGCTTCCATCCTTCATTGCTTGTCTTTCCCTTGTTGAAGTCACATATTATGACTTTGTTGTTTCACCACCGCTTCTCTATCCCTCATGATCTTGTGTCAGTCGCTGCCGTGTCATCCATGCTCTTTATGCTCTAACAAGGGAAGTCGTCCAGTCGCTACTCAGTCCTTCCCATTTCCACTATCGTCATTAGTGTCAGTCTGTCCATTGCTCTATTGTTTTTCTCTCGTGCCTTAGTTGAGGATCTCTCATTGCCTCACCTATGGTGGACCTCCTTCTGTCGACATCAGCACATTCATTCTATTGTGTCTAGAGTGCCGTGGCCCTTGGTTCCGCCTTCCACTCTTGTTCGGTGCCTCGGATCAGGCAAAGGGATCTTCCTCATTTCCCGTTCCCTTTTGACTTGGATTGTTTCTCCAAATTTCCTTTCAAAGATGATCGAGATTCGTATACTTTGACGGTCCGTTGACCTGGAAGAACAGCCTTTACATTCCTGCATGTGATGTCTCAACCCTCATGAGGGGGTGGCCCCCGTGTAGCCCCCCACATGCCTGCATGACCCTTGGCAGCCTTCCCAGTCAGCCTCCCATTTCGATGATGTTGGCTCAGGCCACTTGGCAAAGACCTCGATTTTGCATGTATCAACAGACGAGGAGCCTTCCCATTTACATAAAAGTACGAAGGTATTTATCTCATGTACTCGAGACATGCTGTACCTAGTCTCCGGGTCGTTATCCCGTGCACGAAACATATGTGTGAGACTCTTCATTGTATTTTTATCTAGCTCTTGATTATGCCAGCTGTACTCTATGGTTCGGTCCCTTGTTTACTGGACACACTATTCTTTTTTACTTTGTCTCGGCGGGCATAGGTATGCCTCCCCCGCCGCCTTCAGCATAGGTACCCTCTCATAAAAAGAGACTTGTTGCACCTGCGAGTCTCGTCTCCTCAGGGTCTAGTCCTTCAGCACACTATCTACCTCACATTTCTCTCTCTGACATCCCTTTTGTTGTCTAGTGATTGTGTTCTTACAACGTACTTCGGTCATACGATTTGCTCCCGACACTCGCACGCTGGGGGGCAATCTGTTACACCATTTTTTGGTCATCTAACTTATTATCATTAGATGGACCCAAGTACACCATGTAAGACCAGTTTTACCCTAAGTAAAACCGCTTTCACTATGTTAAAATAGGAAACCCCAAAAGGAAATATTAAACAAACCTATATTTGTTTGATTTTCCTCATGGAATAATTAATTAAACCATAATTTAATTATTATTCTGAGTCATGTTTAACCCAAAAACAAAGAAATTAATGAGATAAACCCTTAGTCATCTTATTATTTTCTAGGAATAATTATTTAAATCTTATTTAGATAATATTCCTTGTTAAATATGACCAAATCACCCACCATTAATCAAATAAATCATTATTTATTTGATTATATCCCAACCACTTCCTTAAAAAGATAAATAAATCATTTATTTATTTATTTTTCACTAATCAAGGGATTTAACCCAAGTCAAACACCCTTTCCCTCCAACAAATAATAATAAAATATTCCATAGAGGTGGATCTAGATTTGGTTAACATTATTTTAATCATGCACCAAGATCTAGAATGACCCAATATTTTGTTATAAATAGGAGGGTTCTTCCCCATCATTCCTCACCTTTTGTTGCCTACTAGATCACTCTGGATCTACACACTTGGTCTCATTTTTCCATCACTTGCTCCCATTGAGCTTCATTTTTGCATTGGGTTTTCTACATCTACAAGAGAGAGAAAGCTTAGATCTGAAGTGCTGAGGACTACAAAGAACCCATCCCATTGAGGAGATCCGGATACACCTTCTTGTTTCCTCCCAGGTGCCCTGTAATATAAAAATTCATTCAAAAATCGTGTTCTTGTCTTGTCTGTTGGATGCATGGAGCAAACCCTTTACTTTACTGCTTAATGTCTTTCCATTTATAGATCTGTTTGTTGTAGCATTTTAATTACTAATCGCAGATCCGAAGATGTTTGGCAGCCTCTATTGTTGTTAGGGCTATTAGTTATGCGTAGCTAAAGTGGTTCTTTTTCGTACACTTCGACGAAGAATTCATACTAACAAGAGCCATTGTCATTATTGGTGGTTTATCTCGCGTTTGTTAATGGCTTTCATCATTGGCTGGTAATCAGACGATTTTCTTGCATGTTCGACTTCAGCTCACATCTTCGCATGCTCGAATTTGTACTTTGTTTAGGTCAAGATGGAGTGCAAGACCCTGGGTTTTATATGATCAAATCCAGGCTGCAGGTTCTTTATGGATTACTATGACTTATTACATGACTCTTCTGATTGGATGGCTGCGACCATACCTGAGTCTATTTGTTGATCCCTATTGTTGGATGGTTCTGTCCATACCTCGGATCTCACTTTTTATGTACCCTATTTTGGATGGCTGCGCCCATACCACATGTCATGTATCAGAAATATCAGTTGTATTTTTACTTGCAGGTCTTCTGACAACAGTGTTTGGGTTGAACAGGTTCTCATAAAGCATTTCACCCCTCCCTCTCTCTCGGACCTCATGCTTTAGGGGGCATCTGTTACACAGCATTTTTTCACCGTCCTTGCAATACCTTGTCCCGCATATTGGAGGATCATTATCGTGGCCTGTGAACAATGTCATACTCTGACCAAAAAGCACACAAAAACCTATGTTTTTTCCTTGGCGCAGGTATCCAGTTCACCCCTCGCACCAATATGGAGCATTTACACTAAAGCCCGCGCCACCTGGCGCTTTGTCTCTGTGTTGTGCCCACACCAGCTGTTTTAGGAATGTTTTTTAACAAATAGAGGCGGAAGTTTCCTTCTAACTACCTCACCAGTTGTTTTAGGAATGTTTTTTAAGAAATAGAGGTGGAAGTTTCCTTCTAACTACCTCAGGGACGACTCATTAGAAGTGGTTAAAGTTGATGAGCCACGAATCTCTCCCTTTAGGTAGTGGTTTTTTACCTCCCATGGAACACTCTTTGAAGATAGGACTCCCTTCCATGATTATAGGGATCCTAACCTCTCCCTCTCCCTCTGTATAAACAGAACCTCTCCCTTTATGAAAGCTAGCTGAACATATAGCCAAGAAGCTAAACTTGGAGAAGAGATACTATAGCTAAGTAATTGCTATAGCGAAGGTAGAACCAAGGAGAATTCTGTAGAGAGAGCCCCGTCTGAATTCCTGACAAGCCTTTGTGAGACGCGCTCCACTGGAACCCTGTTGGAGGAGATCGCAATGTCGATGCTTGGTTGTACTCTTCCTTTCTTTCATTAATATACTCGACTATGGTGTTGGTTCCATCATTCTGTTATGTTGATTATTGATGCAATTGATTTAGTCTTATTCGACTGACTGATAGTTACGAATGTGAAATACTATCTTGTATATCGTCATTGTTTCTTGTGTGTGTGCAGGTATCCGAGCATGAAAGTGAGCGGATCGTGATCTGTCAAACCAAGAGCGAGAGGCAGCCACTCTTTCAACGACAACAATAGCGTAGGATCTCTAATAAGTCATCTATCGAATCTTCATCCATTCATTAACTAGGAATCGATATTATAGCTTGTCTCGTTTGTGGCTAGACCCACTCTAGGGCTAGTGGGATCACCTCTGTCCACAGAGGGGATTAACCTCACCAACAGAGGGAAAGCTTTTCATTTGGCTCCATGGTCAATTTTGGGCCAAACTGTATGATGGAGACAACCATATTTTATGTGGCCTTGGGTAAGTGTTATATTATTTCATGTATTTTCAATTGATGTACACAACCATTTACTATTTATTAGTAGATGTGATGACATACATAATTAACCATGTATCAAGCAACAACTTGCCATTTTCTTTTCTGAAGCAGCAGTTTGGAAAACTACACTGTGACCACTTGGGAGTCTGTTGGTACCTTCCAACGCCATATGAAACCTTCAGAAATCTTCTCATTTGGGTGACATATGATGATCATGTCATATTCATCATATATGAGATGGTTTGGGCCAGCTTGATTCACAACGTTGGAGAAGAGATCTTTGGAGATCTATTCTTCTTCTTGCCACTTGAGGGCAACATTATTGCAACCCAAGATTAGAAAAATATATACACTTATCATGAGTGGAGAAAAGGACAGCATGGGGTAGGCTACCTTGTCTACCATGATAAGATTTTCAGCCTGCCTACTTTGCATGAGCCAAAGGTGGAGGAACATCTTCAGGAGTTTCCATGTTGGGAGGTGACTCATTTTGTATTGATCTTAGATTGGGGATGGAGGTTTCACATGGGATTGATAGTTCCTAATGCATTTCAGACTCCATGCCTTGAGAGGACCTCTAGACAGCACCTAGTTGCCTCCTTGAGTATTTCACCTTTTCATGATGATGGCTATTTGGGATGCTCACCAAATGCTAGCTTGTATGCTTGGGAGGGGCACTATGGAGATTTATTGTTGAGACAACATCATATTCCTTGAAGGATTTCATCATATTAGGATGCTATAGGAGAAGGAAAGGAGACTTTCCAGTCCTATCCTTACATTTTCTTGAGGACAAGCAACATTTTCGAGGGGAGGACTGTAATATTCCAAAATTAGCATGCAGCTAATTGAAATATTGAATTTTGCTAATTTCACTTAGGAGATGAATAAATGGGTAAGGAGGCCCATATATTTCAAAAATAAGAATAAAATCCCTCATAGTGTGAAAAAGGATCATAATGCTAGCTAGATTTTACATTCTCATGTGTGAACAGGGACATTTGCATGTGGACAAGGTTAAGTTTGACCAAGTCAACAGCGCTGGGATAGGAGGTGGAGATCGTATTGTGAGATAACGCAGAGATAGTGGGAGGAAGATTCCTCAGTGGAGAAAACCCTAATGAGTGGGACCCAAGGTGAGAGGGCTTCCGTTTGTATAAATGGAGGACAAGGCAGCCATAGCAAAGACATCTTATGATTTGATTATTGGATTTTGGTCCGCATGACCATTTTGCTTTCTCCAACTGTTTAGTTGAGATTGTTGTGCTGCTTAGCACAAGGATATCTTATTTAGGAATCCTTCTCCTTTCTTAAGAGGCCTCTTGAGGGAGCTTGTACTAAATTTCTCCACATCCAGGCTTGAGGCCAAGCATCCTCCTTCATCTATAGCGTTATTTTTGCAGCAGTATAATGTTGTGTTACAAGGTGTCGCAGTGGGGGTTCACAACACCACTTCCAGAGCTTGTTTTTCATAGGAGGGAGCCTCCATTCCTTTGGAAGATCAGTAAGGAAGATCTTGGAGAAAAATTTCATATCTTGGCACTTGGAAAAATTACTCCCATCACCTACAGCGCAGTTCCTGCGGGGTTCACAACACCACTTCCAGAGCTTGTTTTTCAGAGGAGGGAGCCTCCATTCCTTTGGAAGATCAGTAAGGAAGATATTGGAGCAGAATTTAATATCTTGGCACTTATAAAAAGTACTCCCATCACCTACAGCACAGTCCCTTGTAGGAACTGCGTCATTTCTTGCAGTGTTGCAGTGTGAGGGTCAAGACCCTTTATTTTGAGCTAGCTTCTTAGGGAACCAACCCTTATCCTGGAAAGCTTGTAAGAAGGATCCTCCTTCATTTCTTGTATTATTCAGCTGCATGCATATATAGATTTAGTTAGAATGCCTTATTTCAGGTCCAGATCTGCAAATCTAACATTTTGTATTTGTGCTTTCATGAAGCCCTTATCGGGTTATCTTCATAATGTGTAAAAGGAGCTAAAGCTCCATTTTTCTCCATGTATTGATGCAATAAACTCTAGATCTATTATTTCCATTCTATTATATACAAAACCCCCATAAAATTACGTTTTTCATGCTTCAGAAAACTCTATATAGATCAAGTCATGGGATTTGGGCATTTCTAGGCCATATTGGAACCGACAAATCTATTTAACACATCAAAAGGGATTTGTTTCTGATCCCCTTCAGGATGTGAGTCCCATAATACATAAGCTAAGGGATATCAATGCTATTTCTCTTAGTTATAGCGTAATTTCCTAGGAATAATGTTTTTAGGGCACATATTGTTGCATTTCCACACTTAGGGTTGATATAGTGGATCATATCTTTGTTGTTGCAACATTCAATTGATAAGTATGTGTTCCTAACAAATTTTATGAGTTAATTTCTTATTTCTATTCCATTTTTGTCTTCATATATTGCTGCATCCCCATTTTGGGATATTTCACAGAAAAGGAAACTAAGCGCATCAAGTCAATAAAAACAAATGCCTTTTACTTTTGAGAAATGAAGAATTTAAACAAAAATTTCTATTTTGAATGAAAAATGAGGAATTTAACAACAATTTCTCCTATGAGGAAACGAATAATTTAACGACAATTTCCTTTTTCAAAAGCAAATGGATCAAATGCAGCAATGAAAATACTTTGAAATTAATTCGTCAATGATTAAGAAAAACGCTTTAAATAAACATTGAACAAACGTTTCTTTCAAAGGATGAAGGAATAAGTAAGGTCACTGGTCAATCTGAGGTATCAGGCTCTTCAAAACACAAGAGACAACAAGCTGAAAACAAAATGCAATGACAAATTCAATGGAATTTGGATGGTTTCAGGGGGGAAACACAGTCTCTAAGGGGAGACAGTGCGTTGCAACGCAGCCTTGAATGGGAGACAGTGCTATTCAAAGCAATGTGTCCTGGCCAACAGTGCATTGGGCACAGTGTATAATGAAAACCACAATTGTTTAACACACTTCCAATGAAAATTTGGATTTCAAAAATCCTAATATTTATGAGTAAATGCTACTAGGTGATTAAACAGAGAAAATCAGAGGCAAATACACTAAGAATGAAGCGTAAACTCCACAGCGGAGTCGCCAATTTGTTATGTGGAATTATGGATTATGGATAAAACATTCTTCCCTAGATGTACTGCTCATCTCGAAGAACAAGTTAAAGACTTTGCAACTAATTTTCCTAACAGTAAATAGACACACATAACATATCAAAGAACTTACTTGGATTCCAAGCGCTTCCTATTCTCTTTTTGTCGCTCTTGTTGTAGCTTCAAATCCAAGCAAGATGTCCGAAAATATTTCCTGCAAGAATGAACACTAAACAACAAAAGATAGTAATAATACAAATGTCTATTCAAGTTATTTAGTTAAATCCATAAAACATAAACCATATACATCAGATAAGAATTCATAATGTGAAACACATGAGCTTATACAGATACATATGTGGGAAAGTAAGCATCAATCTTTATTAATGGATAGAAGGGGAGGTTACAACCCAGTGATTGATTTAGTGTCACCATCTCCAGCAGCATCCCAGCCTCATCACATGCACATCTCTCCAGCAGCATGTAACTCAAATCAATTCCTCAATTGAAATTCCACCAACATTTCTCTACTCAAATTCTTCCTTACCAAGCACTAGGATCTGTGCTCAATTTATAGAGGAGCTAAAGGTAGTTTTACAATCAATGACTTTCTAATTATATGCAAGACATCTTCCCAGTCTCAGAGGTATCAAATGGACATATGGATTCAAAGTTTGACACATGTGAACTCTTCTAGAAGGCACTGGCCAAGTGGAGATTCTGGAACAATGAGAATTTCGCTCCCAATGTGACCAATGCACCTATGAATGTCGGGAAGTGCTTTGCAAATCACCCTTGAGTGGGGTTACCTGCATATGCAATGCACTTAGTCCCTTTAGAGGTAGCATTGGTGAGCTCTGATATGATATAATATAAACTTCAAATATTGGAAACCTTTGCAATGGAAGTCATGGATGATTTGTCATGTTCTTTGTCTTAGGGCATGTAGCAACTAAAATTATAGGGGATGATAGACCCTCTTCATTGGTCCTGGAGATGATGTCCAGTTAACCAGGTCATTAGGAATGATGCCCAAATTGACCTATAACATTGTTGAAGCTCCATTTCTGTAATGGGGCTTGGACATAATTGAACTTGTTAATCCTCCCTCATCCCAGCAACATAAATTCATTATTGTTATCACTCAGGTTTTCCTAGAAGTTGTGTAAGAGGAAAGTATACCCGAGGTAACCACAAACCAACCTTTTAGATGCAGAATCTAGCCAATCTGCATCCAGAGAGGGCTCTCTCTTTATAATTTATCTTTGTTTCTTGAAAGGTTTTAGGCTAGTTATAGATTCAAGGGTTTGTTTGAAAATTGGTGGAATCCAAAAACTAAGGGCAAGGTTGAGGGCTTTCAGTCCATTGGGCTATGGAGTCAAAGGATGGCTTTACTGGATTTCTATTCTAAGCACAAGATGGTATTACAGGGCAAGATAGCTAGACAGAGAACAATCCTTAAAATTTAAAGTGGATGGAATGATCTTGAAGGGATGAAAGGCAGCTAAGAATCTTTCACCATGTTCAAAAGAAAGAAATGAGATGACTACAAACAAAGAGCAATGAAGAATTCTTTGTTATAGTAATCAACAATGTTTAAATTAGCAAAGCAAGAGAATTTAAGAATTCATGCTTATAACCAATTTAGAGGAAAACATTAAGAACAATCACATCTGAAATCAGAGTACAATTAAGTAAATTATGATTCAATCCTTTATGTAAATTATTCAGAAATGGACATAATGATATTATAAACTGATATAAAACTTAAGACAAAGGGTAGAAAGACTTATTGAACTGCAGTCCAACACATGAATCCTGCAAAAAGTCCTGAGCTTCAAATCGTCATCGAGTAAGCCAAAAATAAACTTCTCCAAAATGATTTTATTCCGAAAATCTCAATGTTACAGCAAAGTAATAGAATCCACCCTCAAATACTTCCAAGAGTGAAGTATTTATACAAATTCTATACTAAAATATCTTGAAAAAATATCAAAATTGGTTCACAAATCTCTCCAACTATGTTACATAAATAGAACTAAAGTAAAGGACACTCAAACTATTTGGCACTATTTTTTATGGATAGGTGATGACAAAGAGGAGAATTCGAATTTGATCCAAATCTTAGTTGATGATGAGGCATCCAAGTCACTAACTGCTTCCTTTCTTTGTGCAATCTGCTCCAACAATTCTGCAAACTTAGGGTCCAATGATATCTTCTTATTTCTCAATCCGTAATAGATATGTAAAAAGTGAAAGAGGTTATTGTGGATTAATATGTTGGTGAGATAAACCTCTTTCAGTTTCCCAAAATTCCTCTCCAGCTGGACATAATATTCTCTGTAAAAAATATGTGTAAAACAGAGTTTTACAGAGTCTGAAAAATAGCCTCTAAAGATGTGCATTTATCTCTCATTATGAAATCACTGTGCAAAAAGTGAGATAGGTTTTTGTAGATGGGTCCCTTAGGAACAAAAACCTCCTTCAGGTTTGTAAAATGTATTTCTAATTGGCCACAATATTCTCTGCAAAATGATGACTTGACTGTAATTTTCTGCAAAAAGTGCTTTCCAACTTTGTTTAATATTTCCAAAACCATAATAGCTGTTAGAAAAGTGAGAGATGTTTTTGTAGATGGTACTCTTAAGAAAATAAACCTCCTTCAGTTTTGAAAAATTCATCTTATATTTATCACAATAGTGTCTGCAAAACAATGACTAAAACATGCAATTTCTGCAAAAATGTTCCTTTTTGTTGTGTTTTTCATCTTTTTACTTTTTTGCTCTTTTGACTGTTTTACTTTCACTTTTAGACAAAATTCACTATTGGTGAAATTTATTCTCATCTCTTTTTACCATTTTACTGCCTCTGTAATTACTTTTATTGTTTTACCTTTGACTGCTCTGTAACTTCATTTTAACTTGCACTCTGACTTTTACCTGATACACTTTAACCACTGATACTCTTTAACTGTTATGCTTTTACTATCCCTGTAAATTCTCATTTCACTTTTACCATTCACTGTGCACATTTCATCATTCTAATCTCTCTCTGACTTTGTATACAAACTATTTGTTGAATGAAGATATTGAATTAAAATCTGAGAATTTGGAGTAAACAATTTTGTCAACTAGTATTGAAATTGTTGGTCCAAATCCATATTCTGATGGTAACCTGCTAAAATCAAACAATTTGTTAATGAAATCTAGGTCTCTATGAGGAGCGTTCAATGGGGCAACGTTTAAAGCCACAGGAGCTTCCATTTTGGTTCTTGTGGATTCAAAATGGAAATTTGGCTAATGGTGAGGAATTGAGTATTCTGGAATATGGAGTCAATTTGCAGGTTCGGGGGGAACAATTTACAGTCGTAAAACTCAGGGAATGATCTTAGGACTAAGGTTTAAACACTGATTTCAGTGAAAAACAAGGAAAACAGAGTTTCATTTGAAGTTCGGAGCGTAATAGGATAAATACCTGTTCTTGGAGGCAAACTGGTTCTTTAACAGGTAACAGGTGATGGCGGGACTGTTCTTCAACACGGGCGCAGCGGAATCTTGGAGTGAATTGGTCAATTGCAGTGGAAATTTGAAAATGCAACGCGGAGACTCGTCGTTTTGAGAAAATAACGAAAATAACGGGGAAAAACACGAAAATATGGCTTTATTTACGAGTCAAAGGGTTTTATTTTTCGAGTGTGGCGATCATTGGCGTGCGGGGTGAGCGTATGCAAAGTGGAGTGATAGCGGTAGCCGGTAAGCGCCGCCTCCGCTTTGGTCGATGGTGGTTTATATCGGAAGACGGCGATTCCACGGGAGGATCGCCACGTGGGCCACGATTTGACTATTCAAAAACCACCACATCCCAGCTGGGCAAAGTGCGACAAGGGGATGGACGGCGACGGGGTGAACAACGGCCGTTGATCTGACGAGTAGGGAATATATACTTTGGTAAAACATTATAATAAAGGGTTTTGGGGATATTTATTAGAAAAGGGAGTTATATACTTAGGAAAAGGGATTTCACTAGGGATTTAATATAGTAGAATTAAATGTTAATATGGTAAAGGACAAGGAAAATCAAAACATCTTTGTACATCTAAGAAAGTGATAACTTATGAAGTAAATTGCAACATTTTATCTTCAACACTTAAACTTAGAATAACAAATTATTTTGAGGAATTTTTATGGAATTTTGCATCAGTTTCCTAAGTAAAATAGGATTTTACTTAGGAAAAGTTAAAGATGGAAGATAACAATGATGAATTATTTCAAGTGCTTAGGTCTTTTTTATCATTAGGCCGAGGGTCCGGTCCCTCCAGAAGTCAAGGAAATGCCTTGAGCCCCTTTGATCTCAAATTACCTTAGTACTTTTGGGGAAATTAGTAAAACTCTTGAGGGGAAAAAATGATGAGGGAGGTTAATGAATTTGACTTTGCTTGCTGTGATTTTTCAGTGTATTTCCTGCTTTAGTACTTGTGATGAAAGTAAATGATTAACCAACATGTAGCAGCACCATTCATCAAATAACACTTTGCAGCACCATCTACCTACCCTATCTACTTAACACTACCATTTTCTCTTCTTTATTAGGGTGCATTTAGACTTGCAAACCCTTTTCAATCTTTCCCTTTTTACATGATAAATCTATCTATTTCTACCCTTATTACATCCAAGGGCTCAGATTAAACTGTTGAGCACCTTTTATTCACTCTACCTAGCTACTTATCTGCCAAGATTAAACTGTTTGGTCAGATATTTATTCTCTAATCTATAACATGAAATTGAAATATGAGTAAGCCAAGTTTAAACAGTTTGACTTATTCATAAATTGTGGCAAAATTTTGACAAGCTGCACACAATTGATTTATTACAAAAATAAAATAGCAGTGGCATTTGGATTTGCACACTTTCCTTGGTCTATTTTTACTTGGGGTTCATTTCTTTCACTTTTTTGACCATTTTATTCTTTTTACCCTTTGATATTTCTTTTAGGGTATACCCTCTTTACATTTTTTAACTTTTTTGATTTTTTGGTTTTTAAGAATATGGAACACCTTTGCTCAAGTAAGAAGGTTTGAACATATTCCATAATTCAATCAAGACAATCATGAAAGATGAAACCTATTGGTATAGGAGGCTAACACTGGCTCCACTTGGGGATGGCTTTTCCTTGTGAAAAGTCAAGAACAGCAGGTCAGATGCCTCAAAATGTCTTCAAACTGAAATTATGAAATCTTCCTTCTTCTGGTAGCTTTATTTTACATATGATAGTGAAACTTTTGAAGCTTAGGGCCTTCACTTCGGGCTTCAACTTCAGTAAGTCACCATCCAATCAAAACTGTGTTTCCCAGTTGGAAATCTTGAATTGAATATAGTCCTTTTTCTGAAACCTGAAATCTGATCTGAAACTAAAACAACACACAAAAATTTCAAACCAACTTAATGAAAAACTAACTGAAAATTGAAAACAAAAAATGCTCAAAATTCTAAGCTTATTAGCACTCATTTACCTACTTTAATCTACTAAAAATCTTATTGAATCAGGTAATACAAAAATGCCAATGAAGCCAATCAAGTAGATGTAAAAATAAATGGATAACGTGATTGCTTGTGATCAAAATTGGAAGTATGTTATGATCATGTGCCTTTATAATAAATGATATGATGAGTAAAGGCCATTTTTGATGTATTTGATCCTTATAGAGAAAACATGTTTGCATATTTTGGCTTAAAAGATTCTCCATATAATCTGATATAGGATCAATAAAAGCATGATGTATGTTATTTACTTCTAGGCCTTCAATGACTAATTGTTCAATTGAATTATGAATATTAGACCATGACCTTATTTCTTCAGTCTTGTGTTTGAAAGAATAATCATCTTCAATATGCAAGTCAAAAGATAGTACAATTTCCTCTTGCTTTGGAGAAGGAAGATTTTCAAAAAATTCTTTAGGATTTCGGAAATTGTATGACTGAATTTGAGAATGCAAAAGTTTGATTTCATTTTCATAATTTTTAGAAATTATATCAAGAAGCCATTTTTTAACTTGAGGAGAACATTTTCTTGTTTTCAAGAGAAGAAAGAAAGCTCTTAGAAAATCCTCATCAAACTGAATTTTTGATAACTCATCCCTGAATTCATTTAAAATTTCATCAAATGAAAGATTTTCCACAAACCCTGTCATCTAGTATCATTATTAATGCTTTGGACTATGGATTATTTGGTTGTGGAATTTCTCTGAAACTTGAAGCTCTGGATCTCTGATCTACAGTGTCTTGATTGGAAAATGATATCAAAAGAGTCAGAAGAATGATGCTCGAATGTGCATGGATATTTTATATTTACAATTTTCAAAAGAGATAAATTAAAAACTACTCTAAGTTCTTCTCTAAAATACAATATACATTGGAAAACTCTATCAATTTAGAAATAACATAATGTCTTGGATAACAATCCAAGTTGAAAGCCTGATCTTTCCATATTGTTCTTCCAGGTTCATTCCTCCAGTGGAGTCTTAGTAGTGAAATTGATTTTGGAGTCGCCAGGTGGATGATTTTAACCTTTGTGTGTCTGATCCCTGTCCACCATCATAGATCAGATCTAAACCTGTAAAACAATTCTGAAGAAAAAGTTAGTTCTTCAGGAAACCAAATTTTGAATATTTTATGATTATTTTATTTTTATTTTTATGAATTTTCAAAACAACTTCTACAAACTCTTCAAGAAATTTAAGATTTTTAATTAAAATTTTCTCAAAGATTTATTAAACTAGAGAGTCTGATTAAACATTTGAAACTAAGGTTCAATGTATAAGCTAAATCAGAGATAGACTGAAGCAGCTTTTATTTAATTTTGCAATTGCAGAGCAAAAGCAATTTCAAAGGCTACCTGGCTGATCTTCAGACTCTGTCTATAGCTTATAAGAAAACAATAGTAACGATAAAAATGATTCAGATCCCCAGTATGGTCGCCACTATGTTATCACTCAGGTTTTCCTAGAATTTGTGTAAGAGGAAAGTATACCCGAGGTAACCACAAACCAACCTTTTAGATGCAGAATCTAGCCAATCTGCATCCAGAGAGGGCTCTCTCTTTATAATTTATCTTTGTTCTTGAAAGGTTTTAGGCTAGTTATAGATTCAAGGGTTTGTTTGAAAATTGGTGGAATCGACAAACTAAGGGCAAGGTTGAGGAGCTTCGATTAAAATTTGGGCTATGGAGTGAAGGATGGCTTTCTTTGGATTTCTATTCTAAGCACAAGATGGTATTCTGATTAAAGATAGCTAGGCAGAGAACAATCCTTAAAATTTAAAAAGTGGATGGGATGATTTTGAAGGGATGAAAGGCAGCTAAGAATATTTCACCATGTTCAAAAGAAAGAAATGAGATGACTACAAACAAAAAGCAATGAAGAATTCTTTATTATAGTAATCAACAATGTTTAAATTAGCAAAGCAAGAGCATTTAAGAATTCATGCTTATAACCAATTTAGAGGAAAACATTAAGAACAATCACATCTGAAATCAGTGTACAATTAAGTAAATTCTGATTCAATCCTTTATGTAAATTATTCAGAAATGGACATAATGATATTATAAACTAATATAAAATTTCAGACAAAGGGTAGAAACACTTATTGAACTGTAGTCCAACACATGAATCCTGCAACAAGTCCAGTGCTTCAAATCGTCATCCAGGAAGCCACAAGTAAATTTCTCCAAAAGATTTTATTCCGAAAATCTCAGTGTTACAGCAGAGTAATATAATCCACCCTCAAATGCTTCCAAGAGTGGAGTATTTATACAAATTCTAAACTAAAATATCTTGAAAAAATATCAAAATTGGTTCACAAATCTCTCTAACTATGTTACATAAATAGAACTAAAGTAAGGACACTCAAGCTATTTGGCATTATTTTCTATGGATAGGTGATGACAAAGAGGAGAATTCGAATCTGATCAAATCTTAGTTGATGATAGAGGCATCCAAGTCACTAACTGCTTCCTTTCTTTGTAGGATGCACTCCCACTTGATTCTGCAAATTTGGGGTCCAATGATATCTTCGTATTTCTCAATCCGTAATAGATATGTAAAAAGTGAAAGTGATTATTGTGGATTAATATGTTGGTGAGATAAACCTCTTTCAGTTTCCTAAAATTCTTCTCCAGCTGTGCACAATAGGCTCTGTAACAATATGTGTAAAAGAAAGTTTTATAGAGTCTGAAAAATAGCTTGTAAATATGTGCATGTATCTCTCATTCTGAAATCACTGTGAAAAAAGTGAGGTAGGTTTTTGTAGATGGGTCGCTTTGGAACCAAAACCTCCTTCATTTTTGTATGATGTATTTCGGATTGGCCACAATATTCTTTGCAATATGATGACTTAATTGGAATTTTCTGCAAAAAGGGCGCTCAACATTGTTTAATATTTCCAAAACCATAATAGTTGTTAGAAAAGTGAGAGAGGTTTTTGTAGATGGTCCTATTAAGAACATAAACCTCCCTCAGTTTTGAAAAATTCATCTCGGATTTATCACAATAGTTTCTGCACAACTATGACTAAAACATGCAATTTCTGCAAAAATGTTCCTTCTTGTTGTGTTTTTCATCTTTTTACTTTTTTTCTCTTTTGACTGTTTTACTTTCACTTTTAGACAAAATTCACTATTGGTGAAATTTATTTTCATCTCTTTTTACCATTTTACTGCCTCTGTAATTACTTTTACTATTTTACCTTTGACTGCTCTGTAACTTCATTTTAACTTGCACTCTGACTTTTACCTGATACACTTTAACCACTGATACTCTTTAACTGTTATGCTTTTCCTATCCCTGTAATTTCTCATTTCACTTTTACCATTCACTGGGAACATTTCATCATTCTAATCCCTCTCTGACTTTGTATACAAACTATTTGTTGAATGAAGATATTGAATTAAAATCTGAGAATTTGGAGTAAACAATTTTGTCAACTAGTATTGAAATTGTTGGTCCAAATCCATATTCTGATGGTAACCTGTTAAAATCAAACAATTTTTTAATGAAATCCAGGTCTCTATGAGGAGCGTTCAATGGGGCAACGTTTAAAGCCACAGGAGCTTCCATTTTGGTTCTTGTGGATTCAAAATGGAAATTTGGCTAATGGTGAGGAATTGAGTAAATTCACGGGAGAAACAGGTCAATTTGCAGGTTCGGGGGGAACAATTTACAGTCGTAAAACTCATGGAATGATCTTAGGACTAAGATTTAAACACTGATTTCAGTGAAAAACAAGGAAAACAGAGTTTCATTTGAAGTTCGGGGCGTAATAGGATAAATACCTGTTCTTGGAGGCAAACTGGTTCTTTAACAGGTAACAGGTGATGGCGGGATTGTTCTTCAACACGGGCGCAGCGGAATCTTGGAGTGAATTGGTCAATTGCAGTGGAAATTTGAAAATCGCAGCGGGAGCTCTGTCGTTTTCAGAATAACGAAAATAACAGGAAAAACACGAAAAAATGGCTTTATTTACGAGTCAAAAGGGTTTTTATTTTTTCGAGGTGTGACGTCATTGGCGTATGGGGTGACGTATGCAAAGTCGGGTGATAAGCGGTAAGCGGTAAGCGCCCGCACCGCTTTTGGTCGATGGTGGTTTATATCGGAAGGGCAGCGATTCCACAGGAGGATCGCCACGTGGACGGTTGACTATTCAAAAACCACCCATCCCCTTTGGTTAAAAGTCTTGTGACAAAGGGATGGCATTGGGGGGTGAACAGCAGCTGGATTGATCTGACGGAGGTAGGGAGGGAGGTAAATACTTTGGTCAACATTATAATAAAGGGTTTTTGGGGTATTTATAAAGGGATTATATACTTAGGAAAAAGGGATTTCACTAGGGATTCCAATATAGTAAATTAAATGTTAATATGGTAAAGGACAAGGAAAATCAAAACATCTTTGTACATCTAAGAAAGTGATAACTTATATGAAGTAAAAATCACAACATTTTATCTTCATACTTAAACTTAGAATAACAAATTATTTTGAGGAATTTTTTATGGAATTTTGCATCAGTTTCCTAAGTAAAATAGGATTTTACTTAGGAAAAAGTTAAAGATGGAAGATAACAATGATGAATTATTTCAAGTGCTTAGGTCTTTTTGATCATTAGGACGAGGGTCCGGTCCCTCCAGAAGTCAAGGAAATTCCTTGAGCCCCTTTGATCTCAAATTACCTTAGTATTTTTGGGGAAATTAGTAAAACTCTTGAGGGGGAAAAATGATGAGGGAGGTTAATGAATTTGACTTTGCTTGCTGTGATTTTTCAGTGTATTTCCTGCTTTAGTACTTGTGATGAAAGTAAATGATTAACCAACATGCAGCAGCACCATTCATCAGATAACACTTTGCAGCACCATCTACCTACCCTATCTACTTAACACTACCATTTTCTCTTCTTTATTAGGGTGCATTTAGACTTGCAAACCCTGATCAATCTTTTCTTTTTACATGATGAATCTATCTATTTCTACCTTTATTACATCCAAGGGCTCAGATTAAACTGTTGAGCACCTTTTAATAACTCTACCTAGCTACTTATCTGCCAAGATTAAACTGTTTGGCTAGATATTTATTCTCTAATCTATAACATGAAATTGAAATATGACTAAGCCAAGTTTAAACAGTTTGACTTATTCATAAATTGTGGCAAAAGTTTGACAAGCTGCACACAATTGATTTATTACAAAAATGAAATAGCAGTGGCATTTGGATTTGCACACTTTTCTTGGTCTATTTTTGCTTGGGGTTCATTTCTCTCACTTTTTTGACCATTTTATTCTTTTTACCCTTTGATCTTTCTTTTAGGGTATACCCTCTTTACATTTTTTAACTTTTTGATTTTTTGGTTTTTTCCAAGAATATGGAACACCTTTGCTCAAGAAAGAAGGTTTGAACATATTCCGTAGTTCAATCAAGACAATCATGAAAAATGACACCTATTGGTATAGGAGTCTAACACTGGCTCCACTTGGGGATGGCTTTTCCTTGTGAAAAGTCAAGAACAGCAGGTCAGATGCCTCAAAATGTCTTCAAACTGAAAGTATGAAATCTTCCTTCTTCTGGTAGCTTTATTTTACATATGATAGTGAAAATTTTGAAGCTTAGGGCCTTCACTTCGGGCTTCAACTTCAGTAAGTCACCATCCAATCAAAACTGTGTTTCCCAGTTGGAAATCTTGAATTGAATATAGTCCTTTTTCTGAAACCTGAAATCTGATCTGAAACTAAAACAACACACAAAAATTTTAAACCAACTTAATGAAAAACTAACTGAAAATTGAAAACAAAAAAATGCTCAAAATTCTAAGCTTATTAGCACTCATTTACCTTCTTTAATCTACTAAAAATCTTATTGAATCAGGTAATACAAAAATGCCAATGAAGCCAATCAAGTAGATGTAAAAATAAATGGATAACTTGATTGCTTGTGATCAAAATTGGAAGTATGTTATGATCATGTGCCTTTATAATATGATGTGTAAAGGCCATTTTTGATATGATGTGTAAAGGCCATTTTTGATGTATTTGATCCTTATAGAGAAAACATGTTTGCATATTTGGGCTTAAAAGATTCTCCATATAATCTGATATAGGATCAATAAAAGCATTATGTATGTTATTTACTTCTAGGCCTTCAATGACTAATTGTTCAATTGAATTATGAATATTAGACCATGAACTTATTTCTTCAGTCTTGTGTTAGAAAGAATAATCATCTTCAATATGCAAGTCAAAAGATAGTACAATTTCCTCTTGCTTTGGAGAAGGAAGATTTTCAAAGAATTCTTTAGGATTTCGGAAATTGTATGACTGAATTTGAGAATGAAAAAGTTTGATTTCATTTTCATAATTTTCAGAAATTATATCAAGAAGCCATTTTTTAACTTGAGGAGAACATTTTCTTGTTTTCAAGAGAAGAAAGAAAGCTCTTAGAAAATCCTCATCAAACTGAATTTTTGATAACTCATCCCTGAATTCATTAAGATTTCATCAAATGAAATATTTTCCACAAACCCTGTCATCCAGTATCACTATTAATGCTTTGGAATATAGATTATTTCGTTGTAGAATTGCTCTGAAACTTCAAGCTATGGATCTCTGAACAACAGTGTCTTGATTGGAAATTGATATCAAAAGAGTCAGAAGAATGATGCTCAAATGTGCATGGTGATTTTATATTTACAATTTTCAAAAGAGATAAATTAAAAACTACTCTAAGATCTTCTCTAAAATACAATATACATTGGAAAAATCTATCAATTTAGAAAGAACATAGTGTCTTGGATAATAATCCAAGTTGAAAGCCTGATCTTTCCATATTGTTCTTTGAGGTTCATTCCTCCAGTGGAGTCTTCATTCTGAAATTGATTTGGAGTCTCCAGGTGGATGATTTTAACCTTTCTGTGTCTGATCCCTGTCCACCATCATAGATCAAATCTAAACCTGTAAAACAATTCTGAAGAAAAAGTTAGTTCTTCAGGAAACCAAATTTTGAATATTTTATGATTATTTTATTTTTTTATGAATTTTCAAAACAACTTCTATGATTTCTTTAAGAAATTTAAGATTTTTAATTAAAATTTTCTCAAAGATTTATTAAACTAGAGAGTCTGATTAAACATTTGAAACTAAGGTTCAATGTATAAGCTAAATCAGAGATAGACTGAAGCAGCTTTTATTTACTTTTGCAATTGCAGAGCAAAAGCGATTTCAAAGGCTACCTGGCTGATCTTCAGACTCTGTCCATAGCTTATAAATCAAACAATAGCATCAATAAAATGATTCAGATCCCCAGTATGGTCGCCACTATGTTATCACTCAGGTTTTCCTAGAAGTTGTGTAAGAGGAAAGTATACCCGAGGTAACCACAAACCAACCTTTTAGATACAGAATCTAGCCAATCTGCATCCAGAGAGGGCTCTCTCTTTATAATTTATCTTTGTTCTTAGAAGGTTTTAGGCTAGTTATAGATTCAAGAGTTTGTTTTGGGAAAATGGTGGAATCCAAAAACTAAGGGCAAGGTTGAGGGCTTTCAGTCCATTGGGCTATGGAGTCAAAGGATGGCTTTACTGGATTTCTATTTTACACACAAGATGGCTTTACAGGGCAAGATAGCTAGACAGAGAACAATCCTTAAAATTTAAAGTGGATGGGATGATTTTGAAGGGATGAAAGGCAGCTAAGAATCTTTCACCATGTTCAAAAGAAAGAAATGAGATGACTACAAACAAAGAGCAATGAAGAATTCTTTATTATAGTAATCAACAATGTTTAAATCAGCAAAGCAAGAGCATTTAAGAATTCATGCTTATAACTAATTTAGAGGAAAACATTAAGAACAATCACATCTGAAATCAGAGTACAATTAAGTAAATTCTGATTCAATCATTTATGTAAATTATTCAGAAATGGATATGATGATATCATAAACTAATATAAAATTTCAGACAAAGGGTAGAAAGACTTATTGAACTGTAGTCCAACACATGAATCCTGCAACAAGTCCAGTGCTTTAAATCGTCATCCAGTAAGCCACGAATAAATTTCTCCAAAATGCTTTTATTCCGAAAACCTCAATGTTACAGCAGAGTAATAGAATCCACCCTCAAATGCTTCCAAGAGTGGAGTATTTATACAAATTCTAAACTAAAATATCTTGAAAAAATATCAAAATTGGTTCACAAATCTCTCTAACTATGTTACATAAATAGAACTAAAGTAAAGGACACTCAAACTATTTGGCACTATTTTTGATGGATAGGTGATGACAAAGAGGATAATTCGAATCTGATCCAACTCTTAGTTGATGATGAGGCATCCAAGTCACTAACTGCTTCCTTTCTTTGTGCAATCTGCTCCAACAATTCTGCAAACTTGGGGTCCAATGATATCTTTTTATTTCTCAATCCGTAATAGATATGTAAAAAGGGAAAGAGGTTATTGTGGATTAATATGTTGGTGAGATAAACCTCTTTCAGTTTCCCAAAATTCCTCTCCAGCTGTACATAATATTCTCTGTACAAAATATGTGTAAAACAGAGTTTTACAGAGTCTGAAAAATAGCCTCTAAAGATGTGCATTTATCTCTCATTCTGAAATCACTGTGCAAAACGTGAGATAGGTTTTTGTAGATGGGTCCCTTAGGAACAAAAACCTCCTTCAGTTTTGTAAAATGTATTTCTAATTGGCCACAATATTCTCTGCAAAATGATGACTTGACTGTAATTTTCTGCAAAAAGTGCTTTTCAACATTGTTTAATATTTCCAAAACCATAATAGCTGTTAGGAAAGTGAGAGAGGTTTTTGTAGATGGTACTCTTAAGAACATAAACCTCCTTCAGTTTTGAAAAATTCATCTTATATTGATCACAATAGTGTCTGCAAAACAATGACTAAAACATGCAATTTCTGCAAAAATGTTCCTTTTTGTTGTGTTTTTCATCTTTTTACTTTTTTTCTCTTTTGACTGTTTTACTTTCACTTTTAGACAAAATTCACTATTGGTGGGGTATTCTCATCTCTTTTTACCATTTTCTGTCTCAATAATTACTTTTCTTGTTTTGCAACTGGCTATCTGTAACTTCATTTTTAACTTGCACTCGACTTTTACGTGCCTTTAACCAACTAGACTCTTTAAGCATTTATGCTCTTCCCCTATCTTCCTTAATTTCTCATTTCACTTTTAAAATTCAGCAGAGACATTTTCATCATTCTAATCCCTCTCTGACTTTGTATACAAACTGTTTGTTGAATGAAGATATTGAATTAAAATCTGAGAATTTGGAGTAAACAATTTTGTCAACTAGTATTGAAATTGTTGTTCCAAATCCATATTATGATGGTAACCTGCTAAAATCAAACAATTTTTTAATGAAATCCAGGTCTCTATGAGGAGCGTTCAATGGGGCAACGTTTAAAGCCACAGGAGCTTCCATTTTGGTTCTTGTGGATTCAAAATGGAAATTTGGCTAATGGTGAGGAATTGAGTAAATTCACGGGAGAAACAGGTCAATTTGCAGGTTCGGAGGGAACAATTTACAGTCGTAAAACTCAGGGAATGATCTTAGGACTAAGATTTAAACACTGATTTCAGTGAAAAACAAGGAAAACAGAGTTTCATTTGAAGTTCGGGGCGTAATAGGATAAATACTTGTTCTTGGAGGCAAACTGGTTCTTTAACAGGTAACAGGTGATGGCGGGACTGTTCTTCAACACGGGCGCAGCGGAATCTTGGAGTGAATTGGTCAATTGCAGTGGAAATTTGAAAATCGCAGCGGGAGCTCTGTCGTTTTCAGAATAACGAAAATAACAGGAAAAACACGAAAAAATGGCTTTATTTACGAGTCAAAAGGGTTTTTATTTTTTCGAGGTGTGACGTCATTGGCGTACGGGGTGACGTATGCAAAGTCGGGTGATAAGCGGTAAGCGGTACGCGCCCGCACCGCTTTTGGTCGATGGTGGTTTATATCGGAAGGGCAGCGATTCCACAGGAGGATCGCCACGTGGACGGTTGACTATTCAAAAACCACCCATCCCCCGCTGGTTAAAGTGCTGACAAGGGATGGGCAGCGGGGTGAACACTGGCCGTTGATCTACGACGGGGTAGGGAGGTAAATACTTTGGTCAAAACATTATAATAAAGGGGTGTTTGGGGTATTTATAAAAAAGGGAATTATATACTTAGGAAAAAGGGATTTCACTAGGGATTTAATATAGTAGAATTAAATGTTAATATGGTAAAGGACAAGGAAAATCAAAACATCTTTGTACATCTAAGAAAGTGATAACTTATGAGTTAAATTGCAACATTTTATCTTCAACACTTAAACTTAGAATAACAAATTATTTTGAGGAATTTTTATGGAATTTTGCATCAGTTTCCTAAGTAAAATAGGATTTTACTTAGGAAAAAGTTAAAGATGGAAGATAACAATGATGAATTATTTCAAGTGCTTAGGTCTTTTTTGATCATTAGGCCGAGGGTCCGGTCCCTCCAGAAGTCAAGGAAATGCCTTGAGCCCCTTTGATCTCAAATTACCTTAGTACTTTTGGGGAAATTAGTAAAACTCTTGAGGGGGAAAATGATGAGGGAGGTTAATGAATTTGACTTTGCTTGCTGTGATTTTCCAGTGTATTTCCTGCTTTAGTACTTGTGATGAAAGTAAATGATCAAAAACATGTAGCAGCATCATTCATCAGATAACACTTTGCAGCACCATCTACCTACCCTATCTACTTAACACTACCATTTTCTCTTCTTTATTAGGGTGCATTTAGACTTGCAAACCCTTTTCAATCTTTTCTTTTTACAAGGCAAATCTATCTAATTCTACCCTTATTACATCCAAGGGCTCAGATTAAACTGTTGAGCACCTTTTATTCACTCTACCTAGCTACTTATCTGCCAAGATTAAACTGTTTGGCTAGATATTTATTCTCTAATCTATAACATGAAATTTAAATATGAGTAAGCCAAGTTTAAACAGTTTGACTTATTCATGAATTGTGGCAAAGGTTTGACAAGCTGCACACAATTGATTTATTACAAAAATGAAATAGCAGTGGCATTTGGATTTGCACACTTTCCTTTGTCTATTTTTGCTTGGGGTTCATTTCTTTTACTTTTTTGACCATTTTATTCTTTTTTACCCTTTGATATTTCTTTTAGGGTATACCCTCTTTACATTTTTTAACTTTTTTGATTTTTTGGTTTTTTCTAAGAATATGGAACACCTTTGCTCAAGTAAGAAGGTTTGAACATATTCCATAATTCCATCAAGACAATCATGAAAGATGAAACCTATTGGTATAGGAGTCTAACACTGGCTCCACTTGGGGATGGCCTTTCCTTGTGGAAAGTCAAGAACAGCAGGTCAGATGCCTCAAAATGTCTTCAAACTGAAAGTATGAAATCTTCCTTCTTCTGGTAGCTTTATTTTACATATGATAGTGAAACTTTTGAAGCTTAGGGCCTTCACTTCGGGCTTCAACTTCAGTAAGTCACCATCCAATCAAAACTGTGTTTCCTAGTTGGAAATCTTGAATTGAATATAGTCCTTTTTCTGCAACCTGAAATCTGATTTGAAACTAAAACAACACACAAAAATTTTCAAACCAACTTAATGAAAAACTAGCTGAAAATTGACAACTAAAAAAAATGCTCAAAATTCTGAGCTTATTAGCACTCATTTACCTACTCTAATCTACTAAAATCTTATTGAATCAGGTAATACAAAAATTCCAATGAAGCCAATCAAGTAGCTGTAAAAATAAATGGATAACTTGATTGCTTGTGATCAAAATTGGAAGTATGTTATGATCATGTGCCTTTATAATAAACGATAAGATATGTAAAGGCCACTTTTGATGTATTTGATCCTTATAAAGAAAACATGTTTGCAAATTTGGGCTTAAAAGATTCTCCATATAATCTGATATAGGATCAATAAAAGCATGATGTATGTTATTTACTTATAGGCCTTCAATGACTAATTGTTCAATTGAATTATGAATATTAGATCATGAACTTATTTCTTCAGTCTTGTGTTTGAAAGAATAATAATCTTCAATATGCAAGTCAAAAGATAGTACAATTTCCTCTTGCTTTGGAGAAGGAGTATTTTCAAAGAATTCTTTAGGATTTCGGAAATTGTATGACTGAATTTGAGAATGCAAAAGTTTGATTTCATTTTCATAATTTTCAGAAATTATATCAAGAAGCCATTTTTTAACTTGAGGAGAACATTTTCTTGATTTAAAAAGAAGAAAGAAAGCTCTTAGAAAATCCTCATCAAACTGAAGTTTTGATAACTCATCCCTGAATTCATTTAAACTTTCATCAAATGAAAGATTTTCCACAAACCCTGTCATCCAGTATCACTATTAATGCTTTGGAACATGGATTATTTGGTTGTGGAATTGCTCTGAAACTTGAAGCTCTGGATCTCTGATCGACAGTGTCTTGATTGGAAAATGATATCAAAAGAGTCAGAAGAATGATGCTCAAATGTGCATGGAGATTTTATATTTACAATTTTCAAAAGAGATAAATTAAAAACTACTCTAAGTTCTTCTCTAAAATACAATATACATTGGAAAACTCTATCAATTTAGAAAGAACATAATGTCTTGGATAACAATCCAAGTTGAAAGCCTGATCTTTCCATATTGTTCTTCCAAGTTCATTCCTCCAGTGGAGTCTTAGTAGTGAAATTGATTTTGGAGTCGCCAGGTGGATGATTTTAACCTTTGTGTGTCTGATCCCTGTCCACCATCATAGATCAGATCTAAACCTGTAAAAAAATTCTGAAGAAAAAGTTAGTTCTTCAAGAAACCAAATTTTGAATATTTTATGATTATTTTATTTTTTGTGAATTTTCAAAACAACTTCTATGATTTCTTTAAGAAATTTAAGATTTTTAATTAAAATTTTCTCAAAGATTTATTAAACTAGAGAGTCTGATTGAATGTTTGAAACTAAGTTTCAATGTATAAGCTAAATCAGAGATAGACTGAAGCAGCTTTTATTTACTTTTGCAATTGCAGAGCAAAAGCAATTTCAAAGGCTACCTGGCTGATCTTCAGAATCTGTCCATAGCTTATAAATCAAACAATAGTATCAATAAAATGATTCAGATCCCCAGTATGGTCGCCACTATGTTATCACTCAGGTTTTCCTAGAAGTTGTGTAAGAAGAAAGTATACCCGAGGTAACCACAAACCAACCTTTTAGATGCAGAATCTAGCCAATCTGCATCCAGAGAGGGCTCTCTCTTTATGATTTATCTTTGTTCTTGGAAGGTTTTAGGCTAGTTATAGATTCAAGAGTTTGTTTTGGGAAAATGGTGGAATCCAGAAACTAAGGGCAAGGTTGAGGGCTTTCAGTACATTGGTCTATGGAGTCAAAGGATGGCTTTACTGGATTTCTATTCTAAACACAAGATGGTATTACAGGGCAAGATAGCTAGACAGAGAACAATCCTTAAAATTTAAAGTGGATGGGATGATCTTGAAGGGATGAAAGGCAACTAAGAATCTTTCACCATGTTCAAAAAGAAAGAAATGAGATGACTACAAACAAAGAGCAATGAAGAATTCTTTATTATAGTAATCAACAATGTTTAAATTAGCAAAGCAAGAGCATTTAAGAATTCATGCTTATAACTAATTTAGGAGAAAACATTAAGAACAACCACATTTGAAATCAGAGTACAATTAAGCAAATTCTGATTCAATCCTTTATGTAAATTATTCAGAAATGGATATGATGATATTATAAACTAATATAAAATTTCAGACACAAGGGTAGAAAAACTTATTGAACTGTAGTCCAACACATAAATCCTGCAACAAGTCCAGTGCTTTAAATCGTCATCCAGTAAGCCACGAAGAAATTTCTCCAAGATGCTTTTATTCCGAAAATCTCAATGTTACAACAGAGTCATAGAATCCACCCCAAATGCTTCCAAGAGTGGAGTATTTATACCAATTCTAAACTAAAATATCTTGAAACAAATATCAAAATTGGTTCACAAATCTCTCCAACTATTTACATAAATAGAACTTAATTAAAGGACACTCAAACTAATGCATCTATTTGGCACTATTTTGTATGGATAGGTGATGACAAATATGATAATTCGAATTTGATCCAACTCTTAGTTGATGATGAGGCATCCAAGTCACTAACTGCTTCCTTTCTTTGTGCAATCTGCTCCAACAATTCTGCAAACTTGGGGTCCAATGATATCTTCGTATTTCTCAATCCGTAATAGATATGTAAAAAGTGAAAGAGGTTATTGTGGATTAATATGTTGGTGAGATAAACCTCTTTCAGTTTCCCAAAATTCCTCTCCAGCTGTACATAATATTCTCTGTAAAAAATATGTGTAAAACAGAGTTTTACAGAGTCTGAAAAATAGCCTCTAAATATGTGCATGTATCTCTCATTATGAACTCACTGTGCAAAAAGTGAGATAGGTTTTTGTAGATGGGTCCCTTAGGAACAAACACCTCCTTCAGTTTTGTAAAATGTATTTCTAATTGACCACAATATTCTCTGCAAAATGATGACTTGACTGTAATTTTCTGCAAAAAGTTCTTTCCAACTTTGTTTAATATTTCCAAAACCATAATAGCTGTTAGAAAAGTGAGAGAGGTTTTTGTAGATGGTACTCTTAAGAAAATAAACCTCCTTCATTTTTTCAAAATTCATCTTGGATTGATGAAAATAGTTTCTGCAAAACTATGACTAAAACATGCAATTTCTGCAAAAATGTTCCTTCTTGTTGTGTTTTTCATCTTTTTACTTTTTTGCTCTTTTGACTGTTTTACTTTCACTTTTAGAAAAAATTCACTATTGGTGAAATTTATTTTCATCTCTTTTTACAATTTTACTGCCTCTGTAATTACTTTTACTGTTTTACCTTTGACTGCTCTGTAACTTCATTTTAACTTGCACTCTGACTTTTACCTGATACACTTTAACCACTGATACTCTTTAACTGTTATGCTTTTCCTATCCATGTAATTTCTCATTTCACTTTTACCATTCACTGGGAACATTTCATCATTCTAATCCCTCTCTGACTTTGTATACAAACTGTTTGTTGAATGAAGATATTGAATTAAAATCTGAGAATTTGGAGTAAACAATTTTGTCAACTAGTATTGAAATTGTTGGTCCAAATCCATATTCTGATAGTAACCTGCTAAAATCAAACAATTTGTTAATGAAATCCAGGTCTCTATGAGGAGCATTCAATGGGGCAACGTTTAAAGCCACAGGATCTTCCATTTTGGTTCTTGTGGATTCAAAATGGAAATTTGGCTAATGGTGAGGAATTGAGTAAATTCACGGGAGAAACAGGTCAATTTGCAGGTTCGGGGGGAACAATTTACAGTCGTAAAACTCAGGGAATGATCTTAGGACTAAGATTTAAACACTGATTTCAGTGAAAAACAAGGAAAACAGAGTTTCGTTTGAAGTTCGGGGCGTAATAGGATAAATACCTGCTTTTAGACGGAAACTGGTTCTTTAACAGGTAACAGGCAATGGCGGGACTGTTCTTCAACACGGGCGCAGCAGAATCTTGGAGTAAATTGGTCAATTGCAGTGGAAATTTGAAAATCGCAGCGGGAGCTTTGTCGTTTTCAGAATAATGAAAATAACTGAAAAAACACGAAAAATGGCTTTATTCGCAAGTTAAAAGTATTTTTATTTTTTCGAGGTGATGACGTCATCGACGTACGGGGTGACGTAAGCCGGCAGTAAGCGGTAAGCGGTAAGTGGTATTCCCGCACCGCTTTTGGTCGAGGATGGTTTTTATCGGAGGGGCAGCGATTCCACAGGTTTCTTGCCACGTGGATGGTTTGACTATTCAGAAACCACCCATCCCCCGCTGGTTAAATTGCTGACAAGGGATGGGCAGCGGGATCAACGCTGGCCGTTGATCTGCGGGAGGCTGATCCAACGGCTAGCGCGATGGGAAGATGGGCGGAGGTTTCGCGTGGGCCCCGTCGTACTTTAAAACACTTTTAAATGTTTTTAATCGCTCCGGGGGCTTTTTAACTAGCGGAAATAGTTATTAATTAGTCCAGATGACATAATTAATCCTATATCCATAATGAACAGGGTTGCGGCGGGGTTTGCTTAAGCGGAATGCCACGTGGACAGGCCACGGTGGCACAAAAATTTCGCAAAGTTTTATTAATGTTTTTGGTATTAAACACACATATTGTATGTTTAACGTTTTCATATATATTTTATTATATGATGAATTAATTAATACAATTATTTCACCATAGGGGCGGGATTTATGTATTATGCTATATTTCTAACCAAAGGGCTTTTATAGGCGGGTTTTAATGAATTTTAGGGAGATAAATACTTTGGTTAAAACATTATACTAAAGGGGTTTTTTGGGTATATATAAAAAAGGAGTTATATACTTAGGAAAGGGTATTTCACTAGGGATTTAATATAGTAGAATTAAATGTTAATATGGAAAAGGACAAGGAAAATCAAAACATCTTTGTACATCTAAGAAAGTGATAACTTATGAAGTAAATTGCAACATTTTATCTTCAACACTTAAACTTAGAATAACAAGTTGTTTTGAGGAATTTTATGGAATGTTGCATCAGTTTCCTAAGTAAAATAGGATTTTACTTAGGAAAAGTTAAAGATGGAAGATAACAATGATGAATTATTTGAAGTGCTTAGGTCTTTTTTGATCATTAGGCCGAGGGTCCGGTCCCTCCAGAAGTCAAGGAAATGCCTTGAGCCCCTTTGATCTCCAATTACCTTAGTAATTTTTTGGGGGAAATTAGTAAAACTCTTGAGGGGGGAAATGATGAGGGAGGTTAATGAATTTGACTTTGCTTGCTGTGATTTTCCAGTGTATTTCCTGCTTTAGTACTTGTGAGGAAAGTAAATGATTAACCAACATGTAGCAGCACCATTCATCAGATAACACTTTGTAGCACCATCTACCTACCCTATCTACTTAACACTACCATTTTGTCTTCTTTATTAGGGTGCATTTAGACTTGCAAACCCTTTTCAATCTTTTTCTTTTTACATGATGAATCTATCTATTTCTACCCTTATTACATCCAAGGGCTCAGATTAAACTGTTGAGCACCTTTATTCACTCTACCTAGCTACTTATCTGCCAAGATTAAACTGTTTGGCTAGATATTTATTCTCTAATCTATAACATGAAATTGAAATATGACTAAGCCAAGTTTAAACAGTTTGACTTATTCATGAATTGTGGCAAAAATTTCACAAGTTGCACACAATTGATTTATTACAACAGAGTAAAAAGTAGTGGCATTTGGATTTGCACACTTTCCTTGGTCTATTTTTTGCTTGGGGTTCATTTCTTTCTCTTTTTTGACCATTTTATTCTTTTTACCCTTTGATCTTTCTTTTAGGGTATACCCTCTTTACATTTTTTAATTTTTTTTGATTTTTTGGTTTTTTAAGAATATGGAACACCTTTGCTCAAGAAAGAAGGTTTGAACATATTCCATAATTCAATCAAGACAATCATGAAAGATGAAACCTATTGGTATAGGAGGCTAACACTGGCTCCACTTGGGGATGGCTTTTCCTTGTGGAAAGTCAAGAACAGCAGGTCAGATGCCTAAAAATGTCTTCAAACTGAAAGTATGAAATCTTCCTTCTTCTGGTAGCTTTATTTTACATATGATAGTGAAACTTTTGGAACTTAGGGCCTTCACTTCGGGCTTCAATTCCAAGAAGTCACCATCCAATCCAAACTGCATTAACTGTGGCTGAAAATCTTGAATTGAATATAGTCCTTTTTCTGCAACCTGAAATCTGATCTGAAACTAAAACAACACACAAAAATTTTCAAACCAACTTAATGAAAAACTAGCTGAAAATTGAAAACTAAAAAAATGCTCAAAATTCTAAGCTTATTAGCACTCATTTACCTACTCTAATCTACTAAAAACCTTATTGAATCAGGTAATACAAAAATGCCAATGAAGCCAATCAAGTAGCTGTAAAAATAAATGGATAACTTGATTGCTTGTGATCAAAATTGGAAGTATGTTATGATCATGTTCCTTTATAATAAATGATATAATGTGTAAAGGCCACTTTTGATGTATTTGATCCTTATAGAGAAAACATGTTTGCAAATTTGGGCTCAAAAAATTCTCCATATAATCTAATATAGGATCAATAAAAACATGATGTATGTTATTTACTTCTAGACCTTCAATGACTAATTGTTCAATTGAATTATGAATATTAGACCATGAACTTATTTCTTCAGTCTTGTGTTTGAAAGAATAATCATCTTCAATATGCAAGTCAAAAGATAGTACAATTTCCTCTTGCTTTGGAGAAGGAAGATTTTCAAAGAATTCCTTAGGATTTCGGAAATTGTATGACTGAATTTGAGAATGCAAAAGTTTGATTTCATTTTCATAATTTTCAGAAATTATATCAAGAAGCCATTTTTTAATTTGAGGAGAACATTTTCTTGATTTAACAAGAAGAAAGAAATCCCTTAGAAAATCCTCATCAAGCTGAACTTCTAATATCTCATCCCTCAAAATAGCTAGTGATTGTTTTGTGAAATTATCATAATTATCATCATACTGATCATATTTAGGCAAATCTTCAGAATAAGGAATGCCATCAATTATAAACATTGGATCAGCATATTTCTCTTCCAACAATCCCAATACATCTTGATTAGATTGGTAGCATTCTATTTGAAAGTCATTATTTTTCTCAATAGGAGTACTATCAAGTAATGGGCCTTTTTGCGAAGGTAGAATAACATGAGCATCAACTTGTTCTTCTATCCCTTCATGGATAAAAACCTTTGTACATTCATCAACATTAGAAGAAGTAGAAACAATTTCCCCATTATGTAAATATTTTAAAGATGGTTGCATGTTTAGAAGCAAATTGATTTCTTCTTCGGTGAGGGGGGGTGGGAATCTCTGAATTCTTAGATTGGAATGACAATTGTTTTTTCTCTTATCTAAAAATTGATCATGAGGTTGATTATTTTCTTTAACTTCATTCAAAACATTAAATGAAACATCATTTGTTAATACAGAGGGGTTTTGTGGATCTTGATTTATCTCCTGACTTATTTCATATTTGTTTAACTCCTCTTGATTATTATGATATTTAACTTGAGAATGAAAGTTTTGGACTTCTTCTAATAAATCTTCAGGAGACCAATTTGCAAAATCTTCATCAATATTTTTAAGGTAATGTATAAGATCTTTAGCTTGATCACAACAATTTTCAGCTAATGATAAAGATGGAAAATCTTCTTTGTAATGCTCATAAAATACCTTATGAAAATCTTTTAGAGAAAACAAACTTGCAGGTTTAAGAGCTTCGTACCATTCCCTTGCTTTTCCTTCTAAGGTCCCATGAATATCTTCATGAGGCAATCCTCATGCCAATCACCTTTCAATATTGATGAGTGTATATGAAATTTAATGAGATGTAGTAAAGGATCATCAATATTCTCATCTTGAAACATGGGCAGATTTTCACCCCAATTTACCTTCGGTAGTTTGTGTGGAAATCCAGGTATGTGATCTCTGCTCATGGGAGCATATCTTCGTTTTATTCTTGGATCATCTTGAAAATCAGCCATAATAAAAAGCCACTTTATCTATACAACCAAGTTAAATCCTTATATAAAATACAATACATATTGAATCTTAACGAGAAAGAACATAATGTCTTGGATTAAGATCCAAGTTGAAAGCCTCATCTTTCCATATTGTTCTTCCAGGTTCATTCCTCCAGTGGAGTCTTAATTGTGAAATGGATTTGGAGTCGCCAGGTGGATGATTTTAAATTTTGTGTGTCTGATCCCTGTCCACCATCATAGATCAGATCTGAACCTGTAAAACAATTCTGAAGAAAAAGTTAGTTCTTCAGGAAACCAAATTTTTTGTGAATTTTCAAAACAACTTCTACAAACTCTTCAAGAAATAATGATTTATGATTAAAATTTTCTCAAAGAATTATTAAACTAGAGAGTCTGATTAAAAAATTTTGAAACTAAGGTTCAGTATATAAGCTAAATCAGAGATAGACTGAAGCAGCTTTTATTTACTTTTGCATTTGCAGAGCAAAAGCAATATCAAAGGCTTCCTGGCTGATCTTCAGACTCTGTCTATAGCTTATAATTGAAAAATAATAACAAATAAAAATGATTCAGGTCCCCAGTATGGTCGCCACTATGTTATCACTCAGGTTTTCCTAGAAGTTGTGTAAGAGGAAAGTATACCCGAGGTAACCACAAACCAACCTTTTAGATGCAGAATCTAGCCAATCTGCATCCAGAGAGAGCTCTCTCTTTATGATTTATCTCTGTTCTTGAAAGGTTTTAGGCTAGTTATAGTTTCAAAGTTTGTTTTGGGAAAATGGTGGAATCCACAAACTAAGGGCAAGGCTGAGAGCTTTCAGTCCATTGGGCTATGGAGTCAAAGGATGGCTTTACTGGATTTCTATTCTACGCACAAGATGGTATTACAGGGCAAGATAGCTAGACAGAGAACAATCCTTAAAATTTAAAGTGGATGGATGGTCTTGAAGGGATGAAAGGCAGCTAAGGATCTTTCACCATATTCAAGAGAAAGAAGAGAAATGACTACAAGCAAAGAGCAATGAAGGATTCTTTGTTACAGTAATCAACAATGTTTAAATCAGCAAAACATGAGCAATTAAGAATTTATGCTTATAACTAATCCAGAAGAAAACATTAAGAATAATCACATTTGAAAACAGAGTACATTTAAGCAAATTCTGTTTCAATCCTTTATGTAAACTATTCAGAAACGGATATGATGATAGCATAAACTAATATAAAATTTAAACACAAGGGTTGGAAAACTTATTGAACCGAAGTCCAACACATGAATCCTGCAACAAGTCCAGTGCTTCAAAACGTCATCCAGTAAGCCACAAGTAAATTTGTCCAAAAGCTTTTTATTCCGAAAACCTCAATGTTACAGCAGAGTAATAGAATCCACCCTCAAATGCTTCCAAGAGTGGAGTATTTATACAAATTCTAAACTAAAATATCTTGAAACAAATATCAAAATTGGTTCACAAATCTCTCCAACTATTTACATAAATAGAAATAAAGTAAAGGACACTCAAACTATTTGGCACTATTTTTGATGGATAGGTGATGACAAAGAGGAGAATTCGAATCTGATCCAACTCTTAGTTGATGATGAGGCATCCAAGTCACTAACTGCTTCCTTTCTTTGTGCAATCTGCTCCAACAATTCTGCAAACTTAGGGTCCAATGATATCTTCTTATTTCCCAATCCGTAATAGATATGTAAAAAGTTAAAGAGGTTATTGTGGATTAATATGTTGGTGAGATAAACCTCTTTCAGTTTCCCAAAATTCCTCTCCAGCTGTACATAATATTCTCTGTAAAACATATGTGTAAAACAGAGTTTTACAGAGTCTGAAAAATAGCCTCTAAAGATGTGCATGTATCTCTCATTCTGAAATCACTGTGCAAAAAGTGAGATAGGTTTTTGTAGATGGGTCCCTTAGGAACAAAAACCTCCTTCAGTTTTGTAAAATGTATTTCTAATTGGCCACAATATTCTCTGCAAAATGATGACTTGACTGTAATTTTCTGCAAAAAGTGCTTTCCAACTTTGTTTAATATTTCAAAAACCATAATAGCTGTTAGAAAAGTGAGAGAGGTTTTTGTAGATGGTACTCTTAAGAAAATAAACCTCCTTCAGTTTTTCAAAATTCATCTTGGATTGATCACAATAGTTTCTGCAAAACTATGACTAAAACATGCAATTTCTGCAAAAATGTTCCTTCGTGTTGTGTTTTTCATCTTTTTACTTTTTTGCTCTTTTGACTGTTTTACTTTCACTTTTAGAAAAAATTCACTATTGGTGAAATTTATTTTCATCTCTTTTTACCATTTTACTGCCTCTGTAATTACTTTTACTGTTTTACCTTTGACTGCTCTGCAACTTCATTTTAACTTGCACTCTGACTTTTACCTGATACACTTTAACCACTGATACTCTTTAACTGTTATGCTTTTCCTATCCCTGTAATTTCTCATTTCACTTTTACCATTCACTGTGCACATTTCATCATTCTAATCTCTCTCTGACTTTGTATACAAACTGTTTGTTGAATGAAAATATTGAATTAAAATCTGAGAATTTGGAGTAACAATTTTGTCAACTAGTATTGAAATTGTTGGTCCAAATCCATATTCTGATGGTAACCTGCTAAAATCAAACAATTTGTTAATGAAATCTAGGTCTCTATGAGGAGCGTTCAATGGGGCAACGTTTAAAGCCACAGGAGCTTCCATTTTGGTTCTTGTGGATTCAAAATGGAAATTTGGCTAATGGTGAGGAATTGAGTAAATTCACGGGAGAAACAGGTCAATTTGCAGGTTCGGGGGGAACAATTTACAGTCGTAAAACTCAGGGAATGATCTTAGGACTAATATTTAAACACTGATTTCAGTGAAAAACAAGGAAAACAGAGTTTCATTTGAAGTTCGGGGCGTAATAGGATAAATACCTGTTCTTGGAGGCAAACTGAGTTTTAACAGGTATCAGGCGATGGCAGGTGGGTACTCGAACACAGGTGCAGTGGAATCTTGGAGCGAATCATTCAATTACAGTGAAAATTTGAAAATCGCAGCGGGAGCTCTGTCGTTTTCAGAATAACGAAAATAACAGGAAAAACGTGAAAAATGGCTTATTTACAAGTTAAAAGGGTTTTTTGTTTTTTCGAGGTGTGACGTCATGGTAGTACGGGATGACGTGTGCAGAGTCGGGCGGTAAGTGGTAAGCGGGAAGTCCCCGCACCGCTTTTGGTCGAGGGCGGTATTGATCGCGGGGGGAGCGATTCCATAGAGCATTTGCCACGTGGATGTCTGACTTTTCAAAAACCACCCATCCCCCGCTGGTTAACATGCTGGCAAGGGATGGGCAGCGGGATTAATAATGACCGTGGATCTACGGGAGGCTGATCCAACGGTTGGGGCGATGGGAAGATGGGCGGAGGTTTCATGTGGGCCCCGTCGTACTTTTAAACACTTTTACATGTTTTTTAATCGCTCCGGGGGATTTTTAATAGGCGGAGAAGGTTGTTAATTAGTCCAGATGACTAATTAATCCCATGTGTATAATGAACAGGGTTGCGGCGGGGTTTGCTTAAGCAGAATGCCACGTGGACAGACCACGGTGGCGCAAAACTTTCGCAAAGTTTTATTGATGTTTTTGGTATTAAACACACATATTGTATGTCTAACGTTTTTATATATATATTTTATTATATGATGAATTAATTAATACAATTATTTCACCATAAGGGCGGGATTAATGTTATAAAGATATATTTCACCAAAGGGTTTATAAGGCGGGGTTTTATTTTTAATGTGCGGGGATATAATACTTTGGTAAAACATTATAATAAAGGGGTTTTTGGGGTATATATAAAAAAAAGGGAGTTATATACTTAGGAAAGGGTATTTCACTAGGGAGTTAATATAGTAGAATTAAATGTTAATATGGCAAAGGACAAGGAAAATCAAAACATCTTTGTACATCTAAGAAAGTGATAACTTGTGAAGTAAATTGCAACATTTTATCTTCAACACTTATACTTAGAATAACAAGTTATTTTGAGGAATTTTTATGGAATGTTGTATCAGTTTCCTAATTAAAATAGGATTTTACTTAGGAAAAAGTTAAAGATGGAAGATAACAATGATGAATTATTTCAAGTGCTTAGGTCTTTTTGATCATTAGGCCGAGGGTCCAGTCCCTCCAGAAGTCAAGGAAATGCCTTGAGCCCTTTTGATCTCCAAATACCTTAGTACTTTTTGGGGGAAATTAGTAAAACTCTTGAGGGGGAAAATGATGAGGGAGGTTAATGAAGTTGACTTTGCCTGCTGTGATTTTCCAGTGTATTTCCTGCTTTAGTACTTGTGATGAAAGTAAATGATTAACCAACATGTAGCAGCACCATTCATCAGATAACACTTTGCAGCACCATCTACCTACCCTATCTACTTAACACTACCATTTTCTTTTCTTTATTAGGGTGCATTTAGACTTGCAAACCCTTTTCAATCTTTTCTTTTTTACATGATAAATCTTTCTATTTCTACCCTTATTACATTCAAGGGCTCAGATTAAACTGTTGAGCACCTTTTATTCACTCTACCTAGCTACTTATCTGCCAAGATTAAACTGTTTGGCTAGATATTTATTCTCTAATCTATAACATGAAATTGAAATATGACTAAGTCAAGTTTAAACAGTTTGACTTATTCATGAATTGTGGCAAAAGTTTCACAAGCTGCACACAATTGATTTATTACAACAGAGTAAAAAGTAGTGGCATTTGGATTTGCACACTTTCCTTAGTCTATTTTTTTGCTTGGGGTTCATTTCTTTCTCTTTTTTGACCATTTTATTCTTTTTACCCTTTGATCTTTCTTTTAGGGTTTACCCTCTTTACATTTTTTAAATTTTTTGATTTTTTGTTTTTTTAAGAATATGGAACACCTTTGCTCAAGTAAGAAGGTTTGAACATATTCCACACTTCCATCAAGACAATCATGAAAGATGAAACCTATTGATATAGGAGGCTAACAAAACACTACAAGGAATAATTTTTCCAACTAAATGTATCAGATGTACTAGGATCTTGCTGCAACTTTTGAATGAGTGTCCATACATCTTTTTCCTTCTTCCATTCATCTCTTGCTTCGGTTATCCAATTTGGTTGGATAATAGAAATGGCACAAAGCAATGCTTCCATCTCTTCATTCTTTCTTGAGAGTGCATCTGCAACAACATTAAGCTTTGCTTTTTTGTAGATTATTTCAAAGTCATAACCCAACATATTTGTGACCCATTTTTGTCGCTCTTCTGAAGATAGTCTTTGTTCCAAAAAGTGTTTAAGACTATCATGATCAGTTTTTACCTTGAAGTGTCTTCCCATTAGGTAAGTTCGCCATTTCTTTAGTGCATGTAGGATTGCTAACATTTCCTTCTCATAAATAGGTTTCTGTAAATACTTTCCTTTGATTGGACGACTTTCAAAAGCAATGGGTCTTCCTTCCTGCATTAAAACTGCACCAATTCCATTTCCTGAGGCATTACATTCCACAATAAAGGTTTTTGTGAAGTCTGGTGTAGCTAAGACCGGTGCTAGGCACATTGCCTCTTTAAGACGTTCAAAGGCCTTAGTTGCTTCAGGAGTCCATGTAAATGCATCTTTCTTCAATAATGTTGTTAGAGGTGCTGCTATTCTCCCATAATTCTTAACAAACTTGCGATAATACCCTGTTAACCCGAGAAATCCTCGCAACTTCTTTATGTTTGTGGGGACTTTCCATTCCTTAATGGCTTTAATTTTGTTAGGGTCTACTTTAACACCCTCGTGAGATACAATATGACCCAGATATTCCACCTCTTGTACTCCAAAGAAACATTTGGATTTTTTGCATATAATTGTTTCTCCTGCAATAGTTTGAGCACCCTATCAACATGTTCAACATGATCCTTCCAAGACCTGTTGTAGATTAGTATATCATCGAAAAATACTAGCACAAATTTTCTAAGGAAGGGTTTGAAAATGGAATTCATCAACCCTTGAAATGTAGAAGGTGCATTGGTAAGGCCAAAAGGCATGACCAAAAATTCATAATGACCCTTATGAGTTCGAAATGTTGTTTTTGGAATATCTTCAGTCTTCATTCTAATTTGATGATATCCTGAACGAAGATCCAACTTGGTAAAATAAATTTATCCATGTAATTCATCCAATAATTCATCAATCACAGGAATGGGAAATTTATCTTTAATGGTGAGCTTATTGAGCTCCCTATAATCCGGACACATTCGCCATGATCCATCCTTCTTGTGTACCAATACTACCGGAGCAGAGAAAGAACTTTGACTAGGTTGAATTATACCCGCCTCTAACATTTCTGCAATCATACGTTCAATTTCGCTCTTTTGGAAGTAAGGATGTCTATAAGGCCTGATGTTTGGAGGAACACTTCCTGGAATCAAATGAATAGCATGATCATGATCATGAATAGGTGGGAGTCCTTTGGGAGTTTCAAACACCTTGGAATGATTGTCCAAGACTTTTTGGATATCTATGGAAATAGATGATTTTGACGTTGGAACTTCTAGTGAGCATAATTGTGCAATTACGCCTCGTTGTTCCTTTTTAAAAAGATTTGTCATGACATTAGAGCTTATTATCTTTCCCGAATTCCCTGTGATACCCCTTAATTCGTCCTCCTTTCCTTCTGAATGAAATTTCAAGAAAATTTCTTGAAAATTAAAAGCTATCGTCCCCAAAGATTGTAACCATTGTACTCCTAGTACAACATCAACATCTCCCATAGGATGGAAAGCATTTGACTATTCAACACATATTCCCCCATGGTTAGCTTGATATTATGGCATTTTCCAGAGAAATTTATAGTTCCTCCATTTGCAACCATCACTTGACATTCTGATGCTGGGTATAGGAAACAATTCAATTCTTTGGCTACCTTACAATGAATAAAATTATGGGTACTACCTGAATTAATAAACACTATTACCCTTTTCTTCTTGATATGTCCTTCTATCTTGAGAGTTTGAGGAGTGGTAATTCCTGCCAATGCATTACACAATATCTTCAGACTCATTTCTTCCTCTTCTAGGGTTGGTTCCTAGTGTATATCCTCTTCTTTTGAATATTCTTGTTCATTTTCTTCTTCCTCTTCACAATCTATGTAAAAAAATTTCTTCTCAACACACTTATGACCTTTAGTGTATTTGCTATCTCAACTGTAGCAAAGCCCTTTTTCTCTTTTTTCTTCCAATTGTTGTGGTGTCAACCTTGTAGGTTGTGGAAGTCTAGGAGTAGCAACACTTCCATCTTAATATATGTGAGTGGTAGGCTTCCTTGTTGCCATAATTTTACATTCAATTTTTCTTTCCAACCTAAATGCCTTTTCCAACGAATCAGGTTCCCAAACACGAACTTCATGTTGGATGTTGTCCTTTAAAGTCCCTATGAAGACATCAATCCTGTGTTCGTCTAGAATATCAGATACCCTTATATTCAATTTTTGGAAGTCCTCAATGTGCTCCACCATTGAAAACTTTTGTTTAAGATTTATCAATTGGATAAAGAAGGTGTTGCTTTTTCTATCCTCATAATGTGCTATCATTTCCTTCGTAACAATTTACCAAGTGACAATTGTTTTACAGGAGCAAAGCCATTGATACCATACAAATGTATTTTGTTCTAAATGTAAAGTTGCAATGCGTACCTTTTGTGTGTTTTGCACATCATTGAGATCAAAATATTTCTCCATCTGTAGTATCCATGTTACGGGATCCTTACCATCAAACTTCCTCATATCCATCTTTGAAATATGGTGGTTCTTCCATCCAACATTAGAGTTTATGAAATCACGATTAACATTTATTTTGTTCTCATCATGAGTTTCCTCTACTATCTTTTTGCCATTAGGAAACATTTCTTGTATCAACTTTGCCAAATAATTCTTCATGTTTTCCATGTTGTCTTTCATTTTTTCATCGATCTTAGCTTCCATGTCATCCATCTTAGCTTCCATGCCATCCATCTTAGCTTCCATGTCCACTTCCATGCTATCCATCTTAGTTTCCAAAACATTCATCTTAGATTCCACGCCATTCTTCAAACCATCCATCTTAGTTTCCACACCTTTCTTCAAAACTTCCATTTTATTTTTTGTTGCTCTTTGCGATAGTGAAATTTGGTGCACTTGCTCTTGTAATTTTGATATCTCATGTTGTGCTTCTTCGTCTTCATGAGTCATAGTAGAGCCTTATGAAGGCTTAATGGGTGTTGAATTATTTTAGGGGGCATTTTAGAACCCAATACCAATATCTATTCTTCAATATTCCCTTAGAATAAATTCAAACTAATTTTTTTTTTTCAAATGAGACTTATGTAATTAAAAAAAAATACACACCTTTTTCTTGCTTTTGAGGAGCTCCATATTGAAACTGAATTGTCTCTATGATTTTGGATCTTCAATATCTGAAATTCAGCCATGAATTAGCCCTCTAAATCTTCTTTCAAATTCCACTGGTCTGACCTGATTTGGATTCTTGAAGTCAAAGTTATGCCCAATCTCCCACGATGGCCTAATTATGGACTGGTTCAGTAGAGTGAACTTGGATGACTTTCCATGTGTCATTGTTTCCTCCTTCGGCTCTGAAATTGATATACCAAAAACTACAGTCCACGAACTTATGGCTAATTTTTACAGAATCCAAATCTGACGCTCAGAGAGAGAGTTATGATTTTGTTCCCACAATCACCTCTTTGAGATGAAATTCAAGAGCTTAAAACAATCTAAACTTCCACGGATCATATCTCCAAAAAAATTTCGAACCAAGATCTAAAATTTCTAAAGGAGGTTCCTCAAGATTTCAACTTCACACTGTAACAATTTCAGCTTTTGAAACTCCATATACAAAAAAGTATAGTGAAAATTCCACGATGACCTGTTTTAGTTGAAATTCAGGAGCCTGAAAAAATCCTAACTTCCCTAGATGATATCTCCGAAAATATTGCGAAAAAGATCTAAAATTTTTACAAGAGGTTCCCCAGGATTTTTTCTTCGCGCTGTACAAATTTAAGCTTCAAAACCTTTGTAGAAAAAAATTTATTGCACAAATTCCATGATGACTTGTTTGGAGCATCAAAACCCTAGAATCCAAAGCTCTGATACCAAATGTTATGAAACCAACTACAAAAATAGAAGAAAATAGATATCAACACCTTAGAAATCAACCACTTCGAGGGGGCAACCTCCAATACATTACATAAATGAACAATTATTGGATGATACAAATGACCAAAACCTTGTTCTATATATAGGAGTCCATGGGCCCATAATATAATCCTAGCCGACCTAAAAATAAAAATGTAAGGGCACAGCCCCAAGGGTTAGCTCAAGTGGTAGTGAGCCAATACGTGGTCCTTTCCATTGTGGGAGGTCACGGGTTCGATCCTTGAGTCTTTGGGGCCAGGTGTCGCTTCTTGCGCTGAACGGTTTACCGCACGTACCATCTAGAAATTATGGGGAAGTACACTCAGGTTTCCCATGAACTTTGTTCATGAAGAAAAAAAAATTTAAGGGCACCATAATAAAAATATTGGGGTTACAGGGGTACAACAATAACAATAAGGGGGCTACAGTAATAAAAATAAGGGACTAAACTAGTAATATAGGGACCTAACAGATATTTTTGGACCCTTACAAAATTTTCTAGGGGGATGCAGATATTACTTACTCTTTGTTGATGATTTAGCAGGATGACTTGGGTTTATTTTTTGAATAAAAAATTAGAAGAATTTTAAAATTTTAAAACTTTTCGCAAACTTGTTGAAAATGAAGTCAAAGAGAATATTGGCACTCTTATAACAAACAATGGAGGTAATTCACTTCTAATGAATTCCAATTATATTGTAGGGATAATTGTATAAAAAAAATCTTACAAATGTATACACTCCACAGAAAAATGGAGTAGTAGAAAGAATGACTCAAACCTTGTTAATAATGGAAAGGTCGATGCTAACTTTCAAAAATTTAAGTCCTATATATTGGACAAAAGTAATCCATACAAATGTCTACTTAAGGAACATATCTCCAACTAATTCTTTAGATGGAATTGCACCTTATGTGGAATGGGTTGCTTTCAAAACTCAAGTTAAACACCTTAGGGTTTTTGGATTAGTATGTTATGCCTTAGTTCTGACAGAAAAATGAACTAAGTTTGACTCACAAAGTTTGAAATGCACAATGATTGGGTATTCTGATGAGAAGGAAGTGTATTGGATTCTTCCAAATGGAAAATTTATTGTTAGCAGAGATGTGATTTTTGAAAAAAATGAGAGTAAGAGCGTTGAAGAAATAGAAATTATTCTTCAAAAGTTTGAAACTAAAGGCGATAAAAGGAAAGGAAATATGCAAAGTCAACCAAATTCAAAAAATTGGTATGAACTTGATTTTCCTTCATCTAAAGATGACTCATCCCGTCCATCTATTTCTACTTCACCAACATCATTTGGGTCTTCTAGTAGTTCATCCAAATCTCCTAGAAGTAGCAGTTCTTATGACAGTGACTATCCGCCTCAGAATCTGCAATTGATCAACGAAATTTTGTTTACATCAATCCTCTTTACAATGATGGTGATTTTTCATAATCTCAAATAAGTGAACATCAATTACCAAAATGGGTAGTTCAACTTTTGAAAGATGTAAGGCCCGATGAGAAGAATAAAATAGGAACAAGGGGGTCACATAGAAGTGAATGAATTTTTTCCTTGATAACAAATGATTTTAATGAACCTTATACCTACAAAGAGGCAGTAAAACATAAAGAATGGAAATAGGCTATGGTTGAAGAATATCAGGTAGTAATAGACAACAACAATGCGAAACTTGTTCATTGTCCTCAAAATTTTAAACCCATCGGATGAAAATTGGTTTACTGAATTAAGTACAAACAAAATGGAGACATCGACAAGTACAAAGCAAGAATTGTTGCTAAGGGTTTTTCACAGCAGGAAGGGATTGATTATGAGGATACCTTTTCTCCTACATATCAAAGGAACACCATTCGATTAGAACTTGTATTAATAGCACAAAAAGGATTGAAAGTTAATCAGATGGATGTAAAAAGCGCTTTCCTCAACGAAGATTTACAGGAAGATGTATATATGAAAAAACCACTAGGTTTTGAAATTGAAGTATAGGAACATAAATTCTGCAAAATAATCAAGGGTTATATGGGTTAAAACAAGCTCAAAGATCTTGATATGCCAAAATGGACGAATACCTTCAAAAATTTGGCTTTCAACAAAGTGAATCCGATGATACCTTGTATGTATGCCAACAAGGTAAAAAACTGGTGATTTTTGTTATGTATGTAGATGATTTTATCATCACTAAAAACAATGATGATCATATTATAGAGCTAAAAAGGGAGCTAAATGTGGGTTTTAAGATGACAGATTTGGGACTACTTCAATACTATCTTGGAGTTGAATTATTCCAACGTCCACATCGTATTTTTATTTCTCATAGTAAGTATGCAAAAGAAATTCTTTAGCTATTTCGAATGCAGGATTGTAATCCTGCTCTTAACCCCATGGAACAAAACTTGAGATAGTTGATTAGCAGCCTGATTTATCTGAAAACCACTCGTCTGTATCTTTCTTATGCCATCAATATTATTTCACGATTTATAAAGGAACCATGAGATAGCCACTGGAATGCATCCAAAAGAGTTCTTCGTTATATCCAAGGAATAAAATATTTTGGTCGTATTTACAAAATGTCTATGAATTTTGTACTTGGTGGATTTTCAGATACCGAATTTGCTGGAATTATTGATGATAGGGCATCAACCTCGGGTTATCTGATGAACATGGGGTCAATTGCAGTATCATGGATTTGCAAAAAGAAAGCTACCGTGGCCACCTCTTCAAAATAAGTGGAATACATATCAACATGGGAAACATAATGTGAAATTGTTTGGTTATGCAGATTTTTACAAGACTTGGGAATTCCTCAAGAAGAAGCTACATCGTTATTAATCGATATCCATTCACCCATAAATATTGCAAACAACCCAGTTTTTCATTAAAAAACAAAGCATGTGGACACAAATTATCATCACATCAGAATGATCATTGCATAGGATGTCATCAAGCCAATTTATTGTCCTTCTGAATATCAAATCTCTGATATTTTACAAAACCACTTGGCAGGATCAAATTTACTAAGTTCAGAGATGAAATTGGTATCTGTTGTATTGTATCTTTGGATCATAGGGGGGAATTTCAGATGATCCAAAAATACAAAAATCATAGTTTAAAAGTTAGAATAGAATATTTAATTATTTAAGATATTTAATAAAATATTGGAGACACTTGAGAAATAGAAATTGTTGTAAAAGATATGGCATATAGAAATATGTCATTTCTTAGGCTCCAATATAGGAAAATAGTTATTAGATTTGTTAGGATGGAATTTAATGTAAATGGACACTTGTTAGTTTAATAAATGATCCATAAATAAAATAGTTTAGGACATTTAGCTTATATATAGTTCATTATCCTGATTTCAAGGGTGCTAGATTGTTTGGTGTAAACTCTTGCAAAATTTCTTGTATAATTTATTTTCCTGATTAATAAAATTGTGTGTCCGAGGACATTTCTACCATTATCATCACACAAACAACATGGCTACTAGAAAATCCTGTCCAAAAAAAGAAAAAAAAGAAGCATATGATCCTGCATGTTAAGAGCACAAACTCAACATCATGACAAAACACACTAAATTTTCCTTTCACAATCAAATCCAACTCCTGCTTATAGCTCGTCAAAGTATGCTCAACTAAAAGGGGAAGGATCCACTTAAACAGTAACTTTACATCAATTTTTCCCAAAAGAGCCAACAGATAACCTTGCTGATTACCACAAGGATAAAAAAATACAACTATACTAAGAGCCACATAGATTTCAACTATCCCTAACCATCTAAGTGCCTCCCAAATAAAAATTAAGAAACAACAAACATATAATTCTTGAAACCATGACCAAAATAATTTCATAGCCCAATATCTCCAAAATACACGTTCCACTATTACATCCCTGCCACATAGAACACAAGCAACATTTGTAACACCAACTTTATAAAACCTACACTTTAAAACTAACCCCTGTTGGCACAAAAGCCACCCCAAAGCCTTGTGCTTAAAATAGGAATGTGATTTCCAAATGCACTACACCTCCACAACTAATGTGTGATGGAGTCCTTCACCGTCTAGCTTTTTTTCACGAGTAACAATGCCATATGTGTGCATCAATGTACCATAAATATCCTTGATCATCTAAATGTATAAGGGTGTCGAAATGCTCCATCTCTAGTCCCTCTATAATATTCTCCACCCATGCAATTTCATTTTAAAAACACCATCAATAAGGATCATGAGACAAAGACCCACTAAAACAAGCTTTTTTGTGATTTTTATGCCCAGTTAAGAGCATAGTATCTATACCACTAATGATGGTCCTATTCCCACAAATCCTTTTAGAAAATAAAATGTTCTTTATGAATATTTTTCCCAAAAATCTTAAAACAAAACCCACCTTGTTCAGCAAGGGGGAATGAGGTCCAAATCAGTTATAATTCCAAATCCCAATCATCTTGTAAATGCTGCAACTGCTAGGAAAGAAAATTAAAAAACCAACCAAACTTCTCATACCATTTTTAATAGGGAAAACACTACAATCGTGAGGGCTTGATAATTTCCAATTATGCCACAGAACTAAAAGAACATTTAATATTGTGACTGTATTAAGCTTCTAGAATCAAGTTCCAAACTAAGACTTTCCAAGAAGCATCCCCTCCACCATGAAAAATATATATTTCCATAAAATGACCTCCCATTGTTCTTGTGTCAAGGGAGCCCGCAACCCCCCTTGGTAATGAGAAAACATCCCATGAAAATAAGAATCGCAAGTGGAAAAGGTTAGTATTTTAATCATTGTCTCAGGGAATGGAATTTTTGACCAACATGGTAATAGGATATATTTGTATCCATATAAGATAAGTATAAACATTCAGTGTCGGCTCATCGATCCTTGAGGAAATAAATTGTGGGTTTGTGTCCCTTATTTCACAAGTGCAGTGAGATGGGCGAAGCATTACAGTTTCACATATGACACCAAAATTCTACAAATTTCTCTCTAGAAACCTCGATTTAAACGTCCTAATTCCAATAGGAAATTACAATAAATAAAAATAATATATAAAAGGATTGTGTGAGGAGAGTTGATCATGAGGAGAGAGACTAAGAAAGAGAGTTCATGAGCTACATAGGGCATGCAGAAAGAGCCATCACAAGCTATTAAAATGAGGAAAAAGAGAGTTGGGCTTTGATACCCAAACTAAAGAAATAAGAAATAAAGAGTTATGTTTCAAACAAGAAGGATAGAGAGTGTATACCAAGGTTACTCATGCATTTATAAAGAAACAGATGAAAAACAAAAAAACATGACAAGTATATAGTCCTACAGAGAAGAGAATATGAAAGTGAGACAGTCCAGCAGAGAATGAAGAAAAGTTTGGAGTTACCACTAGATATGATACCAATCATGGGTGTTGTACAAAGGAATAACTCCAAAATTTATTGATTTTCCATTTATTTAAACATTCATACATACATTTTTTTAATTTTCTAGTGTAACATATACTAGAGAATTCTTCTGCATAGATAACATCTTGAAATGATACGTTATTATTATTAGCTTCATATAACATTTACCATAATAAAGTAGTTATACATAAGAAAATCTCAACCAAAAACAATAGAGTAGTAGTAGAGATCACAATAAAACAGTGAGGCAAGAGACACCAAAATTTTGTTCCTCGAAGAAAGTCATTTGATCTTCCTACATTTTGAAATCTATTGTGGTAAATTACTACAACTTTCCAACATTTATATTCTCCTAATGGATCTTCCCATGTCATCGGATCTAGAGCATTGGAATTATACAAGAATTTTAGATTATATACTACTCCACAATAGGCCAATCAAGTTGTTCCATGACAGTCAATTATCCACAGCTTTCTGCACAAATGATTATTTAAGTGTCCATTTCATATCAAATCTCACTCAAATATTCCTTGAAAATTCATTCATTGCAATCCACATTCTCCAAGATTTTATACCATCTCCACACAAGCAGATAAAATCAACTTTTCTCTTTTCCCAACATTTTTCTATTGTAGCTAGTAAGGGTTTGAACTTTGAATATTAAAAACTGCTCAAGAAACCCTAGATCAAGTATTTTTTGTCATCAAAGTGATAAAAAATTATCTTAACAAAGGATATTAAGATAATTATGTGATCAAAAGAAGAAAATGAATGAGTGGAAGTCCCAACCTTATGCTTAGATCCCTCTTCCTTTACAAATATTTCAACACTATTTGATCCTACAAATCACCCCATGCAAGCCCAAAATATGTAACATCTTTCTTCTACAGAATGATGTTCAACAATGTTTCTTTCGTCCTTGAGTCTTGAAACAAACTTTTCTCAATTTTTAAATTCCATGATAACAATATCCTAAAAATGGTGATTCTATAAGTAGCAGACATTATTATCCCTACAATTGTAATCTAGAATGCATACTTGCATAAGAAACTAATCACACTTTATGTATATCTTCTACCTTCCTACTAATGAAAAGAACCAAAATATTACTAACCATGACATTGTTAGTTGAATTCATCATGACTTCTTGTTTCCTTCATATGAATGCAAATAACCCAAAATTATTTCAACGCAGCATAGTTTACATACCTATTTTTCCCTGTGTTGTTAGCTACCATGCTTGTATCACTTTCCAAGACCTAATGTCACATGGATATACCAACAAATATCCATCTCAAAAACAATTCACAATAAAAATTAAATAAGGAATATATTGAACTCTACATACAAGGTACCTAGAATAGAAAAAAAGAACGAAGTTTCTAGGAAAAGGAAAAAATAGTTTCATTCCAATATACATAAATTATATGAAATTGCATTACCATAAAAATGAACAGAATAGGTTAATGAGACTAAAATGTACAGTAGATGATAATATCTAAGACTTTTTGGAGCATCTCGTCCCTAAAATGAGATAGGGGTCATAGATGACATAGAAACCAAATGAAAGTGGGATTGAACTGAGAATAGGTAAACTTTCAACAACAAAGTAGAGTACACCTTTTGGAAGTGATAAATTTCAGATGTTAATGAGATATTTCACTCATAATTTAAACCATAAGGTCTAGGAAGCTTAAAATTTAAACAATAATAAAAACAATAAATTTTGAATGTCGTAACCACCCTCACATCACACTGAAATGATGAACAACAACTACAAAAATTTGAATTCTAAATACTGCATTTGTATTTTATTTACTGGAAAGAACACAAATGATTAACTCAAAACAAAATAAATGAAATCACCCACCCTACCTTCTTCACAGATGAAGAAGAAAGGATCATAGATTTAGAAACCCTAAACTTAGAGGTGAACCCCAAAACCCAAATTTAATCTAGTATAGTGCACCCATAATGGTTGCAGGTTGCTGAGATATAACTGCCTAAAAACTAGATTACTTAACACATAAAATAATGTCCAACCTTCTAGGTATCACTTCCCTCATAGAATATAAAAACAAGTGAAATAGAAACTATTAAAAATATGGAAAAAAACAAAACTATTTACACAAAAGAACTTCTCTAAAAATATAAAAGCAAGTCTAGAAAATAGAAATTGGCTAATGATGAAAAGGGCCTCAAATTTTGATTATGTCCACTACATCACATAGAAGCCCTTGGTAATATTTTTGTTCTCTCATTATATGCACAAAACCAACAGTTCATAAAACCAACAGAAGTGTGACATGTCAATGGTGTTATGAAACCATCTCATAAAATAGAAGAAAAGAGAGATCAATGATTTAGAAATCAGCCACTTCGATGGGGAAAACTCCTTTACATTACATAAATGAACAATTCTTGGATGGAATAAATGAAAAAACCTCCTTTCTATATATAGGAGTCCATGGGGTCACAATAAAATCCTAGATGACCTAGCAATAATAATGTAAGGGCACAAAAATAACAATAGTGGGCTATTATGGGGCACAATAATAACAATATGGGGACTACATGGATACAAAAATAACAATAAGGGGGCTAAAATAACAATAATAAGGGATTACACTAGTAATATAGGGCCTTAACATGACCCTCTCCTTCAAAAAAGTGTAGTTATTGATGCTTCTTTATAAAATTCTTATCCTCCCATCTGAAATATTCAATGGGTAAGTTTTCCCACTTGATGAGATACTCTGAAATTGATCGATTTTGTAGTTGTCGAGTTCTTATTTTCTTGAATTCTTCAGGTTCCAATACGATTTTTCCTTCCTCATCAAGGTTTGGCAATATTGTTTGAACCAAAATTTTGTCACCTATAACCTTCTTTAAGCATGAAACATGGAAAACTGGGTGCACTCGGGAAGATGTAGGAAGCTCCAATTTGTATGCCATAGTACCAATATTTTGCAACACCTTGTAAGGACCATATTAATTTGGCGATAATTTATGATCCTTCTTAGCTTGCTTGAGGGATATTTGTTTGTATTGTTGTAGCTGTAAAAATACCCAGTCGCCTACATCAAAACATCTCTTGCTGTAATGTTGATATTCTTGATGTTTGATTAGATTTTGTGCCAAATTTAGGTTATCCTTTAAGAGTTAGAGAACTTGTTGTTGATGCTCAATGTGATCTTCCACTGCCTGAAAATTAGAATTCTCTCTTCAATATGATGTGATGGATGGTGGATGATATCCATAAAGTGCCATAAATAGGGTCATTTTCTCACATTGTGGAAAGAAGTGTTATACCACCATTCATCCAGAGGTAACCAATTGACCCATTGTGTTTGTTTATCAGATACAAAGCAAATAATATATCCTTCCAATCATTTGTTCGCTATCTCAATTTTCCCATCCGATTTAGGATGATAAGATATTGATGAGCCACTTGAGTACCCAAACAAGAAAATACTTACATCCAAACATTTCCAATGAAAATGGGACCTCTATTGCTTACAATAATATTTGGGTTTCCATGTAGATTTTTAATTGTTTCCATAAATGCAGTAGAAATTGTACTCACTTTAAATGGATGAGATAATGCACAAAATTGTACATACTTGGTAAGTCTATCAACTACCACCATGATGACACTATTTCCTTAGGACTTAGGTAAAACTGTGATAAAATCCATTGAAACATCCTCCCAATGTTGATTTGGAATGGATAAAGGGTGTAGCAGACCCGGGGTCTTAATTGTCTCAACTTTATTTTGCTGGAAAACCAAACATTCTGCCACAAAATTTTGAGTATTATATTTAAGGCCATCCCAAAAAAAATGTTTCTTCACCCCATGGTAAGTTTTAAAAATCTCGAGTTTCCATTAAAGGGAGATGTGTGCAATTCCAAAATAATATTTTGTTTTAGTTGGTAATTCTTACAAATATATAAGTGATCTTTGTACCATAAGGAATCATTTTTCCAACTAAACGTATCAGATGTATTGGGATATTGCTACAACTTTTAAATGAGTGTCCATAATTCTTCATCATTATTTCAATCTTCCCTTACTTCAGTTATACAATCAGGTTGGATGATATAAATGGCACAAAGAAATGCTTCAACATCCTCATCCTTTCTTAAGATTGCATCTGCAACAACATTTAGCTTCCCTTTTTTGTAGATGATTACAAAGTCATAACCCAAAATATTTGTGACCCATTTTCGCTACTCTTCTTAAGATAGTTTTTGTTCCAAAAATTATTTAAGACTATCATGATCAATTTTTACCTTGAAGTGTCTTCCCATTAGGTAAGGTCACTATTTCTTTTGTGCAAGCAATATTTCCAACATTTGCTTCTCATAAATAGCATTCTGTAAATACTTTCCTTTGATTGGATGAATTTCAAAAGAAATGGGTCTTCCTTCTTGAATTAAAATAACACCAATTCCATTAGGATTTGGGCTTGATAAGGTGGTTCAAATCCCGAATTCAGGGGCATATAAATAATAATTTTGGGCCCTAGCCACTGGCATGCAGTGTTATGCTTATGGCTATAGATTTCTAGCCCCTACAATGTAGTGTTATGCCTATGGCTATGCCTCAGAGGGGGTAAAAATTCAGTATGACCCATGGGTAAGAGGCCTGAGTGGTTGGATTACCTCCTTGGAATGTTGTGGTTATTATACACGGTCTGTAGGTTGTGCTTTCCATTGGTTCCACTTCCTTAAGGTCACAACGGAGGTTGAATGTCATTATAATAGCCTCTCGTTGCATGTTTACCCTGGTTAGCCGATTACTTTGGGTGTTTATGGGAAGGGGATGTTGTAGAGTGGTATCAGAGCCAAGTTCAACCCTCAAACTGGATGGGAAGTGTGTCTATCATGCATTTATGTTGGTTTCATATGTGTTAGTATGATTTTGGTCTATATGTGTTTGTTGCATCTGTTTTGTGTTGGCCATGGTGGTAGTGGTGTCTCCATGGAAGTTTTGATGGTATTGTTGTTGACATGTTGTCATGAGTGTATTACTGGTTATGTGTTGTTCACGCTTATGTATTGTTCATGCACGATTTCTTAAATGTTGCTACCTTTTGTGTATGCATTTTTTGTTTATGCTAGGTCACATATTGGTCATGCTTGTGTGTTGTCCGTTTATTCTTGTTTATGTGATGCTATATGTGGGACATGCATTGGTTGTTCATGATTGGTTATACATGTCAAACAGGTGCATATGGTCAAGTTTGCATTGGTTTGGAAAATTTTATTGTGCATAAATTAATTGTATGTAGTTAGGTCATGATGATGATATTGGTAAGTTATGATGCTAATGTGTAGACTAAGATAGAGCAAGAGAAGCAAACCATCAAAGTGAAGTTGTAGGATTGGACCTCGAGGCAAGAGTATGCCATCATATAGGTTTGGATGTTGAGCATGTAGGTATGTAGGTTAAGGTTTGTTATATGCATTATGGTTATGAGTATTCCTTTCATTCTATTGAAGTTATGATTGCATACATTATAGCTGTTATTTGATTAGTGTGGCTATATGTACATGTGTGAGATAGTCATGAATGATAGAAACTTGTGGTTGTATGCATTACTATTTTTTTTAATGTTAGATAACATATATGTTGTTGATGAGTGTTAGAACAGTTCTTTGCTAAGTCACGAGTCCATTCCATAGTTATTTTTTTAGGATTGAAGTTCAGAATTTTCAAAATTAATATATATATATATATATATATATATATATATATATATATATATATATATATATATACATACTCTAAATTTCCGAAAGCACTAGTTTTTTAAGTCTTTAAGACAGTCTATTATTTCTTGTTTCTATCTTTTTATTTTTATTTTCCGATGCTGTCGAAATTTACGGAAGCATACCCTATTTTTTAAATAAAGTGAAAAAGTGCATACGCTTTAGTCATACCACGTGTCATATGGACGTTACCGAAATTTCCGAAAGCACTAGTTTTTTAAGTCTTTCAGATAGTATATTATTTTTTATTTCTATATTTTTATTTCTATTTTCTGATGCTGTCGAAATTTACGGAAGCATACCCTATTTTTTAAATAAAGCGAAAAAGTGCATCTGCTTTAGTCATACCACGTGTCATCCGGTTAATACACATCAAATCGTTTTTTAAATCCTTTAATATCTAATGAGAGTTGTCATATTACAGTCAGTTAGCTAAGGTCAAATCATTGTATATGTTAAGCCACATGTGTCATCCAAAGTTAATGATCGAACTGTTGCCCGTCATTCCTGTCTATGCCAAGTCAGTAATCCATACGTTAAGGTATGTGTTTTGCTGATTTAGAGGGATCGTGGTGATCACACCGCACACCATAACCATTCTACTTCCCACACATAATTGTTGCTGAAAATCAAGACAATCAACAGAACAATTTGCGGAGGTGACTGTGTGTCATCAAAGACACTTGTCATAAGATATCTCGAGATCCCATATGGAAAACCCAGCCAACTGAAGGTGGTGATGGTGTGTCGCATGGTTAACATCATGATCATGAATATTTTTAATGATGGAGGGTGATTTGCATGGGGTGGTGAACCAAATTTAGTTTTAAAACCACCTAAAAAACATGAATGTTGTCATTTGAAGTCTAAGCTGTTGGATTCGAATTTTCTGAGAGTTATAGTTGGAGAAGAAGTCTTGATTTTAGACAAGATTCTAGAGAAGAATACAGTCCACACCTATAAGGTAAACACTTCCTATTTTTCCACCTATCATTTTTAGGAGAAATAGTCATTTATTTTTCGGAAGATGACTAGAACAGGTGGTAAGATAAATCAAATAGAGCCACAGGGTGCGGATTTGGTTGATGCTAATCTAAGGGTTAGAACTTTGTTTGTGAAATCAGGATGGTATCCTATTTTCACAAGGTTGGGAAGCTCACATTCAGGAGTTTATTTAGAGTTTTCCAATTCTTTTAATGGATAGGAGGGTACAATTTATGGCCTCACTTTGCAGGTTTCTGAAGACTCCTTTGCTGAAGCCTTTAATCTTCCCCACAAAGGAGAAAGGTGGTTCAAGGGATAGGTTATCAGAAGAGGTGATCTCAAAATATTCCTCAAGGATGCTCACAGAGATCCAAACTAGGTAAAAGGAATCCCAAGCAGCTACCTTAAGAATTACTTGGCAGAGGCAATCAAAATTATCAAGATATACCTCACATGTGAAAGGATGTATACAGTGGTATTCCTTTATCACGTGAGGTTTATTTTTGATATTGCAGGGATGAAGACATTGAATCTGAGATGAAGGGTTCAAACCCACAATGATTTTTATGAGTACAAATTGTATCATCAATCTTTGATAAAAATTTTGGTTGAAGAAGAGTTGAGGAAGAGAAACTAGACTTGGGACCATTTTCTATTCTATAGGGGAGGCCAACCTACACCTACATTTCCAGTTCCACAACCTAATCCTCAACCTTCAAAGAAAAGAAAAAAAATGAAGGCCCAGAAATAGAACATCCATATAAAGGCCAAAGGTAAGAAAGAGAATGTTTCTGTAGGAAAAACTTAAAGAAAGGTCGAAAAAGGAGAGAGCTCCTCAGCAAGAAATATCAATTCCATGAATATTGTACTCCATGTTCCTCCATTTTCAAATGTATACACTAGAGACAAAAGAGGAAGGTCTGCAATAGTAGATAAGTCAAAATCGCAGGTGCTACCAGAAATTCTGGAAGCACATATTCAGAAAACATTGCAGAAGGAGTATCAGCCTACACCATCAGATGAAGAACTCCTTAAGGATGTTGGATATTAAATCAGCAGCAAGAAGAAGAAGGAAGAAGATAAACCTATTGCTAGCACTAGAATTAGGCACACAAGGGACAACAATCAGTTTAGACTTAAATCCAATGCTCTTCTCAAGCCAAGCCTATTGATAGAAGTCATTGATGTTGAAGGGAAAACTGAAGGTTCAAAGACAAAGAAAACAAAAAAATCCATGAAGAAAAGAAAGAACCCAACCCCTTCATAAAAGCACTTAGAGCCCTCAAAAATAAGAAAAATAAATAAGGATGTTAAGGAGGGAAAACACCCTATCCTAGAGGCAACTAAAAGAGAAACTAGATCCATAACATCGATTGCTGAGAACAAAAATTATTTAGATAAACTAGCTGAAGCTGCAGCACACTTAGAGGAAAGGTAAAAAGGTTTTTAATACTAATACCAATTTTCTAATCAGTTATAAATTTTGAACAACAGCATAGGTGTCATGGAATACTATTGGGTATGTGTTATATTCTTTCCACGACTAGTCACACACCATGGTTTTCGGTGGGCGGACCCGCCCATGGTTTTTTGAATGGGTTTGCACATGGTTTTGGGGTATGATGGTTTTCAACCCCTGGTATTTTGTAGATCCGGTCAAGGGAACTACATTTATGTTCTAATCCATGGTTAATGGATTGGGGTTTATGTATGCTTCTGCATGTATATATATTTGTTGTAACATTAAAAGGAACATAATGAAAAATCAAGCTGGTCGTCCCGATTTGGGATCCAGGGGAAAATATATGTGTATATTTGTTTTATGTTTTATGCTCTAGCTATTGTTTATTTTATATTTTTAAGATTTGTTTGCAGATAATTTCTGTACAGGGTTATGGTATTAGAGTTTTTTCGGCTTCAAGGGGACGCGTTTGCTGCCGAGGGGTATTTTGGTCAGGCCTGTGGTATACCCTATTCGGTGGGAGATCTGTAGGATCGATTCTCACAGTGAAATAAGATGGCGAGTAGTGGAAAGATAGAGATTAAGAAATTTAATGGTCAAAGTTTTCAGTTGTGGAAGCTCAAGACGGAGGATCTGCTAGTGGATAAATACCAGTGGATCACGGTAGATCCAGGTACTAAACCAACAACAATGTTAGATGAAGACTGAAAATAGTTGGATTAGAAGGCGAAGAGAACAATATGGTTGTGTGTCTCAGATTTAGTATTTTTGAATGTATTTGGGGAAGCTATGACAAAGAATTTGTGGGGAAAACTTGGCACTTTGTACCAATCTAAGTCTCTGGGGAATAAATTGTTCCTACAGAAAAAGCTGTATAACCTAAGGATGAAGGATGGAGACTCAGTGACAAAGCATCTGAATGCCTTCAATACTGTGGTAAGTCAGTTGTCATTTGTTGATATTAAAATCTCAAATGAAGATAAGTGCATCAGTTTGTTGTGTTCTCTACCAGACACGTGGGACAGTCTGGTTATTGTAATAGGTAGCAATACAACTACCTTGAATTTCGATGACATTTTCTCAGCCTTGCTATTGGAGGAAATGAGATGGAGAAATATGGAGGGTCATAATGGAGATGCCTTATCTGTACAAGGAAGTTCCCAGAATAGAAACAAGAATAAGGTTTCGAGTGGGATATCTAAATCTAGGGGGAGATCTAAATCTCCTGGAAAGTTTGTAAAGGTGTGTTGGAAGTGTGGAAAGGAAGGGAACTACAAAAACGACTCTAGATCTAAAGCTCCTGAGAAAGGAAAGGGATCTGATGATGCTCCTTCTGCAGAGGAAAAAACCACCTCAGATGAAGGTAGGGATGTGTATTTTGCTTCTTCTTAAAATACTCATGTAGATCATGAGTCATGGTTGATTAAATCGGGTGCATCCTTTCACTTCACTCCCCTTAGGGAGTGGTTCTGTGAGTATGAGAGATATGATGGTGGTGATATCTTCTTAGGTGATGATAGGAAGGCCAAAATTGTCGGATGTGGAAAAGGCAAGCTGAAGCTACAAGATGGAAGGATTAGAACACTTCCTAATGTTCTGAACATTCTTGCATTGGCCAAAAATATAATTTCTGTAAGGAATATGGATGATGTAGGTGTAAAAACAATGTTCAAGAAAGATATCTGTAAGATGGTTCACAGAGCACTGGTATTAATGCGGGGAGCTCGGAATGGAAATCTGTACAAAATTTAGGGTAGCACTATTATTGATGGGTGAAATAGTTCTGTGGTTCCCGAAAGTGGAGCGGAAAGCCTAGAAGACTCTGGAGAAAGGACCATGCTATGGCATCGAAGGCTTGGACATATTAGAGAGAAGGGCCTTTGGATACTGCATGGAAATGTTATGGTAGAAAGTATGTCTAATACCTCTCTAGTTTTCGATTTATATGAACATTGTGCATATGGGAAGTAGAATCGAGTGAGTTTTCCTTCTGGTGCTAAGAGGGCGAACAAGATATTAGAGCTTGTGCACTGTGATGTGTTTGGACCTGTGTCGGTTCCATCACTGGGTAAGTCTGTGTACTATGTTTCATTCATAGATGAATTCTCAAGGAATAAATGGATATATTTCTTGAGGAAGAAATCTGAAGTCTTTGAAAGATTTAATGAATTTAAGGTTCTGGTGGAAAACCAGAAAAAGAAGAAGATAAAGGTGTTGAGGACAGATAATGGTGGGGAGTTCTGCAAGAAGGAATTTGAAGAGTTTTGTAAGAATTCTGGTATAGCACGACAAAAGACTAATTCATACACACCTCAACAAAATGGAGTTGCAGAAAGAATGAACAAAACACTAATGGAAAAGGTAAGAAGCATGCTTAGTGGTACTGGGTTAGGACAAGAATTATGGGTAGAGGCAGTGGAGATTGCATGTTACTTGGTTAATATATCACCTTCATCAGCATTAGAGGATAAGACTCCACATGAGGTATGGTAAGAAACCCTCTCTTTGACATCTGAGGGTATTTGGATGTGATGCATATGTACATGTTTCAAAGGAGAAAAATACCAAGTTGGATAATAAATCGAAAAGGTGCATATTTATTGGGTATAATGATGGTTTAAAGGGTTACAAGCTTTGGAACCTGGAAACAAGGAAGGTTGTTTACAACTGAAATGTGGTGTTTAGAGAGGTGAAAGATGTTGTTAAACATTAAGTCCTACCAAAGGAACCTGAGAAGATAGATTTTGAGCTAAAGGAGGATAAATCAAACTCTATAATAGAAGAAGAGTCAGAAGAGGAAGAGCCACAAACTCTAGCTATGAGAAGATCATTTCGGGAAAGAAGACAACCAGAAAGGTATAGTCCATCTGCTTTCTATTCAAATTTTGGTTTAACTATAACTGATGATGATCCTAGAACCGTCAGGGAGGAAGTAGATTCAAAGGATGGAAACCTCTGGAAGGAGGCCATGGTTGATGAAATGGCATCCTTGCTTAAAAATGAGGCATGGGATCTGGTGGAGTTGCCGATTGGAAGGAAGCCCATTAGGAGAAAATGGGGGTTTAAGAAGAATATGAATGTAGAAGGGAAGGTGGAGAAATACAAAGCTTGGTTGGTAGCAAAAGGTTATTCCAAAGTGTCGGGAATTGATTTTGGTGATATTTTTTCTCCTGTTGCGAAAGTTACTTCTATTAGATTAGTTTTATTTGTTGCTATTGCATTTGATTTTGAGGTAGAACAGATAGATGTGAAGACAAAATTTCTTCATGGGGATCTGGAAGAGGAGATATACATGAAACAACCTGAAGGCTTTATGGTGAAGGGGAAGAAAAAATTGGTATGCAGGTTAAAGAAGTCTTTGTATGGGTTAAAACAGTCAGCAAGGATGTGGTATCAGAAATTTGATACCTATATATAAGGACTTGGCTTCACTAGAAGCAAAGAGGATCACTATGTTTATTTTAAATTAATTGGTGACCATGTTATTCAGTTGGTCTTGTATGTGGATGATATGTTGTTGATTGGAAATGACAAAGAAATTATCTAAGATTTGAAGACCCCATTTTTCTCCAAATTCGGCATGAAGGATCTTGGTGCTGCAAACTATATTTTGGGCATGGAAATTAAGAGAGATCAGGCAAAGAGGAAGCTCTAGTTAAACTAGAGGAATTATGTCGAGACTATATTGCAGAGGTTCAATATGCAAAATAGTAAACCGATGAATTTTACTATTCTTGTAGGTGTAAAGTTGTCTGTTGAACAGTGTCCCATGACACAAGAAGAAGAGGAGGATATGTCCCATGTTCCATATGCAAGTGTAGTGGGTAGCCTGATGTATGCAATGGCCTGTACTAGACCAGACACATGGAGTGGGAGTATTAAGCAAGTTTATGTCAAACTCAGGGAAGGAGGATTGGACAACTGTGAAGCCGGTTTTCAGATATTTGCGTGGCACTAGTGATTATGGCTTGTGCTACCAGGGAAGACCAGGATTGGACTGAGTTTTGGAAATTTGTGGTTTTGTTACTGCAGACTGGGCTAGAGATCTAGACCAAAGGAGATCTACAAGTGGGTATGTGTTTAGCTTATTTGGAGGTGCAGTCAGTTGGATGAGTAAAAAACAGTTTGTAGTGGTTCTTTCAACTACAGAGGTAGAATACATGGCAGCCACTCATGCAGGAAAGGAAGCAGTTTGGTTGCAGAGATTGTGTTCAATTATGGGGTTGGTGCAGCAAGCTATAAGGATAGACTGTGATAGCCAAAGTGCAATTTTCTTGGCTAAGAACCCTGCTTATCATTCAAATACAAAGCACATTAATGTTCAATATCACTTTGTGAGTGATATGGTTGAGGCTAAAAGGATGTTGATGGTAAAGGTGGACACTTTGAAGAATGTTGCAGATGCATTGACGAAGTCTGTGAGCACTCAGAAGTTCTCTTGGTGTAGAGAAACAATGGGTGTTGCAGAGCTGGGCTAATGACTAAGCTCTCTTGTGGCCCCCTGTGGAAAGAAAACAACAAGTGGGAGAATCTTGGGTATGCATTATATTCTTTCCACAACTAGTCACGTGCCATGGTTTTCGGTGGGAGGACCCGCCCATGGTTTTGTGCATGGGTTCGCACATGGTTTTGGGGCATGATGGTTTTTGGCCCCTGGTATTTTGTAGATCCGGTCAAGGGAACTACGGTTTTGTTCTAATCCAGGGTTAATGGATTGGGGTTTATGTATGCTTCATCATGTATATATATGTGTTGTAACACTAAAAGGAACATAATTAAAAATCAAGCTGGTCATCCCAATTTGGGATCCAGGGGAAAATCTCTGTGTATATCTGTTTTATGTTTTATGCTCTCGCTATTGTTTATTTTATATTTTTAAGATTCATTTACAGATAATTTTTGTACAGGGTTAAAACCTACAAATACAAGTCAACATAGAATTCTCAGCTGCATTTTTCTATGTATTTTGAAAAAGGAAATAGGGCACTACCATAATTTTCGATAGCATTATATATTTTGCGCAGTTACAGGTTTTTACCGGAATTTTTGGCAGCACCTGTTTTAACTGAATTTTGACAACTGTCAACAAGTTTTTTTGAGCCATTTAAGGATGTATAAGAACCCATAAATAAATGGATAATACAAGTGATGGTGAAAGATAGTTATGAGGTTGCTGGAGACATTATTAAATGAAGCTACATGGTTATTAAAGACCCAAGACACAAGCAAAAAAATCAGCAGAAAACAGGGGAGCATGATAGTACACTCAACATTCCAGCCAAAAATTCTTCTCTTCTTCTTTCTCCATCTCTCCTTTCTATTAGATTTCGAGGGGATAAGAATTTAATGTCTTTTGACACATATATTATGTTAGAATTAATGTTTCCTTTTTTTTAGAAGAGATGGATTTGTTTCCTCATTTTCTATATATAACACTTGTAAATACTATTTCAAGGTTGGTGACGTCTACCTGAAGGCCGAAAATAATAGAATTTTTTTTTTTTGCTTCATGCTGGAGGATTGTGTGACTCAAGGAACATCTAATGTGTGGTGTGTATCTTTTCTTTGTTAATTTATTATAAAATATGAATTTCAACAACTAGTGAAGTGTGAGTGAGAATTTGTTAAAGGATTTAACAGTAAATTATCTGCTTTCAGTTTTATGCAAGTTATATGTATGTAATAGAACATGCTAGTGAAGATTTCATAAAGGATTTGTGGAATAATTTATACATGCAATATATTTTCTAAGTGTTGTTTGCTTAACATAAACAAAGTTTATCTTAAAGTTCATCAACATAGCTGTGTGATTGATTTAGTATAGGAATATTTTCTGAAATAGGTACCAGCTATTAATTTTCTTCCACTTATGTACTCTAATCCCTATGCTACCTTTTACCCACACAATTTATACTTTCCACAACTTTCCAAATGCATGAATGTCTTAAAGAACATAAAAAAATTTCAAAATATTTGAGAAATCCATCCCACCCCTCAAACAACCCCTTTAAATTTTGAAACTAACTATGATGTGTAAGGCCTACTCCTTAAGCAGTCAAGGAGTGACTTCTTACGCTAACAATGAGCATGTTATGGGTGAACTTGTTGTTGTTGTATGATAGTTAGCATGATGATTAGTTTACATTTTGTTGATGAGCATGATATATAACTTGTTGTTATATTCTAATGAATTTATGGTTAGGGTTATGACATTAAGGAATGATTCAACCTAATTATGATAGTGTGTTGTATTATGTTTAGATTGATTGTGCATATGTTTTTGTATGCCTGAATGGCTATTATTTATGAGTTTAGGGTTTGAACATGTTAGCTAGATATTGTTATGAATATCATGACCGTACTTATGATTGGGTTGATATGTTGTGAAATTATATTGTGCTAATCTAGATTGATTGTGCAGATAATACAACCTCCCCTGAGATACATTAAGGATGAGCTTGCTTATGTCGTCTACTTTGTAATTGAATGTTTGATTAGGTCATATATTTGGTGTTTGAGTGTTGGTGTTTATTATGGATATGAATGTTTGAATGTTTGATTAGTTGCATGATACGAGTATGTATTTATAATATTACATGAAGAAATGATTTGGTTTTAAGATGGATTTACTAATGAAATATGTGTTAAGGAAACTGATATGTACTTGAGTATAAATAGGTGATAGTTGTGGAATTAGGTATTATGACCAATGAATGCAAGTTGATTGTTGATTATGACATGGTTGTTAGTCTTGGAAGATGTTGATTTCGAATTGATAGATATGCTGTCTTGGTGTTTGGTAGATATGGATGACATGTGTGTTCATTTATAGGGAATTGTGCTTGGCACAAAAAGGTAAGATAAATATTATATTGTTATATTTAACTATGCGTTGTCAGTTATGTGTTTTTGGAAGTATGATGTAGGGATTGCATGGAAAAGAGACTTCCATGAGATATTGAACAAGGCTCGGGCAAATATTTCCTTTGGAAGTATTGGGAAACATGGGAATTGAGTCACGGTGGTTGTTGCTAGTCTTGTGCGTTTAGTATTTTGTGATTTGTTGTGCTTGATTTGTGGTATTGCATCTAGTGCATGATCATGCCTCTTTGTTATGGTGTCGTATTTCCTTGGTTTTCATGATCTTCTTCTTGATTTTTCTTGTCCTCTCATTTTATGTTTTGAGTGTCTTGGGAATTTGTTTGGAAATAGGAAAGTTGATCGAGCTCGGGGAGAGCTGTGTGGTACCCAAAGGGTAATGTAAGAACTGGATGAATCTCGGTGCATAAGTAACTGACAATGGAAGGTAAGAGTATGACAGTTGGTTGGATTGGTTGGGTTCATTATGGTAAATGTATGGTGGAAGTACATACAGGAGAAAGGCAACATAAAAGGTAAAGTGAATGGATCTGAGGTATTGGATGCCTTATCTATGTTGGGAACTGTTGTTCTCAAAGTTGTGCATGTTGTGCACGAATACAGGAAGTTCTCTTAACCTAGACCTCATGATATCTAACAATTCTGTTGAGATCATTATTATGTTGATGTTTATATATGTATACATGTATATATCTGTGTATGTATGTCGTTGTCTGATAGGATGATGATTGTTTTATGCTAACGATTATGTATGTATGTATGTATGTATGTATGTCACAGTTTGATAGGGTTGTCAGGGGTCATTATTGTGGAGGAATGATTTCTTATGTAGGTGAATGGCATGAAGAGGTTCTCGGTCTTATGAGGAATGAAGTGGGGAGAGCAACCCGAACAGATATATGAGGTAAATATCACGTGGATATGATTTGATATTATATTCTTGTACTATGCCTATGTTTATGTTATGGATAGGTAATGATGAGGGGTACATCAACGAAGTGTAAGTAGACTGATCTACGACATGCTAGGATAATCATGGATAGTGAAAAGAGACTAGAAGCAAGGTTGTTTGTGGGTTCAATGTGTGGTATATGGATGTGTAGTATTACTGTTATGTATATGTTGCACATGTTGTATACTCAGTGATTGTACCTATAGTGATGTGTACATGTAACATATGAATTATTATGTAGATATGATGTTGTGTTCCTATTGTATATATTGTGTTGTGTGTATATTGGATATGCAGTGATAGGTATAGATGGTGCTATGTACATGTTGGATGGGTGGTGCTCTGTACATATCTTACTGTGTGCATGTTAGATATGCAGTTTTGTGTGCATATGGTGATGTTCACATGTTGTATATGCAATGTTGTGTATGTTTGGTTCTATGTACATGTTGTATATGCAGTGCTATCTACATATGGAGTTATGTGCATGTTGTACATATGGTGGTGTGTGCATGATTGTACATGTGGTGATGCGTGCATGTGGTGTTGTGTACATCTTATACATATAGTGTTGTGTGTAGGTGGTGTCGTGTACATGTTGTGCATGTGGCGTTGTGTACATGTGGTGTCATGCACTTATTGTGCATGTGGTGTTGTGTACATGTGGTATTGTGTACACATTGTACAAGGGGTGTAGTCTACAATTGGCATTGTGTACACATTTAGTAAGTGGTGTCGTGTACATGTGGTGATGTGCACACATTGAGCAGGTAGTGTTGTGTACATGTTGTGAAAATGGTACTAGTATACATGTGGTATTGTCTACATGTCATACATGTTGTGTTGAGGTCATACGATATTATGTATGTGCATGGTGTAGTCATGGTATCATGACATGTGTATTCATTGTATGGTACTCTATATATGTATATGTATTGTGTTGTGTTGTACACATGATGTAGTTGTATTTATTGTATGGTACAACAGGTGTAGGTGTATGTATTGTATGTTGGTGTAGGCGTATGTATTGTGTTGTAATATACACCGAGTGTAGGTGTATGTGTCATATTTCGATGTGGGTGTGTGTATTGTATGGTGTTGTATTTCACATTTCGGTGTACGTTTTGTGATGTACACGATGTGTGTGTGTGTACATGATTGAAGTTAAGAAAATTCACTCGGTGTTTTTCAGGTGTGGAAAGTAATTCAGTGTGCGTACAGAGAGGACCAGTTAAAGGATAAGTATCAATTTTTTATTTATGTTTTATTATGCATGTGATATGTGATTCTAACTTATGATGGTTACATGTGATTTATGATTATGGTTTATGATTATTTAATGCAATTCATGATTTTGATGTATGATGGTTTTGTTTTGAGCTAACCATATGTGATATATTTATACATGATGATTTTATCAAAAAAATAGTTTGACTTGTGTGACAGGAAGTGAACAAAATTGTTGGTGTACCTTATTGGCAAGCTAACAATGAGGTATGATGTGAATTTATTTCGATTTATTTTGAATCTAATGACAATTATGTTCTTGGTAAAAGAAGCATGAAAATTCCTGGTTGGGTAGTTGAGACTGATTGCAAGAATTAGCAACAATAGAAAAAGGAATCGAAATATGCATCAGCATGATGGTAACGCACTTCAGGAGGAGGGCCATTATGGGACACTAGTACCTAATAGTGTCCACTCATTTCCATGAGCATGCTATGACTGGTATGATGGTTTTTAGGTAGGTATATGCTTTGGTTGTTTGAACTTACAATGCGAGGAAGCCTTGTCAAGGCATGGATCACCCAGGATAGTGGATTTCGGGTAACTTGGAAGGTGAGTGACTACACGGAAGGGGATGACCAGATTTCCCAACAGACTATGTAGCAGAGAAGGGAAGGTCGGGGATGGATTTTTTTTGGCCATTAGAATTTCCAGATGGAATTAGACGAACATTGGGAGTGCGCCCTAGAACAATGAGCCAGTAATTGTTCACTGAGGGAATAGTAGCGTAGGATTGTAGTGTTGGAGATTGGTTGGAACTTTGAATTTGGCAGTGGATTCTAGACTTCCTAGGAAGGAGGTGAATCCTGGTATTACTTTGAGGGTGTAGGTGTGAACCTCTGGTTCACTTGTTGTTGATATGGAAATCGTATCCTTTTATTTGTTGGTTGAGAAAATGTGTATAAGTGTATATAATTCTAAATACCATAATGATATGTGTTATAAAGCTCCAGTACATAGTATGATCGTCATGATGATTTTTTCTTTTGAGAAGGTTATTCATTGTAAATACTACAACGAGCTATGTTATAAATCTCCATAGGTAGTATTTTTTATTTTCAACAGTGTTTTGGTTTGTAAGTGTCATTGAAAACTAAGGACGGTGTTCCCCCAAGGGGGAGGATTCTGTAATAGCCCCGTTGAAAATTCCATGTAATAAAAGTTAATAAAGGCAAAAACAATAACCATGGTTGATGGGACACATGTTCCAAGCTGAATGTTGGTAAAAACATCCTAGTGGGTGTTCATTCGGTTAATATGGCTAAAGGAAATTGGCAAAGGAAAAGGCTTTGGAAAGGAAAATGGCATTTTTGGCACATTTATTTATGAAAAATAATGAAAATTAGGAGAAAAAGGATTTGAAAGGTAACGGGTTGCATGTGAGGAGTAAAATGAATGAAAATAATAGAAAATGAAGAAAATGGATTGGCAAGATTTTGACTCGTGATTTTGCTACTTTTGTCAGTTTATTTTTTGGGCCTTTATCATTATTCTCTATCACACACACACACACACACTCATCAACAATTATAGTTTATGGAGCACTTTGGCGTTGGAGCAAGAAAGAAAATAAATCAAGAAGAAGGAGGAAGCAAGCAAGGAGGAGCAAGAATCAAGAAGCTATAGCAGGATTCTTTGCATGTATTGATTTTCATTTATGATTTCCTTGCCATATTTGGCATGCATGGTATTGCATGTGGTTCTTTTTTGTCTTGGCATGGGTTTTTTCCAGGTGTGATAGTATATTCATTCTAGCCTTGCCGTTTCTAGATAGCCATGGTCATGTGGAGTTCTCATGTTTGATTAATTTGGATTTTCGGAAGGATTCGAAGATGAGTGAGGTGGATCTCTAAATTATTATGGAATTTTTTCATGTATTGCCTCTGTTTAAGGCCTAGTAATCTGGGTTTGGATCGCAGTAAAGCTTGAGAGGTGGTGTTATCTCTATTTAGGCCTAGGAATCTCGGGTTTGGGATATACAGTAAATCCTGGAGAGTATGTCTCCGTTTAGGGCCTAGTGACCCATTCAGATGGTGGCTTGCGGTAAAGCCTGAGAGACTAGGAGAAAAGAAAATTCCTCATGTTTTAGGTAGAGAGAATCTGGTAATATCTATTCTTGTGTTGGACTAGCGATCAGGTGTAGATCACAGTAAATCTTGATTTCTATTTGATGAGGGTGAGGTGGTTTAGCCTCAAAATGCCCTGGTTGGTTATTTCACTTTGAGTCCCACATTCATGCTTGTAATATGGAACTGGGTGATTAGTTGAAGAGATATTTGGATCATCCAATCTATGGTCAGGTGGAATTTGGATGTCCCATCTTTGGTTGGTTTTCATATCCATAAATGAGAAGTTCATTCCTTTAGTATTTGGTACTCAAATTTATTGGTTTCAATGTGGATTCTATTGTTGTTGTATCCATGGTATTTATGTTGTTATTGTGTTGGTTATAATCATGTATTTGATCAATGATGATGGATGGCTCTATCCATGTTTTTATTTGTTAATGTATGTACAATGTATCTATGGTAAAATACATTGTATTGCAGCTAATGATGTAAGGGAACAATGCTTCTTAGTGATTCTCATATAAGTATGAGGACCCTATGTTTAAATTAGTTTTTTACACTTGTAGATTTAATATTTGTGACATGTTTGAATTTTTTTTTGTCATGGCTAGGAGGGGTCCAGATGAGTTCTTGTTGATGTAATTGATTTTATATAATTTTCCTATTATTATTTAACATCCCTTAATTTTTCATGAAGTTTTGGGAAGTGACCTAGGCTCTGGGCCTGAAACGGTGGCTCAAATCCTAGAGTCGCATGCACATAACTGAGAATTTGGGGCCCTATCCATTGGAATGTAGTGTTATGCCGATGGCTATAGATTTCTAGCCCCTGAAATACAGTGGTACGTGTTCGACTATGGCTCAAACAGGGTTAAAAGTTAGTATGACCTAGGGGTAACAGGCTTGAGTTGATGGGTTACCTAATGGGGGTGTTATGGTTGTTATACAAGGTTTTTAGGTTTTGTTTTCCATCGGTTCCATTTCCTTAAGGTCACATAGGAGGTTTAATCTCATTATAGTAGCCTCTCATTGTATGTTTACCTTGGTTGGTTGGTTACTTGGGTAGATGTGGGAAGGGGGTGATACAGTTACCAAATTCAAATTCTTATTGCGAATTTGAATTCGATTACTTCAAATTCAATATGGTAAAAATTCAGAAGTATATATCTAAAAAACACATTGTTTTTTTAAATATTTTCTATATTTTCACTTATTAAACTATTTTTCTTTAATTATTTATAAATTGAAACAATTAAAAGTATTGTATATATATTTAATATTGTATAAATTTGTCCAAAGAAAAACAAGGACACTCATAGTTATATCATTTTCCAAAAAATATTATCCTGAAATAAAATATTTTGATATAACTCTTATAAAGGAAAGAGAACTGTGTTACATCCCTCATCATGGTGTGCACATATTCGAAGGGTGGGATAGGGGAAAAAACCCACCACCTTTCCCACTTGAATGTTAGTAAATGAAGGAGAAGGTACGTTAGCTGGACATGTTGTTACATGTAGCCATCCATTTAACATTATATAACATTAGTGGGTTGATGTTCTGCATTTTCATTCTAGTGGTGAAGGTGGAGGTTGTCACAACCTTGAGGTCGAGGAGTCGACCGCCCTGCTGCGAGCACCTTCGACTGAATATGGTATGGAGATGTTTCAGTCTATTTTTTCCCCTGCCTTGTGTTGTAACATCTTCTTTTTACGATGAAATTTCCAATATATATATATATAGATTATGTACTTTGTAATAAAATTATGTGCAATGATATAATGCGAAATATTGTTTTCCTTATTTTATTTTATGTGTAAATATAATGGTCTAATCATGTTCCCATTCAATATCACACATATCTCATTGGCAGCGATTGACTCTTGGTGATTGAAGATTCTTTTTTTAATGTGTGGGACTCCCCCACTTCCTCGACATTTAACGAAGATGGGGGGGGGGGGGGGGCGGGAGGGCGGGGCACACAAAAAGTTATTTTTTCAAAACAATTTTTGCAACACGAAAGTGGTATATGAATTGCATTCCCCCCTCACCTATTACCATGAAACCCATTTTCTGCATAGTTCCTCAATTATAACAATATAATTTGATATCTGACTATGGGTTAAGTTTGAATCCTTCAACTGACAACTATAATTATAAATTTGTCCCTTCTAAATATTTCTTCATTTTCTCCACATGGCAAGCTCTTTTCCACGAGTAATGAAGTTGATGTGGCATCTTCTCAGATTATAATTGACAAAATAGGAAGCTCAACTTCCATGTGGCATAAATTTTGCATATAGACTCCATTTGACATATTTATTGTACTATTAGAAAGGTATGTTAATGTGGAACATCAATAGGGGTTTTGGGGAAAGTGAGAGTTTTCCAAGCTGGAAAAAATAAAATAAAGTAAAATAAAAATAAATAATAATAATAATAATAAATTTGATTACTCAAACTTCCTCTAGAAGGTTTTAGGCCATAATTATTTAAAATGAGACCCACTAGTAAAAATAGCCCTATCAGTTGATTACTCAAAAAATTTCCACTCTAAAATCATTGAAATGGATGAAAAATAATACAATGATGTAATTTTAATCAATATTATCTCATTGGAAATATTTTTTTGAGCTCTTTAATTTGAGATACTCGAGACAAACTCCTTGAAATTTCCACCATCTAAAAACATTGTCTAGGCCCTCAAAAATGCCTCTGAAATATTTATCCCTTTTGTAGCAAACAACAACCCCCCTTTTTTTACTTAGTTTTTAATAAAAAATGGGGACCCTTTATTTTTTATATGTTTTTATTAAAGCATTTTATCTTTGTTTAATAAAAGGACAATAGTGAATAAGTTTGTAAGCGTGCTTGAAATCATGTTTTATAAAACTTAAATATATTTCTTTATCGGAACTAATATCATCAAAGTTATATTATTAGAACTATTTTTAACAATATGATCTAGGTGTATATTGGTGGCAACCAACCTATTTCATTTGGACCTGCACCATCAATTATTTCAGTTTTTCAGTTCCAACACAACTTACTATTTTTAACAATTTTTTGGGTCCTGAACTTTCGGAGCTATTTTGACGCCCTAAACGACGTTTTTGGGGAAAACCAGGAGTAACATGAGTGCGGGTCAAACAGAGATCGTATGCCAAAGTTACGTCCCCGGAAAGTTGAAACACAAACTTACCCAAACGGGGCCCATAGTTTTGGCACTTCATCTCCTAGGGTTAGGTTTTTGGATGTTTAGAATTTTCGATTGTTTCTCAATAATAAATAGGCCCTCGAGCTTCTTTGTAACAAATTTCATAGGCCTATAGCTACCACATTTTTTCTTAGAGATAAGCCACCAGCACCCTAGCTATTTTATTTCCATTATGTCTGTAAGCATATTTATGTTATTTGATATTAATGAAATGAAGTATTATTTCTGCTACATCTCTGTGTTTATGTTTATTTCTGTATTTTATTGTGTTTCTGCATAAATCTAGATTAGTGGTATCAGAGAGGTCTGCTCTTTTTTTTTTTTTTTTTCATGTCCCCAACTATGTCAGGGTATAAGGAGTTAGCTCTCGATCTGGTTGAACCATTGCAAGATCAGCCTCGCAAACCCTGATGACCTCCCATGGCAGAAGAAAAGAAAGACGAGGGAGTAGGAGATCCTATCAAAATATTGATCGATGAGGCCCTCGAGAATTGAAGGAACACAATGATGGATAAAATTTCTCAAATCCTTCAATGGATGGTCACCTACGACACATTTTCATCCAACAACCATTCTGGAGGCGCCACTCCCTTCAAGGTGCAGGTAAACTTTGAGATTCTTGTATTTGAAGGCCAGGTAGATGCAGGTGCCATAGATAGATGGTTGAATTTTCTAGAAGGGTATTTCTCTATCCATGATTTCTCCAACTGAGAAAAGATTATTTTTTCACTCCTCAAAGCTACCCCCTTTGTCAAAGACTAGTGGGAAACCTACTGTGAGCAAAAGGACGGGAGGGAACCCTCTCTGTTCTTGGTTGCACCCACTTGGAATTCATTCTAAGATGGCATCAAGGAACAATATTACCCCATGGGGAGCTATGAGGAAAAGTACATCCAATGGACCACGCTGTAGCAAAAAAGGGATCAAGATGTGCACGAACTGACGAATTTGTTCCATACCCTGCGCACAAAGTTGGGTATTAAAGATTCAGAGACACATTTGGTGCTCAAGCACCACAACTTTCTACATAGACACATTTAGGAGGAAATAGAATTCCTTGACATCACCTCGCTTGGCATGACATATTGCTATGCCCCCAAGATCGAGAAAACATTTAAGCAAGAGAAGCGAGACTTTGGATCCATTAATCCAAATCCAGGGAAAGACACCCCTGAACCAAAGAACAAGAGTCAAAGCCAAATTCGGGTGACTCGGAACACCATCACAAATCCAAAGAAGAACACAGGGAAGTGGCGTGAATTTCATAACATACCCACTCACAGCAAAAATGAGTGCCAGGCCAAACAATCGCTCGTGGCTGAAATGAAGGCACACGAATCAGGTGCATGTTCTAATCCTAAGCCAGAACTAGACAAGGGAGATGACAAAGGGAAGCAGATCATTGATACGGACCCTATTTCCATTGTTTCCACCACCAAGCTCCAGAAGGAGGATCCCGAGGATCCAGAGGAGGGGGAGCGCCTCTTCCATTCGCTGATGTGGATGAAGGGTTCTCCACTTCAATTTCTTGTCGATAACATAAGCCAAAAGAACCTCATTTCAGTAGAGGTCGTGAAGCATCTCAACCTACCCACCATAGCACACCTGCAACTGTATACCATCGGGTGGCTTCACCCAAGGAGAGATCTTCACGTCCGCCACCAGTGTCACCTTTTGTACATCATCAAGCCATTCACAGATGAGGTATTGTGCGATGTTGCTCCCCTTGATGTAGCTGATGTATTATTGGACCAACCATACTTGTGGAGGTGACATGCTTTGTATTAGTCTAGGCCTTTTTCTGTTGTTATTAATTGGGAAATAAATTGTATAGGATATTGAAGGTAGTACCACCTCCTGCCATCTCCTTGACTATTACAAAACAACGCAGTAAGATTGTTTCTCAAACAAGGAAATGTATTTTCCTTAAAACTCACTCACAAGGAGAGAATAATATTGTGGCCACAACCTCGAAACAAGTCTCCCTACATGACTTCAGTAAATGAAAAAAGCAGTGGAGGAATACGAGGAAATTTTCTCCTCATCCACAGAGGTTCCTCTACACTATCACGACAAGAACTCCATTGATCTGACCCTCGGTGCATCACCGCATGATGTTGCCATAACTCATGCAACTACACATAAATAATCCACACATGTACTGTCTAAGGCAACCATATTTATTGAATTCATCTAGCACGTCCACCAGCAGGTCCACGACATCCTGGACAAATCCAATACCAAGTTTAGCAGAATTTGCCTCTCATGGAGGAACTTAACGCAATGGGGACCATCACTTCCTAAGGAGGGAGGAATGATCTAGGTGGATATTGGTAGCCACCCACCTATTCCATTTGGACCCACACCATCAATTCTTTTATTTTTTCAGTTTTAGCACAATTTACTATTTTTTAGCAGTTTTTCGGGTTCTGAACTTCTTGAGCCATTTTGAGGCCATAAATGACATTTTTTGGGAGAACTGGGATGAGAATAGGTCCATGGTTCGATGCTTCTCACATAAAAAATTTTAGTCCTCGGATAGATATTTCTAATGAGGTATGGTGCACGTCAAACGGATATTGTATGCCAAAGTTATGTCCTCGGGAAGTTGAAACACCAATTTCCCCAAACGGGGCACATAGTTTTGGCACTTCATCTCCTAGGATTAGGTTTTTGGATGTTTAGTGTTTTCTATTGTTTCCCAATAATAAATAGGCCCTTGAGCCTCATTGTAATGCAGTTCAGAGGCCTGTAGCTACCACATCTCTTCTCAGAGATAACATACAAATGCCCTAGCTAGTTTATTTCCATTATGTCTATAAGCATATTTCTGTTATTTGATATTAATTAAATGAAGAATTATTTTCGATGCATCTCTATGTTTATGTCTATTTCTGTATTTTATTGCATTCCTGCATAAATCCGGATCAAAATGTTACGAAATGGTAAAGCCCGATGGACCCACTCTCTAAATTTTCCTTTATACTTAAAGTTATGTCATTGAGTCATTCTTATTGTAGCTTTTTATTTCGTAAGTTCTATTTATAAAACGTTATGAAACACTTTTCCTCTGATGTTTGACTTCCTGATGCTTTCCTTTAATATTTAAAATAATTATTTATATCGGGACTTCTAATGTCATAAGTGAAACTCTATTGAACCTCTGAAGTAATATTCACGATTTGATATTATTATAACCTTTGTATATTAGAAACATTTGAAATGATGTTATGGTGTGCCATTTTCGAAATCACAACGCTCGATGCCATTTTTTATGTTTAAATTATTCTATTTCAGGAAATTCCATATCGGGACTATGCATTTCAGAATTGCTATTTTATAACACTTCCAAAACATTTACCTTTCACAAAAAAAATCATTTTCAGTATATCTTATTCATCATGGATACTTATTTTGAGATTATTCTTTCACAGCCTTTTCATTTCAGAGCTTCCAATATCATAAGTCCATTTTAAATTTCTCTCTGATATTTCACTCTCGAAATATGACATGGAAATCTTCACATGGCTTCCAACGATTTCACTTAATGTATTTTAATGTGATTTTAGTGGTCTCAAAATCGTAAACATTTACATTTAATTCACTTTGGTTTTATCAATTCATTCCAAAATGGTAATTTTATTGTAAATTTTTATTTTACATCAATGTTAATTTGATGCTAATTAGCGTTTCTGGTAAGTTCCTTTACCTATATCTTTCAAGTAATCTCTGATTCTTGACATTATGAAGAGATGAGGAAGGGAGGGAAATCTAAGAAAAAGGCTCAACTACAAGAGCCTTCCAACCCATTTGTGGAAGAAGTAGATGAGAAGAATCTAGGAGGAGCATTATTTTCGGACATTGTATGCGCCAGAGATGTTGGGATTTCCTCTTGGGAAGCGATTTATCAGCATTTTGAAGAGGATGGACCAGAGGTCAGTCAAAGAGCAATTAAAGTTGATGACACGATGCCTGAATTTGAGAATACTCAAAAATATGCAGCCAATATGATTACAGGAATACCCAGATTAATGCCCTATACATATATGGTTCACTAGGTGGTTGAAAATATAGATATCTCAGGAATACAATTACATACATTAGAGGGAATAATAATTGGTTCTTTTTGCAGCAAGGATTTGCAAAGAATGTAACATTTACCAATCCTCAATAGACTTATAACAAATATGTGTTCAAGGTTTTTGTAAAGGAACACAGACACCCGTCAGAGAAAATTAGATAGTGGTGAAAAGGCCCTAACAAACATAAATTTGAGGAGTTCGGTAAGTACTCAATTTATTCCCTTGCTACTCTATTTTCCCAAGTTGTAGCTATGATGTATCAGTTGCATGCACTTCCAAATGTGTCAAAATTCCTAGACACCCAAGTCCCTTAATGGATGGGGTGATAGAAGGATACATCTTTGGTTTGGCTACCATGCTCTCTGATAATGTGGCGTCTCATATTTTATCATCTAGGAAAGGAAGAAATATTTCTGAAAACAATATTCCTCCTTTCTATATGTCTGCATATATCATGGACGCTTTGTGTTTTACCATGGATTTCTCAGCTATGGGGTGGAAATAGACCATTCATAACCCAATCCCATCCATATCTATCACGATATATTATGGGAGTCCAAGTATTATGAGAATTTCAATCGGATTTGTCACAAAGTGATGATTCCAATTTATCTAGCCATTTTCGAATTTCACCCACTTTGAATGTATCATGAAGCCATGGACGACCTTCAAAAGGTCGAAAAATAGTTTAGGGAAGAGTCATTTACTTATATAATGGTTTATGGTAATTTTATTTATCCTTGTGTCTTACCCATATATATTCGAGATAAATTTATAAGCAGAGAGGTAGCATATCTAACAGTGAGTTATTGAGTAACTAAGGTATTTAAAGAATCCAATAAAAATGAATGACCTATTTTCCCAACTAAGTTTGGAATATTTGCATTAGATAATCATCCCCATAAAGAAAGGATATTCCATCCATGCAAGCTCTCAAGTTGTGTACCATTCCAAATAGACAATATGATCCTATTGCAGTACCTAAAATTTCATTGCTTCCAAGAATCTCATAAAATTTGTCCATGAGGTTGATAAGTGTTACACAGTAGTTTGTCATCGTCCCTACCTTTCCCCGTCCGGCACATTGGAGGGCCCATTTTGTGACCTGTGTGCAATGTCATGCCTTGAAACCATTATCATTGCATTCCTCTAAACATGAGCTTCAATTGCCCTAAAGACATCTCCTTGCAGAAAACCATAAAAAAATCCCTTTTTGCACTGGCGTGTGTATCCAGTTCAGCACTCGCGCCAATGAGGAAAATTCTACAAATAGGCCGCGCCAACGGGCGCTCTGTCCCAGAGTCATAGTCGCGCCAGCCAATTTAAGGAGTGTTTTTTAAATAAGAATGGTGGAAGTTTCGTTTCAATAGACTCAGAAACTGCTATCTATCTTGAGTTGGGAGGTTTGGCTCCGGGAGGTCCATGGAAGGGAAGTGGTTTGCCACCTCTCATGGAAGCTTCCTTGAAGATAGGGCCAATCCCACAATTATAGGGATCCCAACTCCCCTTCCTCCATCTATAAAAGCTAGCCCTTTTCCATTGCAAGCTAGTCTGGAAGTGCCTAAGCTTTGAATCTCCAAGTTCTCAAATTCCCAAGAGCCTTTATGCTGCAAGAGCCCTCATTTTTCCCTTAAGGCCAAACTCGAGCAAGGAGACTATCGTCGAGAGACTCTAAGAGAGGCTTGTCCCATCCCTGGCAGGCTTTGCGAGACGTGTACGACTGGAGACCCCTCCGAAGGAGACCTCGGCGTCAGAACATTGGTTGTACTCTCTTTCGATTGCTTATTAATGAATGACTACTGGTTATGGTTCCACTCTTTTTTTCACTTATGATAATGATGAGTTATATCCTTTCTGACTGATATATAGTTGCGTATTATGGATTTTATGCTTGTATTCATGTCGTTTCTTGCATGTGTAGGTGTCCATTCACGGAGATCGTGGGGATCGTGATCTGCCGAAGCTGAGGAACGGGAACGCTGTCACTTTTACGAATCATAGCATTGGACTCCAGGTAGGCCTCCATCATTGGTCTGTTTATTTGCAATTAGAAACTTGCGCTGTAGCATTTGATGATTGTTGCTAGACCCGTTTTGGGCTAGTAGGGATTGCCTCTGTCCGCAAAGGGGATTGACCTCCTCAACAATTTGGCGACTCCGCTGGGGATCGTCTAGTTTTGATTGTCTCGTTTTGATTGTCTTGTTTTGATTGTTTCGTGGTTTTCCTTGCTTGGTTGGCCTTCTGGGTTGGGTTCTTTTCCTGTCTTTTTCTTCTTGGTTTGCTTGGATATCATTGATCTGCTTCTGGAGTAGTTCTTTTTTATTTTTGGTTGAGGAAATCGGCTGGCACGCTCGACAGTCGCGCCAATTGGCGCATGTTGCTTTTGTATTGCCTGCACCAATTGCTTTCTAGCGCCAGTTACAACCTCACAGTCACGCCACTCCTATGAGGCATTAGGGTTTGCTCAGTGTATTTCTTTTTGGTTTTTCAGCTAGCTGAGTGTGTTGGAGTCCTATTTGACTAGGAATTTTCCTTCGTCCTTTGGTTGTTTGCTTTTCTCCATCGATTTCACGTTTTAAGCCCTAGGGCATCTAGTGGCTTTGTGTGTCGAGCCCTCCTTAGGAGTTTTGGTGTTTTGTTAGTACAGTCAATTCTCTGATTGCTCCTTAGCATTCTCTTAGTGGTTGTTCACCATTTCGTTGCGATTTTTTGGGTGATTTCTCTTTTCTTCATTCAAATTTCGTTTGGTCTTGCTTTGGGCCTAGATCACACGGTCCATTGGAGCCTTTGAGACTTTTTCTTGGTTTTGAGAGACTTTGGTCGATTTGAGATCTGATTGTTTGTGTCATTGAGTGAAATTTGTTTGTTTTTCTCTCTCAATATCGTTTCTCAAATTGCTTCTCTTTTGTTTTCAGTTTGTTTAGTGCATCTAGCCATCAAACATTGAAAATTTAAAAAAAAAAAATCTCTTTTGCTTTTGGTTGATTAGTGCAAATTGAAATCTTTTCGATTTTACTAGTAATTAGTGATTTGAATGAAAAGTTTTCGATTTCATTAGTTGCATTAGAGATATCATTGATTGTCTTCCGATCATTTTGTTTGTGTAAAAACTTTCAACTCTTCTGTAGCTAGTTTTCATCGAACGAAATGATGTACTGTGGCATGTAGCTTTGCATTTAGGAGTTTTTGAGACCACACATTTGTTAGGGCCTGAAAACTGAAACGTAATTGAAGATCAACTTTAAAATCTACTCAATTTACACTAAGGAAGCATTTAAATCTAACGAAACACATTTAGAGGTCTAGGCTAGAGACGTGTTCCGGCGTCTTTAAACCTAGTAGCTGTCGTTCGCCTTTTGGCTTTAGACAACGCTAGTACGGACTTGTGTTCCCCGTACCGTCGCGTATATAAAGGGAGACCCCTCTAGGTTTCAATCCTTTATCCATAGGAAGCCGAGTCTGCCGCCCTATACCCGTGATACACCGGACACAGCATTCGGGGAGATTGCCTGCACGTACGGAAAGTCCTTGGTCGATTTATTTTTCGTTTTTGAAACCAAGGTGTATATTGCAGTTCACGGTTATTTGGTACACCCTTTTGCCTAGTATTCCTGAGTAGTCATTTTGATCCTATTTGGCTCCCTAAATTTGAAAGGATCACCAAGCGCTTGTCCTTTCATGCTTGTGTCAAATCTGAAAGAGATAGAGTCATCTTTTCAACCGTTTCTCGACTCTTGAAACATGAAACGGTGAAGTTTCTTATTTTTCAATGTGGTAAAAAATTAATCACCCACGATTACACGCCCTGTTAGATTTTTCTTGTTGACCGTTTGATCGTGTGTCTTGACTCTTTTTCAACCCGTGTGTGTGTTTGATCGTTTCTCTTGTCGTTTTTGTCACAGTGGCGGAACCCTCGGTTTCGTCTACTGGTGGTCCTTATACGGACGATTCATCAGAGGTTTCCCAATCCTTTGCTGAACCACAGCAGCCCACTGTTTCCGAGTTTCCTGACGGGGAACCGGTTCTTTCTGAGCAACCCTTTGGGGGACCAGTTGAGTTCGATTGGCCCTTTTCGGACCCTGTGTCTGAATTGAGATTAGGAGCTGATTTCCTTTCTCTTACATCGGGTTCGCCTTTTGTTGCTGCTGTATTTCCTCCTAGTCCTCGCCGTCTATTGCGTGATCTAACGGCAGGCTCAACCATGAGTGATTCTGGTGAGGAAATCCCAACGTCTGGTGAAGACTATCAGCTCTTCCCACGAAGATTGTTTCCGGGAGACAACTCTGAACTGGCTGACATGTCAACAGCCAGTCCCTCTTTACCACCGGGGTACAGGTCTTTGGGTCAGATCATTTCTGCCGCAGCCTCTATGGGAGTGTTAGCTCCTTCTCCGAGGCTAGCTGCTCCTTCACCCGGGGTGTCTCCTCAGATGCCCGTTACTTCTGTACCCATTCGGCCCACTGTTTGTGTGGCCGCCTCTTCTCCTGTTGTCACAACACCCTCTGCCAGGGCTATGCCAACTCCTGAAGATATCTATCTAGCGACTGCTATACCGGAGAACATCTCTCCGGAGGAGTATCGGTTGTCTCTGCAACAGCCGAACCCCGAGGTTGGACCATCCTCCCAAGATCCCAACCGCTCTTATTTTTCGCACTATGCATAGGATGGTACACCCGTGTATGCTTTTCCAGGTCAGTATGATGAGCACGGGGACATTTTACGTCTGCCCGCTCCTGAGGCTTACCTCCATGCTCAGGGTTTACCTCATAACCAGGCTTATAACCCGCAAGGGAAACCTTTCCAAGGCCAACCTTCGGGCCAACCTGGCTATCCTTATGACCCACAGGGGCAGCCCATCCAAGGCTACCCTGCGGGCCAGCAAGGGCCATTGTACGGTCCGCAAGGACAATATTACAGCCCTTCCGGTCAATCTGTTTAGCCTCAGCCGGGGTACCAACCGGGACCGGTCTATGGTCCTAGGGGGCAAATCCAGCCTTCTCTACCAATGCAACCTCAGTATCCTGTTGTTTCTAACGTTGCATATCAGCCGGGACCATCTTATGGTTCTGCTTCAGGTCAAACCGGTTTCCAGCAACCACCTGGCCCTATTCCTCCACCAGGCCAACCGGCCCATCCGGCACAACCTGGTGTTCCGCCTCCAGGCCAACCGGCCCATCCGGTACAACCTGGGGCTCCTTCGTAGCCAGGTCAGCCTGTGCAACCGGCACAGCCTGTCTATCCAGGTCAACCTGTTCATTCAGGGAAACCCTCTCAGTCGGGTCAACCTGTTCACTCAGGGCAACCCGCTCATTCCATTAACCCTGCATAACAGCCGGTTCATTCGATGCCGCAACCAAATCAACAGCTGCGCCCTACTTATCAGACTCCGCAGGGTTCCACTTTTCAGCAGCCTACTCATCCTTAGGGTGGTTATTATCCTCATGGTCAATCTCAACCGAATTATAACCACCCCAGAGGCTCTCAGTATTATCCTCCTCCACCCGGTTTTACCTATACTCAGCAGCCAAATCCAAACGCTGCTTACACCAGGCCGACATATAATCAGGGTCCATACCCTGGTTATCAGGCCCCACACTCTGGTTACCAGCATCCAAATCAGTCTGGTTATACGACCTACACCCCCTACGGTCAGAATCCTATGGGACAGAACCCATGGGGGCAAGGATATTCACAACCATTGTGGAGTACAGGTAACGGTCCTCATCCTGGGTCTGGCATGCCGGTCAATCCGCCATTGCCGTTCCTGGCCACCTTGGAGTTGCCGGATGTTTCAAAGTTGACCAATGATCTGATTTTACATAATCCATATTGGCCTCCGGTTCCCACCAAGATACTAGGTGATTGCCCCAAGTTTGAGGGAAAAGCTGGAGAGGACCCCCAGGCGCATGTGATGACGTATCATCTTTGGTGTTCGTCTAACTCTTGGGTCGACGATTCGATTCGCCTGCGCCTCTTCCAGCGTACTTTAACTAGAGCTGCTGCTAAGTGGTACATAGAGTTATCCCGCGGCATTTTCCAAGATTTCAATTCTTTAGCCATGGCTTTCCTCACGCACTTTCAGTTACCGGTTCGTTATGAAGCCAGGACGCACCTCCTGACTTCTCTGAAGCAGGATAAAGCCACTCACATCTCTGATCACATTCATGAGTGGCGGCGCCATCCTAGACTAATCAAGTTTCACATACCTGATCAGATACTAACTCACTAGTTCACCACTTCCTTCATGAATAAAATCGCTCAAGATATTGCGATGGGAGCATGTGTGTTGGAGGAACAAGCCATTGCGCGTTCCCAATATCTGGATCTTGTGTATTCTCAGTCCGGCATGCTTTATGATATCTTGCCTGATGCCACATGGTCCGGGACCTCTAAGGCTCCACCTATCCCTGCGGTGGATGGTGTCATTGGTTCTATCTCTCAGAATTCGAAGAAATCTTCGAATGGGAAGCAGAAGTCTAATTCTTCCAACAATGCTCCTACTAATCCCGCCCCGTCCGATTCTGGCAAAATCGTGGAGGTGAATGCCGTTCAGGCCAATCCTACAGAGAAAAATTCCAAGGGGAAAAAGAAGGGCAAAGGAAAATCTAAATCTGATGCCCCAAAGCCAGAATCTAAATCTCGCAGTGAGGATGGTTCTCAGCGTAAACCGAAGTACCCTTGCCTCATTTGTGAAGGGGACCATTATACTAAGGATTGTGCACGACGATCCGAGGTTAGTCAACTTCTCAAGGGCTCTAAAGGGACTCCGGAAGTTCTAAAAGAGCCATTCCCGTCTCAACAGACCCAGATGGTTGAACAGCCATCACCATCTGCACCATTTGGGTCCCAAGTTTTCATGATGAAGGTTGCTGCACCTATCTCTGTCGCTACGCGTTCGAAGGATTACAACGAATCGCGGCAGGCACCCGGGAAGGCAGTTGCGGATGGACCGCCTCCCCTACCTATCTCCGGTTCTTTAGAAATCAAGAAGCCTACTCCTGAGCCTATTGTGAAGCCACCTTCTAAAGGTGTTCTTCGGAGATCTTTGTATAATCCGAATGCTCGTGCTACTCAACACTACAGCATTGTTGAGGATTTGGCACAAACACCTTCTGCTATGTCCGCACTCGAAGTTCTTCAAAGTTGTCCTTCGCAACAGAAGGCTTTACACTCTGCAATTGGTGGTATTGATCCCGCCGATTCAAGTCTTCTCTCCTTCGATTTAGACAATTTCACTCCCCGACTTCCACATCAAATCGCTCTTGTTATTCAAGTCAGGATTAATGGTCTGAACATCCATAGGGCCATGGTGGATGAAGGTGCTTCTACCTGCGTTATGTCATCTGCTTGCTGGAAGGCCATTGGCTCTCCAGCCCTCGCATCCTCTCCCAACGCCCTTGAGGCATTTGATGGTTGGGAATCCAAACCCCTGGGTGTTCTCGAGAGTTTAGTGATCACTTTACAGGGGAAGACTGTCAATGTTGGGTATACGACCAAAGTCCCACATTGACTAGAAGTGGGGAGGATCATGGGTATATAAGGATGGACAAATATCTCCATTGGTATGAGGCCTTTTGGGGTAAAGCCCATAAGCAAAGCCATGAGGGCTTAGGCCCAAAGTGGACAATATCGTACCATTATGGAGATATGTGGTGTCCAAAATCCTTACAAGTGGTATCAGAGCCATGCCCCGAAGTTAGCGAAGTGGATGAATCCTCGAATGCCGAACGAAGGTGGTGGGCCCCGGTAATATCACGATGGGATCCATGGATGAGCTCGGTTAGACAGGCGGTATGCTCCAGGATTCTTCATGGACGTGTCCTGGTCCCAACACGGTGAAGAGGAGTTGACCTGGGATAGAGCAAGCTCTCGAGGCAGGTGGTGCTCCATGTAAGGCGTGTGCTTCCAACGCATTGGAGCGGAGAATCCTGGTTGGTAGAGAGTGGACAAATGGATAATCGTTTGAGGGGAGGCTCAATGGTCCTTTGTTCGAGGGGAGGATTGTTGGGTATACAACCAAAGTCCCACATTGACTAGAAGTGGGGAGGATCATGGGTATATAAGGATGGAAAAATATCTCCATTGGTATGAGGCCTTTTGGGGTAAAGCCCCTAAGCAAAGCCATGAGGGCTTAGGCCCAAAGTGGACAATATCATACCATTGTGGAGATATGTGGTGTCCAGAATCCTTACAGTCAATGTGGAAGTAGAAGTGGTTGACGCCAAGCTCAACTACAATATAATTCTTGGCCACAGCTGGACTCATGCCATGCTCTGCGTGTCGTCCACCGTCTTTCAACTTCTTAAGTTCCCTCACGAGGGCAAAATCGTCACGATGGATCAGTTGTCCTTCTTCACCTCTACTTCCGAGAACAACGTGGCATATGTGGATCAGATTCTGAATCCCCCTGATAGTGTAGGACCTGGTCTCTTCAAAGACCCTGTCCTCATGGGTATATTTCCCGCAACACCACCACACACCGCTCAAGTTAACATGATTTCCAGGTCCGATGACCCCTGGCTTATTCCTACGCCTGAGCAGGTGTTTGAGTTTGGAGAATCAATGCCCTTGACTCCAGTAGAGATCAGCTACTGTGAAATTGTTGCCGCATCTGATCCTCCACCTCCTCAGCATGCTCCTTTGAGCATGGCTCTCGATGTCTACTCTCAATCCCCCTGGCTTGGTCAGGCCGATTCACCTGATCCTCTTAAAGAAACTTTTCCTTCCGATGAAGCCATCATTGAAACTATGTCTCTTGAGGAGCTACCTTTGGGCGATGGACATCATCTCTCCTCTTTTATGCCTAGCTTGGGGGAAATCACTGATTATCTGGAGCGTTAAGCTTCTCAGGTTCCTACCCCTCCGCTTCAAATGCCCATCTTGACGCACGAGGTTTTTTCGGAAGGTAACCTGGGTAACATCACTCAAACCATCCCGATCAACATCTCCGTTAAACCGGGGGTCGTTGAGAATATTCACGTGGGAGTGAATTGTTCTCCCGATGAGATTCAAGTCTATACTGATATTTTTAAAGAATTCAGAGATGTGTTCGCCTGGTCCTACGAGGAAATGCCGGGGATTGATCCCAGTATCGTAGTGCATGAGATTCCAACCTATCCTGGTGCGAAGCCCATGTGCCAATGCTTATGCCCCATGCATCCTCGGAAAGCCGCTGCAATTAAGGTAGAAGTTGAAAAAATTCTGAACGTGGGTTTTATTTATCCCATCCCCCTCACAGAATGGGTTTCTAACATTGTCCCTGTCGATAAAAAGTAGGGTACTATTAAGGTCTGTGTTGATTACCGTGACATCAATCGTGCCTGTCCAAAAGATAACTATCCCACTCCGTTCATAGACCAGATTATCGATGAATGTGCCGGAAGTGAGATCTATTCCTTGATGGACGGTTTCTCAGGATATAATCAAATCAATATTGCACCTGAGGATCAACACAAGGCTACGTTCATCTGTCTGTGGGGTACCTTCGCGTATAAAAAGCTCCCGTTCGGCTTGAAGAACGCTGGAGCTACTTTTCAGCGTGCGATGTCTTATGCTTTCCATGACATTCACCATATCATTCAGCCTTATCTGGACGACTTGCCAGCTCATTCAGCTAGGCGAGAGGATCACCCTGAACACCTCCGCCAGATTTTCCTTCACTGTAGGCGCTACAATATTAGGCTCAATCCTCATAAGTGCATCTTCGGCATGGATTTTTGCCATCTTTTGGGATTCATGGTCTCCAAAGATGGAATTCACCTTGACCCTTTAAAAGTCGAGGCTATCATCAACCTCCCATCACCCTCCTCATTATATCAGTTGCAGAGTTTGCAGGGAAAAGCAAACTTCCTTCGACGCTTTATCCCGAACTACGCTGAGGTGGCCAAAGGATTACGTGCCTATTAAAGTAGAATGTTCCCTTTCGTTGGGATGAAATTTCTCAGCAATCCTTTGAGAAGCTAAAGACATTATTGGTTAATGCTCCTTTGCTTCGTCCTCCGGACTATCATTGTGATTTCACTTTGTATCTCGCCGCCGCGTTTCGCACCATTACTATGGTTCTGGTGCAGGATGATGATGATGGTAATGAACATGTCATTTATTATCTATCAAGAAACCTTCTCGATATAGAAACGCGTTATGCTCATGTCGAGAAGTTGGATTTAGCCGCCGTACACGCTGTGCAGCGCTTTTGCCATTACATCCTTCTGCGCACGATAACAGTGGTTTCGGATTGCAGCCCCATGACATATATTCTCTCTAGATAGTTGCTGAGGGGAAAATACTCCAAATGGATCGTTATCCTGCAGGATTTTGACTTAGAGTTCACCACTGCTAAGTCAACCAAATCACTTGTTTTCGCGGATCTTATATGCTCACTCCCGACAGACTCCACTCCTTCACTTTCCGAGGATCATATCCCGGACGAAACTCTTTTCCTCATCAGTACTCACGACCCTTGGTATGGCGACATAATCGTGTATCTTCAGACCTCCACATTTCGGTCTGAGTTGACTAAAGATGATCGACGTCAGATTCGGCATCAGTCTCAACCCTACCGCATCGTAGGAGATACTTAATACCATGTTGGAGTAGATTCGGTGCTCTGCCGGTGCCTTACCTTGGAAGAGGCTGAAAAGGCCCTCAATGACTGCCACAGTGGCGCCTGCGGTGGAAATATGTCCGGATATGCCACTGCTCAAAATATTTTGCGAGCAGGATATTTCTGGCCGTCAATATTCAAAGACTGTATTACAGCAGTTCAAAAATTTCACGCGTTCCGGGTGTTTCAGCGCAAGATGCGCGCGCCACCCCTTCCTTTGCATCCTGTTGTTACCGTTGGCCTGTTTGAGAAATGGGGCATGGATATTATGACGTGTAACCCTCATTCGGCTGAGGGGCATGCGTATATAATCGTAGCTGTCAACTACTTCACCAAGTGGGCTGAAGCGATGCCTACACTTGCGGCCGACGGTAAAACAACTGTTCAATTCATCTTCAACCACATCATCGCGCGTTTCGGGGTTCCTCAGACCATCGTTACCGACCATGGTACTCATTTTCGAGATTATATGATGGTCGAGCTGACATCGAGGTTGGGCTTACGCCACGATAGCTCAACGACGTATTAACCTCAGGCAAACGGCCAGGTTGAAGCAGTGAACAAGGTTTTGGTCACCATGCTTCAATGAAAAGTTGGAATTCATAAATCAAATTGGCACCTCCAACTATTCTCAGCCCTTTGGGCTTACCAAACGTCTGCTAAGAGTGAAACTGGATTCACACCATTTCAATTGGTGTATGGTCTGGAAGCCACTCTTCCAGTTGAATGCGAGATTCCTTCTTTGAAATTAGCTGTAGAACTTCTACCCGACACTTCTGCTGAAGAAGAGCATCTCCTGTATCTGGAATGGTTAGATGAAACCCGCCGCTTGGCTGCCTTAGTCATTGAGGCACAAAAGAAGTGGGTTAAAGCTCACTTCGATCAATTGGTTTCACCACGTTCCTTTGTTGAAGGGGACCTTGTCCTCCTGTATGATCAAGCACATGATAAGCTTGGGGCGGGGAAGTTCCAACCCATGTGGCATGGGCCTTATATAGTTAAACGGGTATTAAAGAATGGGGCCTACGAGCTTATAGATTATGAAGGAGTTCCACTGGCGCAACCCATAAATGGGCTATACCTAAAGAAATACTACACTTAAAGTCATTTTTGTGTGGTGTGTGTACATAGGTGTGTCTATTCATTTGTGTGCCTGTGTGGTGTGGTGTGCAGTGTAAATGTCTTTCTACTGATCGGGTCTTCCTGATTGTGCAGATGTCCATCAATCCGTTCGTTGGGTTCGCGGATGGTGCCTCCCACAGTACCAGGAATCTGTCTTCAGCATCCTGGGTAATCTATGATCCTGCTGGTGAGTTGGTCAACCTGCAAGGTGTGTCTGGGACGTACTACAAATAACATCGCGGAATATAGTGTTGTATTAGAATTATTAACTGAGGCTGTAAACCTTGGTATCCGTGAATTGCTTGTGTATCTAGACTCACAACTTGTGGTATTACATCTGAACGGTCATTATTCGGTCGAAAACCCATCCATCTTACGTCTGTATTTGCATATTCATTTACTAGAAAGAAATTTTGACTATATTACATATCAGCATATACCCAGGCACATGAATACATTAACAGATGCAGTAGCTAATTTGGTGTTAGATAGACATTTGCGCAATTTGTAACTCATCATTACGTGTAAAAGGAAAATCCATCCAGAAATAGATATGTATATATATAGATATCGAAATGTTTACATAGTGTGCATTGCATAAAAAATATACATGTTCGTCTTATTACATCCGGAGACGACACGTCTCTCAAAAATATGCATGAAATAAAACCCTAAGAGGCTAGTCTGCGTGGTGCTCATGATAACAAGTCACTGCACGCACTAGGCATCTCAGTAGACGGTGGAGGTGACTAGGCACTCCCACTGTATGTCTCTGATATGCTAACGGTACATCCGCCAGCCGGGTGTAGTCTGGAATCCCTCGGGCAATCCCCTCGAGGTTCTGAACCAACTCTCCTCCTTCCGCGCCCTCCTCATGAGGATCGACTGCAAGCTAAGTTCTTCGTGCGATAGGAGACATCCTAGCTGGTCTCTCTGGGCCAACATCTGCATACACATGTAACTGCTGTCAGAACGGAAATGTATTAACAAAAAAAAATCATAAAACATAAAAAATAAAAATAGATCATACCCAGCTCTTCATCCCAATCCTCTCCCTCCGGTAGTGGGAGATCTGGGTCTCCAGTAAAGTCTATCCCGGCATAAGGCCAGTCCTCAACAACAATCAACTGGCGCCGCAACCACCCAAAAAACTCTGGCCTCCAGGACATCTGCTGGCCTCCCCCTGCTCTGGGCATTAGTGCTTCCCAGGGAGCCATTCTCAGCTCTCGTGGTATCGGCTCCGCTACAACAGCCCCTTGGCCCTAGAAGATTGGCAATCGTTCCAGAATGAATGATACTAGGATGGACCCATAGCCAAAATTCTTTAGCTTGGCTTGTTTGCATCTCGTCAGTTGTCTCTTGATGTTGATCGTTACTGCTGTGGCCCAGTCAAACAGTATGGGACTCATGCACTCTGAAGCCAATAAGAGCTGGGCTTTCATCGCTTCATGCGGTGCCTGCGATCCTGCAGCCCGCGTGATGGTATGCAGCACTACTCATAGTGCCAGATCGGGGATAGTTTGGATATCCACCTTTTTACTCCCTGATCCCATTTGTGCCCTTGGGCACACTCGTGCCATCACTTCCTCCATTTTCTCACCCGATGGTCTGCTCCCTGTTAGTATGGGTACTGGACCTCTACGTGACAGTTCGGTTATGAAGTACACATCAGAAATGTCTAGTTCTAACACCTGGTCTCGTAGCTTGAATACTTGTTCTTGTTCATCCCAAATGCTCACCAGGGACTGAAGTAGCTCAGGTTGAGCATGCAAACAAGGTGTCAGGAAGAATTTCTTGAGCCCACAGGTTCTGAGGGCATTCATGCAGGCCTCATTTTCCATGGCCATTTCATCCTCTTCCCCATGCTCTCTTTCTTTCCACTCAATCACCATTTTACTCGGTTTCCTGCATCAACATGGTCACAAACCTTCAATTAGATCTTTGTTGAGCTTCAAATTTCATTCAAATTGATCAAAATGTTAAATTTTTAGGCGGAAAATTGGGTTCGGCCGCTGGCGCAGCTGTTTTAGGAACATTCGCGCCAGTTGGCGTGATCCCTTTGCATATAAAAGCCCATCGGCGCGGGTCCGTGCCTGATACCCGCGCCAATGAGCGGAGCCCTAAAAATTCAAAAAGTTTCCCCAGAAGTCTATTGCATGATGGAAAACTATTAAAAAATGGACTGAAATGAAGGATGAGGAAGCGCCTTTTACCTGGAACTGACAGAACTCTGAATGGTGGCCCAGATCGGTCGTAATCACCACCATAAGTTTGCACGGTAAATGGACCAATGTTTCTCTTCACTCAGGTAAAAAGTAAAAGTAATTTCAATTTTTACCATTTAGACCTATTTATAACTTTTTGAGCTCTATTTGAAGTTTAAAAAGTCATTTTTCATTGAAACTTTGTATGTTTTGTCGAAAATGGTTTTTATACTTGCCTTTTTGTGTAGCAACAGGCTCTTATGCAACGTAAACGGCGAAACGAGTTGTATTTTATAACTTTTTGGACTTGGTAAAAACACGAAAAAGTCACTTTGGAGTCATCTTTCAGCTCTTTTCTGACTCTCTAAACATGAAAAGATTGCCGAGGCCCTTGTCATTCCGATCTCGTTAAAGTGGCTGCGAAACGACATCTACCCAGTATACGTTTACCCCTTTTTTGGGCTGGGTTGGATTATTTACGAAAAAGGAATACCCTAGCCTATCGGGACTAGGAGGTTTCCCCGGATATTGTTTTCTACCTTTTCGGATCTGGGGAACTATTGATGAAAAGGGACCTTTGGAGTTTACTTTTCTGATGTCTTTTCAAACTCTCTAAACATGAAAAGACGCCGAGTTCTTCCTTTGTCAGACTCGTTAAACCCTGATGACATCGGATTCATTCGAAATGACGTTCTCCGAGTTCCTCCTTCCTAGGGCTCGTTAAATGTACTAGGATGGATTCGCCCGAAGGGCGGACTTATATTATGAGCATATGGTATCCCCTTCAAGCTTGTTATCAAAAATAATTAGGGTAATCGCCAGAAATGGTGGGGGAAAAATGGAACCATCATCATTGTCGCGTCGACAGTATGTCGCTCTTGAACATGGCACTTTTCTGCATTCGTGTCGGGTTGGGGACATATCATCTCATTTTTCACTTACTTTCGTGGGTTTGGGTAATCCTTTTTGACCTCTCCTCTTCTCATTGCCTCGTCACCATGACCTCTGATCCATTGATGTCAAATACTGGCAAAACCACTATTTGTGTCATTATATGTTCAAGAGAAGTTGACCTCTGCAAATATCAACCTCCCTCTGATTCTCATATGGTCCTGATTCACAACAAAAACATCATGTTCCTCTGTCTCGTGTCGATGATGTGGGAAACATTATGGCCCACCTTCGATCAAGGTCACTTCCTTTCGACTTCAGCTCATTATCCAGGAAGCTGATCTAGAGACTCCTTTATGGTACCTTGGAGCCTGCATGCCTCAATGGCAGGTTCGTCGCATTTGACGTGAGGTTCTCATCATTGTCCTCCGATCGAGTGATTCTACAGGTGTTCGATGCCAGCTCATTGATTCACATGCCGTAGATTGTACCTATAGTACCTTGAGGGCCATCGTCATTATTGGGGGTTCCTCTCACATCTGTTAAAAAATCTCATCATTGGCTGGTAATCAGGTGATGTTCTTGCATGTTCGACTTCAACTCACATATTCGCATGCTTGAACTTGTACTTTGTTCGGGTCGAGATGGAGTGCAAGACCCTGGATTGTGTCTGTTGTAATCTAGGCTGCGATTTTGTGGATTATTATTTACATGAATTATTCACTGGATGGCTGCGACCATACCTGAGTCTATTTTTTGATCCTCACTGGATGGCTGCGTCCATACCTTGGATCTGGATTATAGTATACTCTGTTTCGGATGGCTATGCCCATACCGCATATACATCATGTACTTGAGATATCAGTTGTATTTCTCCACGCAGGTTTTCCAACGGTGGAGTTTCAGTTGGACACGTTCTCGTAAAGCATTTCACCCCTCTCTCTCTCGGGCCTCATGCTTTAGGGGGCATCTGTTACACAGTAATTTTTCACCGTCCCTACCTTTCCCCGTCCCGCACATTGGAGGGCCCATTATGTGACCTGTGAGCAATGTCATGCCTTGAAACCATTATCATTGCATTCCTCTAAACATGAGCTTCAATTGCCCTAAATACATCTCCTTGCAGAAAACCATAAAAACATCCCTTTTTGCATTGGCGCGGGTAGCCAGTTCATCACTCGCGCCAATGAGGAAAATCCTACAAAGAGGCCGCACCAACTGGCGCTCTGTCCTAGAGTCGCAGTCGCGCCAGCCAATTTAAGGAGTGTTTTTTAAATAAGAATGGCAGAAGTTTCATTTCAACAGACTCAGAAACGGCTATCTATCTTGAGTTGGGAGGTTTGGCTCCGGGAGTTCCATGAAAGGGAAGTGGTTTGCCACCTCTCATGGAAGCTTCCTTGAAGATAGGGCCAATCCCACAATTATAGGGATCCCAACTCCCCTTCCTCCATCTATAAAAGATAGCTCATTGCCATTGCAAGCTAGTCTTGAAGTGCCTAAGCCTTGAATCTCCAAGTTCTCAAATTCCCAAGAGCCTTCATGCTGCAAGAGCCCTCATTTGTCCCTTAAGGCCAAACTAGAGCAAGGAGACTATCATCGAGAGACTCTAAGAGAGGCTTGTCCCATCCCTGGCAGGCTTTGCGAGACATGCACGACTGGAGACCCCTCCGAAGGAGACCTCAGCGTCAAAACATTGGTTGTACTCTCTTTCGATTGCTTATTAATGAATGACTATTGGTTATGGTTCCACTCTATTTTTCACTTATGATAATGATGAGTTATATCCTTTCTGACTGATATATAGTTGCGTATTTTGGATTTTATGCTTGTATTCGTGTCGTTTCTTGCATGTGCAGGTGTCCATTCATGGAGATCGTGGGGATCGTGATCTGCCAAAGCTGAGGAACGAGAACACTGTCTCTTTTACGAATCATAGCATTGGACTCCAGGTAGGCCTCCATCGTTGGTCTGTTTATTCGTAATTAGGAACTTGCGCTGTAGCATTTGATGATTGTTGCTAGACCAGTTCTGGGCTAGTAGGGATTGCCTCTGTCTGTAGAGGGGATTTACCTCCTCAAAAATAAGCTAGATGACTTATCTAAATATTATCCCTCTTATACATCAGTGCTAAGGCGAGTAGAAGAAAAATTGACTCCGGAGGAGAAAAATAAATTTGTACAGTAGAGAGCTTCTAAGATAGCTAATCTTCCTTTGGATTTGTTACAGTAAACTCAGGAAAAAGCCTTAGTTTAAATGCTCAACTTGTCTGTTATTCACAGTAAATATTACCTACTCAATCAAAGGTTCTTGTGATTTCTTCTACATCTCAGATAGAATAATTGGATTTTAATCCCAAATTGGATGAAGTATGGAAAGATTTTAGAAAAACTCTTAATTCAAATACTATTGAACCAAATAAAATTTCTGAGACTGAAAAGACCTCACAACAAGATAATGTTCAGGGTACTTCTAAGGATCTTGAGCGAAACATCATAAGAAAGAAGGTTACTCATAAATACCATACTCAAGATCATAAAGACATTGAGATTATTCCTTATTTTCCTACCTTAGAATTTGTTCTTAATATTAAATAGATTCCTCTCTTGGACATTTTCTACAGTCCTCAACACAAGGTTGTAGTAAAAATGGGAATAAAGAAATGAAAATTAGATCAATTGCAGGCTTTAGAGTCCAACAACATCTCCTCCTTTGAATTCCTATGGAAAGGGTCTACTACAAAACCGACTCAAGATTTAGGGAAAGTAACTCAATTCATGGGTCCATATGCTTCAACAACCATTGATAAGTTTGTAGAAGTTCAATAACTTCTAAAATAAAAATAATAAATATATCACTATTGAAGACTCTTCAGGATGAGAAATATAAAATCAATGAGTGATGGAAAAACCAAGTGACAAAGTTACAACAAAATTTTGATTCACTGAAGGTACAATATGATAAAGAGATGAAGATTAGACATGATTGGATTAAGGAAATCTAGAGGAATATGGAAAATTTTAGGTCCTTATATTAATATTATAGTCCCTTATTGTTGTTAGTGTAACCCCCTTATTGTTATCATTGTACCCATGTAACCCCCATATTGTTATTATTGTGCCCTTAAATTATTATTGTTAGGTCGGCTAGGATTACATTGTGGCCCCCTGGACTCCTACATATAGAAAGGAGGTTTTGTCATTTGTATGATCCAATAATTGTTCATTCATGTAATGTATTAGAGGTTGCCCCCTCGGAGTGGCTTATTTCTAAGTTGTTGATATCTCTTTTCTTCTCTTTTTGGAGCTAGTTTCACAACATTTGGTATCAAAGCTTTGGATTCTAGGGTTTTGCTGCACCAAACAGATCATCGTGTAATTTTTGCTATAATGCTTTTTCTACGAAGGCTTAGAAGATGAAATTTTTAGAGCATGAAGCTGAAATCCTGAGTAACATCGTCGCAAAATTTTAGAGCTTGGTTCGCAATATTTTCGAAGATATGATCTGTGGAAGTTAGGTCTTTTTCAGGCTCCCGAATTTTATCTCAAAGAGGGGATCGTGGGAAAATATTCATAACTCTCTCTCTTAGCATCAGATTGGAATTCCGTAAAAATTGGCTATAATCGCACGTATTTTAGTTTCTTTTCTATGAATTTCAGAGCCAAAGGAGCAAACAGTGACACGTGGCAATTCATGCAAGTTCGCTCTAGTGAACCAGTCCATAATTAGGTTATTGTGGGAGATTGGACATAAGTTTGTGTTGAATAATCCAAACCAGGTCAGACCTATGGAATTAGAAAGAGGATTCAGAGAGCTACCACAAGACCCAATTTTAGATATTGAAGATCCAAAATAATAGAGATAATTTAGTTTCAATATCGAGCTCCTCAAAAGCAAGAAAAAAGTGTCTATTTTTTTCGAATTACATAAGTCTCGTTTGAAAAAAAATTAGTTTGAATTTATTCCAAGGGCATATTGAAGAATATATATTAGTATTGGGTTCTAAAATTCCCATAAAAATAGTTCAACAACAATTAAGCCTTTATAAGGATCTACTATGACTCATGAAGATGAAGAAACACAACATGAGATATCAAAATTACAAGAGCAAGTGCACCAAATTTCTTTATCACAAAGAGCAACAAAAAATGAAATGGAAGTTTTGAAGAAAGATGTGGAAACTAAGATGGATGGTTTGAAGAAAGGCATGGAAGATAAGATGAATGGTTTGGAAGCTAAGATTGATGGCATGGAAGTGGGCATGGAAGCTAATATGGATGGCACGTAAGCTAAGATGGATGACATGGAAGCTAAGATTGATGAAAAAATTAAAGACAACATCGAAAACATGAAGAATGATTTGGAAAAGTTGATACAAGAAATGTCTCCTAATGGTGAAAAGATAGTAGAGGAAACTCATGATGAGAATAAAATACATGTTAATCGTGATTTCATAAACTCTAATGTTGGATTGAAGAACCACCATATTCCAAAGATGGATATGAGGAAATTTGATGGCAAGGATCTTGTAACATGGATACTACAAATGGATCAATATTTTGATCTCAATAATGTGCAAAACACACAAAAGGTACGCATTGAAACTTTACATTTAGAACAAAATACATGTGTATGGTATCGATGGCTTTGCTCCCGTAAAAAAATTGTCGCTTGGTCAATTTTTACGGAGGAAATCATAGCACATTATGAGGATACTAAGAGGAACACCTTCTTTAGCCAATTGATAAATCTCAAACAAAAGGGTTCAATGGCAGAGCACATTGAGGACTTCCAAAAATTGAATATAAGGGTAACTAATATTCTAGAGGAAAATAGGATTGATGTCTTCATAGGAATTTAAAGGATAACATCCAACATGAAGTTTTGGGAATTTGATTCATTGGACAAGGCATTCGGGTTGGCAAGAAAAATTGAATGTAAAATTATGGTGACAAGGAAGCCTACCACTCACATCTATAAATATAGAAGTGTTACTACTCCTAGCCTTCCACAACCTACATGGTTGACACCATAACAATTGGAAGAAAATAGAGCAAAAGGGCTTTGCTACAGTTGTGATAGAAAATACACTAAAGGTCATAAGTGCACTAATAAGAAATTATTTTACATAGATTGTGAAGAGGAAGAAGAAAATGAAGAAGAAACTTCAAAAGTAGAGGATATACACCAGGAAGAAACCCTAGAATAAGAAGAAATGAGTTCGAACATATCATGTAATGCATTGGCAGGAATTGCCACTCCTGAAACTCTCAAGATAGAAGGACATATCAAGAAGAAAAAGGTAATAGTGTTGATTGATTCAGGTAGTACCCATAATTTTATTCATTGTAAGGTAGCCAAGGAATTGAATTGTTTCCTATACCCAACACTAGAATGCCAAGTGATGGTTTCAAATGGAGGAACTATAAATTTCTCTGGAAAATGCCATAATATTAAGCTAGCCATGGGGGAATATGTATTGAATAGTCCAATGATTTCCATCCCAATGGGATATGCTGATGTTGTACTAGGAGTACAATGGTTACAATCTTTGGGGACGATAGGTTTTAATTTTCAAGAAATTTTCTTGAATTTTTTTCGGAAGGAAAGGAAATCAAATTATGGGGTATTGCAGAGAAGACAGGAAAGATAATAATCTCTAATGTCATGAAAAAGCTTCTGAAGAAAGAAAAACTGGGCGTAATTGCACAATTATGCTCACTGGAAGTTCCAACATCAAAATCATATATTTCTCCATATCTCCAAAAATTCTTGGACAATAATTCCAAGGTGTTTGATACTCCCAAAGGACTCCCACCTATTCGTGATCATGATCATGCTATTCATTTGATTCCAGGAATTGTTCCTCCAAACATCAGGCCTCACAAATATCCCTATGTCCAAAAGACCAAAATTGAACGTATAATTGTAGAAATGTTAGAGGCGGGTATAATTCAACCTAGTCAAAGTTCTTTCTCTACTCCAGTAGCATTGGTGGACAAGAAACATGGATCATGGCGTATGTGTTCGGATTATAGGGAGGTCAATAAGCTCACTATTAAAGATAAATTTCTCATTCCTGTGATTGATGAATTATTGGATGAATTACATGGAGAAATTTATTTTACCAAGTTTGATCTTCATTCAGGATATCATCAAATTAGAATAAAGATTAAAGATATTCCGAAAACAACATTTCAAACTCATGAGGGTCATTATGAATTTTTGGTCATGCCTTTTGGCATTACCAATGCACCTTCTACATTTCGAGGGTTGATGAATTCCATTTTCAAACCATTCCTTAGAAACTTTGTGCTAGTATTTTTTGATGATATACTAATCTACAGTAGGTCTTGGAAGGATCATGTTCTACATGTTGACAGGGTGCTCAAACTATTGGAAGAGAAACAATTATATGCAAAAACATCCAAATGTTTCTTTGGAGTACAAGAGGTGGAATATCTGGGTCATATTGTATCTCACGAGGGTGTTAAGGCATACCCTAACAAAATTAAATCCATTAAGGAATGAAAGTACCCACAACCATAAAGCATTTGTGCGGATTTCTCGGGTTAACAGGGTATTATCACAATTTTGTTAATAATTATGGGAGAATAGCAGCACCTCTAACAAAATTATTGAAGAAAGATGCATTTTCATGGACTCCTGAAGCAACTAAGGCCTTTGAACATCTTAAAGGGGAAATGTGCCTAGCACCAGTCTTAGCTACGCCAGACTTCACAAAAACCTTTATTGTGGAATGTGATGCCTCAGGAAATGGAATTGGTGCAGTTTTAATGCAGGAAGGAAGACCCATTGCTTTTGAAAGTCGTCCAATCAAAGGAAAGTATTTAAAAAAACCTATTTATGAGAAGGAAATGTTAGCAATACTGCATGCACTAAAGAAATGGAGAACTTACCTAATGGGAAGACACTTCAAGGTAAAAACTGATCATGATAGTCTTAAACACTTTTTGGAACAAAGACTATCTTCAGAAGAGCATAAAAAATGGGTCACAAAGATGTTGGGTTATGACTTTGAAATCATCTACAAAAAAGGGAAGCTAAATTTTGTTGCAGATGCACTCTTAAGAAAGGATGAAGAGGTGGAAGCATTGCTTTGTGCCATTTCAATTATCCAACCAGATTGGATAACCAAAGCAAGGGATGAATGGAAGAAGGATGAAGAAGTGTGGACTCTCATTCAAAAGTTGCAGCAAGATCCTAGTACATCTGATACATTTAGTTGGAAAAATGATTCCTTATGGTACAAAGATCGCTTATATATTTGCAAGAATTCCCAACTAAAACAAAAGATTCTTCTGGAATTGCACACTTCTCCTTTAGGAGGACACTCAGGATTTTTAAAAACTTACCACAGGGTGAAGAAATAATTTTTTTGGGATGGCCTTAAATCTGATATTCAAAAGTTTGTGGCGGAATGTTTGGTTTGCCAGCAGAATAAAGTGGAGACAATTAAGACCCCGGGTCTTCTACAACCTTTATCCATTCCAAGTCAACGTTGGGAGGAGATTTCACTGGATTTTATCACAGGTTTACCTAAGTCCGAAGGAAAGAGTGTCATCATGGTGGTAGTTGATAGACTTACCAAGTATGCACACTTTTGTGCATTATCTCATCCATTTAAAGAAAGTACAATTGTTACTGCATTTATGGAAACAATTCAAAAGTTACATGGAAACCCAAATATTATTGTAAGTGAAAGAGATCCCATTTTTACTGGAAATTTTTGGACGAAATTATTTTCTTTTTTGGGTACTCAACTAGCTCATAGCTCATCTTATCATCCTCAATCTGATGGTCAAACTGAGATAGTGAATAAATGTTTGGAAGGATATCTTCATTTTTTTGTATCTGATAAGCAAGCACAATGGGTCAAGTGGTTACCTCTGGTTGAATGGTGGTATAACACTTCCTTCGATACTGTAGCAAAAATGACCCCATTTATGGCACTTTATGGATATCATCCACCATCCATCACATCTTATTTAAGGGAAAATGCTAGGGTTCAAGCAGTAGAGGATCACATCAAGAATCAACAAGAAGTTCTCCAACTCTTAAAGGATAACCTAAATCTGGCACAAAATCAAATGAAACAATAGGGACATCAACATCACAGTGAGAGAAGTTTTGGTGTGGGAGACTAGGTATTTTTACGACTACAACCATACAAAAAAAAGTCCCTCAAGCAAGCTAAGAAGGATAATCAATTATCACCAAAATACTATGGTCCTTACAAGGTTTTGCAAAATATTGGTACTATGGCATACAAATTGGAGCTTCTTGATTCTTCGCGAGTGCATCCAGTTTTCCATGTTTCATGCTTAAAAAAGGTTATAGGGGACAAACTTCCAGTTCAAACAATATTTCCAGAACTTGATGAGGAAGGAAAAACCATATTGGAACCTATTGGAACCTCAAGAAGTCACGAAAACAAGAACTCGACAACTACGAAATCGATCAATTTCAGAGTATATCATAAAATGGAATAACTTATCCACAGACGATTCTACATGGGAGGATGAGAATTTTATACAAAAGCACCCATAGCTACTCAAGCGTTGAGGACAACACCTTTTTGAAGGAGAGGAGCATGTTAGGTCCTTATATTACTAGTATAGTCCCTTATTTTTGTTAGTGTAACCCCCTTATTGTTATTTTTGTACCCCTGTAACCCCCATATTGTTATTATTGTGCCCTTAAATTATTATTGTTAGGTCGACTAGGAATACATTGTGGCCCCATGGACTCCTATATATAGAAAGGAGGTTTTTTCATTTGTATGATCCAAGAATTGTTCATTCATGTAATGTATTGGAGGTTGCCCCCTCGAAGTGGCTTATTTCTAAGGGATTGATGTCTCTTTTCTTCTCTTTTTGGAGTTGGTTTCACAACAGAAAAATTTCATGTTAGTCATCAACTGACAGAATTAAAAAAAGAGGCTAAAGAATTGAATGTTCTTCTTGGTCATCAATAAAAATTCTCCTGCAATAAACTTGTGATAATTTAGGATCGTTTCAAAACTATGGATTACTTGTGGATCTGTTATTTGCTATGAAAAATTATTTTGAAGAAGCAAATGACAAGCTTACATATTTTCCCACTTGGTAGGAAATTGAAGAAGGCAGATATGCTAATCTACCAAAGATCGATGAGGATAAGAGGATCATAGTTTTCAGAGAATGGGAAATCAGAATGAAGTAGGCTGAAGCCACTATAAACGAGGCCTAAAATATTTCCATCTCCATGGCTAAATCAGTTAATGATATTACTGCAGTCCAATATCATTCCTAACCACCCCAAAGATACTTTTCCATATGCCAAGGTGTTATATAAGATGTGGCATGAGCACAACAATAAAATGGCTGAGATGATTGGTCAACGATCCAAAGTTAGTCACAAACATCATTGGTAGTTCCTTGTAAAACCACACAGCCAATGGACAGTCCTCCGATGCCTGTCCAACGTCACCATGCAAATGATTACATCATTGACGAATGTTATTTTAATAGGTTAGATAAGGATTAATCCTAAACATCCACTGGAGCTTACCAGTTTGTTAGATATTCTCAAATTATGGTAGCTTACTGTTGGAAATTCCTCTTTGTGAGTTTCAAAATTATGACAAGTATTTATTGATTGGTCCATTATTGTTGTGTCTATTAGGAGTTAGTTATATTAATTTATATTTATCCTTTATAGTAAGACTATAAGTTCCCTTTCCAAGATGGAGAAGCAGTTCCAAATGTTTGCAAGAAGAGACTTAAATTTAACTACTGTATTTAATTTTTTCTTAATATTAAGTTGAACCACTGGAAATTACATGATGAGTAGATCTAAAATGTATCAACTACCATTATTATATGTTTTTTGGTATTTTATTTTGAATGGAATTGTTGTATGTTATTGTTCAGACATATATTTCCTGGTCATTACTGATATGCTTGATTGAAATTTAATATATATTGTGAACAAAGAGATATCAATCATATGTGATGTTACAACCAAATTAATTTAATTAAATATTTAACTAAATTAATTTTATTTAATAAAATTTATATCATAATTTCATAATTATCTGCATTGTTATGTTGATTATGAAATATTTTTAGCACATATGTTTATTCATCTTACCCGGGTGTTATAGTAAATTATAGTAGTTCTTATTTTGGTTATTAATAGAAATTATAATACATTACCACCATCCATACTACTCGATATAATTTATTTTAAGGGGAAATAGTCACATAATTCCATTCAGAGCCATTACTCCAAACAGAAAAGGGTCTAATTTGGGACCTCGACTAGGTAGTCTTCCCCAATGTTGATGAAATCATTGTGGACCATAAAAAATTTTGGCACTATGAGGGACAATATATTATGAATGGCAATAATGTATCACTCTAAATCAAGAGGTAATTCTAATAATCACTCCCCCTCAAAATATCCTCCAACTTCCAAATCACATTATAAGTCACCTCATTCTAGATATGAAGTTGTTGAACCGTATTCTAAATATACTAGTCTAGTTATGAAATCAGTTGGTGAAACCTCCACACCTCTTTCAGATCATCACATTGAAGCTCATGAACTTCAAACTTCAATACATAATTTGGAAGGAATTTCCATTTCAGGAGAATAGACTACTCAACCAAAACTTTCTAAGGATAGTGTCACTTCATCACTACAATATTCTATAGTTATTACCATATCACAGAGTGAGAATCTTGGAGTTAAACCATTTGAGTTTCCTTTACCAACCCATAAGAAAAAGAAACATATTTTTGGTACCAGTTCCTCGGCTAGTAAGAAAATTTCATCTTCTCTGCCTCATACTCCCTCTATTCAACCCATTTATTCTCAACCTACTTTACCTTCTTCCTATCACCCTTTAACATATACTTCCACTGATATTCCACCTCCATAACCAATAGTTCTATTGTTTTCATTAGTAATGTAGGGGAAAATTCTCTGATTTTTAGTACTTCAACAACCCCTTCATCAAGTACATATTTTTCCAGACTTAATTTCAATCCAAGAATGGAAAAAAATCCATGGAACAATCCAGGAGAAATTTCAATGACTCCTCCCCTACATCCTCTTCCTAAACATCCAGATAAATGGTTGCCTAAATATAAATCATATGATGGATTACTAGCAGAGGAACATATTCAAAATTTTATGTTGGAATCCAACCTTAATGGGGTTTCTGAAGAGGGTGTGGTGTGTATATTATTTCCTTATACATTTGAAGGATCAACAGGGTCTTGGTATTTCTCCCCACCATCTAGTTCAATTATTGATTGGGATAAATTCGAAGAACAATTCCATAAGAAATTTTGGGATGATAGAATAATTTCTACTTTGATTAATGACTTGTAAAATCTCAAAACTTCCCTAAATGAGAAAATATTTTAATTCAATATTTAATAATTTATTGAATAAAATACCAAATACATCTAGACATGGTGTTAATTTTTAGATTGAATGGTATATCAGTTCCCTCCTTTCAAATAGTATTATGCTCTCTAATAGAGCACAAAAAACTATATGTGTCAATAATATGAAGGAGGCTCTTTCTATTGATAAAAGGGTATTATCCCTTGAGAAGAAATTTTTCGTTGAAGAAAGAAAAAAAGAAAAATGTAACTTTCAAGGAAGAACCTAAAAATAAATCTTCCAAAGATCCTTTTGATTTGGAATGTTTGAAGAAAGTCCTTAAAAACATGTCCAATCATATGTTTTAGCTTAAAAAGTAGGTTTTTGAAACTTCAATAAGGAAATATTTTAGACCGATAAAGAGAAATCATCCTACCACATCTCAACCACCTGCTCAAATATCAAATGAAAAATCAGATGATGAAGAGGAAGAAGAAGGAACAACATCAACACAGGAAAAATACAGAATAAATAAGAGAAGCTCATGGCTTGTGGAATTATATCCTCACTATTTCGTAAAATGAAGAAATAGAGGAAGAATCTCTTCTTGTAATAACCCGAGCTAAAGGACTTGCAGACACCATACCAAAAGATCAGAAAGGTTCTAATAACACATCCAAGAAGAATAGTACGTCTAAAAATCCTTCTAATCAATAGTTTGATCCTATAAAAAACACTTCTAAATCACCTTCTCCTTATTCTCCTTCATAAAAAAACCTAACAATTTTTTATGCCATTGAATACAACATAGTAGAGGATATGGAGAAGACTAAAGTGAATATTTCTTTATATGAGGTTAGTAAATTAAAACATAAGCAGAAGTTATTTCTTAATGAGTTAAAAATTGTTCTTGCTTCCCCATTGCATTCAACTGATGTTACTACTAAATTCTCTAAAGGAAATAATATTCCACCACATCTCCCCTTACATAAACTGGATCCTTCTGATGCAATATTGACTGGAGAAATGTCTAACTCCCATAATCCTTTTATTCTAAATTTTTTATTTTTTAACAAAAATTCTCATAACTCTCTAGTAGATTCAAGTGATTCTTCCAATATCATTCCTTATTCTGTATGCTTAAAATTAAATGTGACACCCCATAAATGTGTTTTACAAATTGTACAGCTCAATAGGAAAAAAGTCAAAGTTTTGGGAGAAATGAATGATGTCTTGATAATATTATCTTCCGATTAAAAAGTGTTTCAGATTATAGATATCTTGGTGGTTGATATGCCTAAATTTTATGGCCTGATTTAATTAGGGATTGTTCTAAAAAATTACATGGTTATTCTGCTACAGATTGGTCTCATATTTGGCTCTTGTATAATGGTAAACCAAATCATATCATAGTTGATAGGGAGAAACATATGAAGTATTTTATGACTGATATTTATGAAGAGAATGAACTTGTCACTTTCATTAATAATATTTTTGGAAATTACTCTTCAGAATCTTTATTTAGTAGTTTTTCTACCAAATGTTCTTATTTTCCTGTTGATTTTTTTACATCACAATTTGAAATTTTTTCACAAAAAGCCTTATCAAGGTGTATTAATATTGTAGAATTATGTGTAAATAAATATAATGATTTATTTTGGACTCTCTATTTTGATGGATCAAAGTCTAATGATGGTGCAGGAGTTGGTTGTATACTAATAAACCCAAATGGAGAAAAAACCATGCTTTCCTGCAAGTTATAGTTTGAATGCACAAATAATATGGTTGAATAGGAAGTGCTTGTTCAAGGTTTGAAAAAATATATTAGTCTTGATGTGAAACTTCTCGAGGTTTTTGGTGATTCTGAAATTGTTATTAAATAGGTAAGAAATAATCCATTTTGTTCAAATCACCTAAAGCATTACCAATCCTTGATTCAATATTTGACTTCACATTTCATGGAATTTTATATATCTCTAATCCCAAGAATTAAAAATGCAAGTGCATATCTCTTATCTAATGTTACTTCTAAACTCATTCCTCGCAAGGACTTTAGTCTAGATAGATTTTCTATAGAATTGATCTTTTGACCTTCTATACCTGATAACATCACTAAATGGAGAGTGTTTAATGATGATGCTAATATTATAAGTTTTCTGACTTCAGAAGGAACCTATACATATCAGATTATTGATGAAGATGAATATTATAAGGAACTTAATAGGTCTTCTGATGAAAACCCATTGCCAAAACCTGTGGTAAAGTTAAGAGGATTTGTATGACTTGAAAGGTAGATTAAAAAAACCAACCAAGTAAACTCCAAAGTAGTAATTTAAGGTTTGAACTCATTAATTTAGGGTCCGATCAGAAACCTCAAAACATCAATTTAGGACTTAGTCTCTCTCCTGATGAAAGGCTCACCTTTATTCATCTATGAAGGAGATACAAATATATTTTCACTTGGAGTTACGATGAATTTAAGATCTATAACACTTATATCATTCAACATACAGTATCCATGTTTCCATATATAAAACCAATACAACATAAACATAGAAAAATACACCCAAACCTTGAGTCACAGATACAAGCTGAGCTGAACAAATCTCTTAATGCTAAAATAATTTTTCCAGTCATACATTCCAAGTGGGTGTCAAACCTTATCCCACTTAGAAAAAAAGAAGGGGATATCATAATTTTTATATATTTTAGATACTTAAATAGAGAATTTGAAAAGGAAAACTTTCCTCTACCTGTGATGGAACAAATCTTACAATCTGTTTCAAGTTCTGAGCTTATTTCTTTCTTAGATGGTTTCTCTCATTATAACCAAATTATTGTTCACCCTACAAACAGGTTAAATAAAACATTCAGAACCAAATGGGGAACTTATGCTTATCAAAAAATGCATTTTGGTGTGATTAATTTTGGAGCAACATTCCAAAGAGCTATAGATATTTCCTTCAAATGTATGATTAGTAAATAAGTATTTATTTACTTAGATGATATCACATTCTATTATAAGAAGATAAATAAGAATCTTCATGACTTAAAGCATATCTTTGAAAGATGCAAGGAATTTGGAATATCTCTAAATCTTAAAAAATTGTTCTTTTCTCTAAGTGAAGGAAAACATTTAGGATATATTGTTTCAACATATGGAATCAATATAGACCCAAAAAGAGTCAAGGCCATCTTAGAGATTCCATTTCATCATAATAATAAGTCGATGCAATCTCTCCTAGGGAAAATCACTTTCGTTAAACATTTTCTTCCTGATTTTTCAGAAATTGTCATGTCTCTTCAAAACATGATTAAAAAGAAGGAAATTTTTAAATTGGGACGAGCCGAGAAAACATCTTTTGAATCTATTAAATAGACTATTATTGATGCTCCTTCATTTTATTCTCCTAATTATTCCAAATAGTTTTTTTTTTATATTTTTTCCTTTTATCACTCTTATGCAATAGTTTAAACTCAAAAGGATCAAGAACAAGGTGAAGATCATATCTCTTTCTATAGTTCCACATTACAAGGAGTAGGATTAAATTACTGAGAAGTTGAAAAAAGGATTTTGATATCTCCAAATAAATTAAAATATTTAGACCTTTTCTCTTAAAATGACATACCAAAGTAATTGTACCATTTCCAGTTGTTAGAAAATTACCCATCCAAAAATAATTAGGAGAAAAGAGAGCCAAGTAGGTCACAACTTTATAGGAATATGATCTTGAAATTAAACCATCTAAAATTTTTAGAGGTTAATTTTTTTTCAAATTTTTATCCTGTGCATTTGAAGATACACGTGAAGTTGATTCAAGTGAAAACATTGAAGTATCAAAGGTATGTTTTATTGATTCAAAGTCCCAATATGGAGATTTGATTTTTTATTTATAGAATGGCTATACACCAGCTGAGCTTGATTTCAAAAATAAAAGAGCATTAAGACTAAAATAAAAACAATATCGACTTGTAAATGTTGTTTTGTTTATAAATAATTATGATTATTTCTTGCTTAGATGTCTTGAAAAGCATGAAGCTGAAAAAGTTTTGTAGGAATTGCATGATGGACTAGTTGGTGGAGATTATTGTGAAGATACTACTACTCATAAAATCCTTCATGCTAGAAGCTATTGGCCAACTTTATTCAAAGATACACATGCATATGTGAGAAAATGCAAATATGCCAGATTGCTTCAGGAAAAGAAATGAAAGTAGCCTTACATTTACAACCATTCAATATTGAACAACCCTTTGAATAGTGGGGGTTAGACATCATACGTGAGATTGTTCTACATTATTTTAAGCAACATAAGTACATTCTTACTGCTACTGGTTATTTTACCAAATGGGTGGAGGAAATTCCTTTAAATACATTCAATTCTAAGGTTGTTATTGATTTTATTAATCAACACATTATTACCAGGTTTGGCCTTCCTAATGCTCTTATGTTTGAGAATTATTCGTATTTTTCTGGCAATGTAATAACTAAAATTTCACTAAATATGGGCTTCAAAATTAAATATTCCACAAATTATCATCCCCAAGGGAATGGATTAGCAGAGCCTACCAATAAAAATATTTTAATAATTATAAAACGAACCATAATTGAAAATGAAAAGAGTTGACATAAGGATATAATTATTGCTCTATGGGAAGATAAAATAAATCACAAGGATTATTTAGGGACTTCACCTTACTATCTAGTCTATGGGAACGAAGTTGTGTTTCCCCCTTATGTATATTTTCCTTCATTATCCTTGGTGAAATACATTAAATAACACCACTGCTCTTCCCTTCAATTAAGATTGTCTCAAGTATTGAAATTAGAAGAGGGAAGAGATAAATAAAATCACAATCATTCCAAAGATCAAAACATTATTAATTCATGGTTCAATGCAAGTTTAGTTGAGAATAAGTATTTTGAAATTGGTGATTTCATTATGAAATGGTACAAAGCCCGTGAGGATAAAGGTAAACATAAAAAGTTCCTGAAACTTTGGCTTGGACCATTTCAGATTTTGGAAAAACTTAGCCCATTTACTTTTATTCTTCAAGACTTATAGGGAAGGAAAGAATCCCTCATTGTAAATGGGATAATCCTTAAAAAATACTTTACTTTAAAACTCATGGTATTTTGTAAATATGTAAATAACCATATTTATATGTCGATTTTTCTCTAGCTTAGTTTTTTGGAATTTTACTCTCTTGAATTTGTACTTGAGATTATATTAATATTCTCTAATTATTTTTATGAAGTCCATATAAAAGGAGAATTATTAAGAAAATTATTATTGTGCTATGTTTTAGAATTTCATAAATATTTTAATCTATAGTATAAATGAATTTATATTTATTATTTTGTAAACTATTCTTAAGATAAATCTCTAAAAATACTATTTTGTCTCATGACTAGTCATATTTTAGAACAGTTCTTGAAATAGGTAAAGACTATGAAAAGGCTTATCATCTTATGACTCTAATTGTCATCCACGACTCTTAAGGAGAAGAATGACCTCCCCATTCACTAATTAAATATTTTCAGAGTATAACTCAAAAAAATTGAACTTGAAAGATAATGGGTCTCATTAAGAGTCAAATTACCATGATCATGGGGAACTAACGATATTGACATTATCAAATCTGGTCACAAATAAAAGATAATGGCTTGTAGCCAAAAAATTCTAAGATAATAGGTTCCATCACGAGGAAACTTTTTCAATATCATTAATACTTGTGAATGGAATTTTCTGCATCTGGTCACCAAGCCAAGACAATGAATTTCAAGGAAAAGAAAAAAATTAAAAGTTTGAACTAAATATCTCTAAAATATTTTCTAGTGGATGGGATATTAATATTTCTTGGTGAAATGGTAACCTGTCTGAGGTTATGGAAACCTGCTGGCATCAATGGCACTACCTGTGACAACGGAGTCTATCTTAATGCAAAACTTCAAATACTCTTTATTTCATCATAATATTGATATTATAATATGGTTATGAGAGAAAAATTGAGTCTTTCATAACAGTAGGCTATGAATTTTGCAAATAATGAATTTAAATTTATTCTGAGAAATTTTTATCAAAAATCTGAATTTCAACATTATAATATTTTTAATTTTTTATTCCTTTGTTTTTTTAAATTCATTAATTTATTCAAATATAATGGTTTCATCTAATGCATCGCCAATTGTTGTAGCAAACATTAACCCCCCATTTTTTTACATAGTTTTTAATAAATAATGGGGGCCCTTCATTTTGCTTATGTTTTTATTAAATCATTTTACCTTTGTTTGATAAAATGGCAATAGGGAATAATTTTGTAAGCACGCTTGAAATCATTGTTTGTAAAACTTAAAGATATTTCCTTATCAGAATGAATATTATCAGAGTTCTATTATTAGAGATAATTTTTAAAAAGTTAAAAAATGGTAAAGCCCCGATGGACCCACTCTTCAAAGTTTCCTTTATATTAAAATTTATGTCATCGGGTCATTCTTATCGGAAATTTTTAGTTCATGATTTATATTTATGAAATGTTATGAAACACTTTTTCTCTGAATTTGAACTTCCTGATGCTTTCATTTAATATTTAAAAGAATTATTTATATCCGTACTTTCAATATCATAAGTGAAACTATATTTCACATATGAAGTAATATTCCTGATGTTATATTATCGAAACCTATCTATATTAGAACCTTTTGAAAGAATGTTACGGTGCCACTGAAATTCCAACACTTGATGTGGTTTTTTATGTTTAATGTATTCTATTTATGTAAATTCCATATCGGGACTATGCATTTCGAAATCGCTATTTTATAACACTTCTGAAAAATTAACCTTCCGCAAAAAATTTCATGTTCCATATATCTTGTTCATCAGAGATACTTATTTCAGGATTATTCTTTTGAATATGTTGCATTTTAGAGCTTCTCATTTCGGAAATTCCAATAATATAATTCCATTTTAAAATTTTCTCTGATATTTCACTCCCAAAATCTAACGTGGAAATGTGCACATGGATTCCCATGATTTCACTTAAGGGATTTAAATTTGATTTTAGTGGTTTGAAATCATAAACATTTACATTTATTTCACTTTGGTTTTATCAACTCGTTCCTAAGTGGGATTTTTATTGTAAATATTTATATTACGTCGACACTAATTTTTTGCTAAGTAGTGTTTCTACGAATCTCTTACACCTATCTCTTACAAGTAAAATTTGATTCTTGACATTACGAAGAGATGAAGAAGGGAGGGAAAGTTAATAAAATGGCTCTACTGTAGTATCTTGTCAGCCCATTTGTGGAAGAAGTAGATGAGAAGAATCCAAGGGAAGGATTATTTTCGAACATTATATGCACCAGAGATGTTTGGCTTTCCCCCTGGGAAGAGATTTATTGGTATTTTGAAGAGGAAGGACCAGATGTCGCTTAAAGAATAGTTACAGCCAAAGATACGATAACTGGCTCTGAGAACACTCCAAAATATGCAGCCAATTATTTTCTTCACATGATTGCAATGAGACCCAGATCAATGCATTATACATATATGGTTATTTGGGTGGTTGAAAATTTGGATATCTCAGAAAGGCACATACATACATTAAAGGGAACAATAATTGGCTCTTTTTCTAGCAAGGATTTGCAAAGAATGTATCGTGTACCCAATGCTCAGTATACTTATAACAAATAGTTCATTGAGGCTTTTGTAAAGGAACAAGAACACCAATCAAATAAAATTAGATAGTGTCAAAAAGACCCTAACAAGCATAAAGTTGAGGAGTCTGGTTAGTAATCAATTGGTTCCATTATTGGTCCATTTTCCTAAGTTGTAGCTATGATGTGTCATTGCATGCATTGTCAAATGTGTCAAAATTCCCAAACACTTGGATCTCTTTCATGGATGGTATGATAGAAGGCTATATCTTTGATTGGGCTACCATGCTCTCCGATAATTTGGCTTCTCATATTTTAGCATTTAGGAAAGGTAGAAATTTTTCTGAAAACTTTATTCCTCCTTTCTATCTCATGGATGCCCTATGTTTTACCATGGATTTTCTGGCTATGGGGTGGAAATATACCATTTAGGAGCTGAATTCCATCCATATCTATCACGATATCTTATGGAAGTGCAAGTATTATGAACATTTCTATCGAATTTTTCACGGAGTGATGATTCCAATTTATCAAGCCATTTTTTAATCTCACCCACTCTGACTGTCTAAAGAAGCCAAGAACGACCTTTAAAAGGTCAGAAACTAGTTCTGGGAAGAGTCATTTACTTAAATCATCGTTTATGGTAGTTTGTCTCATCCTCATGTATTACCCTTATATATTCCAGATAAATTGGTAAGTAGAGAGGTCACATATCAAGCAACAGGTTATTGAATCACTAAGGTGTTCGAAGAATCCAATAAAAAGGAATGGCCTATTTTCCCATCTAAGTTTGTGTAACAAACCTGGTGAAAATTCCATGTAATAAAATTTAAAAATAATAACCGCAGTTTATGGGACACGTATTCCAAGCTGAATGTTGGGAAAAACATCCTAGTGGGTGTTAGTTTGGTTTATTATGGCTAAGAAAATTGGCAAATACAAAGGCTAAGGCTTTGGAAAGGAAAAATGGATTTTTTGGCACATTTATTTATGAAAATAATGGAAGTTAGGAGAAAAGGGATATGAAAGGTCACAGGTTGCAGGTGAGGAGGAAAATGAATAAAGAAGAGGCTTTTCTATAAAAAGGATTCTAAGGATCGGTTGATACCTTTTTGTCAGTTTAGTTTTTATAATTGTCTCATTATTCTCTCTCTCTCTCTCTCTCTCTCTCACTCTTGGACACTTAGATTCTCTTGGAGCACTTTGGAATTTGAGCAAGAAAGGAAAGAAAATAGGAAAAAGGAGGAAGAAAGCAAGGAGGATCAAGAATCAAGAAACTACAATAGGATTCTTCGTAGGTATCGATTTGCATGTGTATTTTCCTTACTAGATTTGGCATCGATGGTATTTCATGTGGTTCTTTGTTGTGTTTCCATGGGTTTTTTCCGGGTGTGACAGTGTATTCATCCTAGCCTTGCCATTTCTGTATAGCCATGGTATTGTGAAGTTCTCATGTTTTCGTTTAGCTAGATTACCAAATGGATTCGTAGCTGATAGAGGTTGATCTTCGAATATTATTATTATAACACAAAACTGTTTTATGTGTTGCCTCGGTTTAGGGAATAGTGACCCCTGATTCATACTATGGGTTACGGTAAATCCTCAGAGGTGTTGCCTTGGTTTAGGGCCTGGTGATCTAGGATTGGATTGCAGTAAATCCTAAGAGGTGGTTTCTCTTGATTAGGCCTAGGAATCCTTTCCGATGAATGGCGATATATATAGTATTTCTTAGAGGGTAGTGTCTCAGTTTATGGCCTAGTAACCCCTAATTTGGATTGTGGGTTGCGGTAAAGCCTAAGAAACTAAGATATAGGAAAATTCCTCATGGTGTAGGTGGAGAGAATACGGTGATATTCATGCTTGTGTTGGCCTAGTGATCAGGTGTAGATAATAGTAAAGCTCGGTTTATGGTTGATGAGGGTGAGGTGGTTTATCCTTGGGATACCCTGGTTGGTTCCTTTTATTTGAGTCCCACATTCATGCTTGGAATATGGCACGTGGATGATTGGTTGAAGTAATATTTGGCTCAACCAATCTATGGTCGGGTGGAACATGGAAGTCCCATCTCCAGTTAGTTTTTATATTCATTAATGAAGATCTCATCCTTTGGTATTTTGAAAAAATATATTAGTTGATGTGAAACATCTTGAGGTTTTTGGTGATTTTGAAATTTTTATTAAATAGGTAAGAAATAATCCATTTTGTTTCAAATCACCTAAAGCATTACCAATCCTTGATTCAATATTTGACTTCACATTTCATCGAATTTAATATATCTCTAATCCCAAGAATTAAAAATGCAAGTGCATATCTCTTAGCTAATGTTACTTCTAAACTCATTCCTCACAAGGACTTCAGTCTAGATAGATTTTCTATAGAACTGATCTTTCGACCTTCTATACCTGATAACATTACTAAATGGAGAGTGATTAAGGATGATGCTAATATTATAACATTTTTTACTTCGGAAGGAACCTATACAAATCATATTACTGATGAAGATGAACATTATAAGGAACTTAATAGGTCTTCTAATGAAAACCCATTGCCAAAACCTGTGGTAAATTTAAGAGGATTTGTATGACTTGAAATATAGATTCATAAAACCAACCAATTGTAAACTCCAAAGTAGTAATTTAAGATTTGAACTCGTTAATTTAGGGTCCGAGCAAAAACCTCAAAACATCAATTTAGGACTTAGTCTCTCTCTCGATGAAAGGCTCACATGTATTCATCTATGAAGGAGATACAAATATATTTTCGCTTGGAGTTAGGATGAATTTAAGACCTATGACACTTATATCATTCAACATACAATATCCATGTTTCCATATATAAAACCAATACAACATAAACATAAAAAATACACCCCTTGAGTCACAGATACAAGCTAAGCTAAACAAATCGCTTAATGCTAAAATAATTTTTCCAGTCATACATTCCAAGTGGGTGTCAAACCTTATCCCACTTAGAAAAAAAGAATGGGGATATCATAATTTTTAAATATTTTAGTTACTTAAATAGAGAATTTGAAAAGGAAAAATTTCTTGTACCTGTGATGGAACAAATCTTACAATCTGTTTCAAGTTCTGAGCTTATGTCTTTCTTATACGGTTTCTCTCATTATAACCAAATTATTTTTCACCCTGCAAATAGGTTAAATACAACATTCAGAACCAAATGGGGAACTTATGCTTATCAAAATGCATTTTGGTCTGATTAATTTGGAGCAACGTTCCAAAGAGCTATGGATATTGTCTTCAAATGTATGATTAATAAATAAGTATTTGTTAACTTAGATGATATCACATTCTATTCTAAGAAGGGAAATAATAATCTTCATGAATTAAAGCATATCTTTGAAAGATGCAAGAAATTTGGAACATATCTAAATCCTAAATAATTGTTCTTTTCTCTAAGTGAAGGAAAAAAGTTAGGATATATTATTTCAAAATATGGAATCAATATAGACCTAGAAAGAGTCAAGGCCATCTTAGATATTCCATTTCCTCATAATAATAAGTTGATGCAATCTTTCCTAGGGAAAATCACTTTCGTTAAACATTTTCTTCCCGATTTTTTAGAAATTTTCACGCCTCTTCAGAACATGATTAAAAAGAAGGAAATTTTTAAATGGGGTCAAGCCGAGAAAACATCTTTTGAATCTATTAAACATACTATTATTGATGCTCCTTCATTTTATTCCCCTGATTATTCCAAATAGTTTGTTCTTTATAATTTTTCCTTTGATCACTCTTACGCAATAGTTTAAACTCAAAAGGATCAAGAACAAGGTGAAGCTCCTATTGCTTTCTATAGTTCCACATTACAAGGAGTAGGATTAAATTACTGAGAATTTGAAAAAAAGGTTTTTGAGATATCTAAATCAATTAAAATATTTGGACCTTTTCTCTTAAAATGACATACCAAAGTAATTGTACCATTTATAGTCGTTAGAAAATTACCCATCCAAAAATAATTAGGAGAAAAGAGAGCCAAGTAGGTCACAACTTTATAGGAATATGATCTTGAAATTAAACCAGCTAAAATTTTTAGAGGTTAATGTTTTTTCAAATTGTTATCCTGTGCATATGAAGATACACTTGAAGTTGATTCAAGTGAAAACATTGAAGTATAAAAGGTATGTTTTATTGATTCAAAGTCCCAATATGGAGATTTTATTTTATATTTAAAGAATGGCTATACACCAGTTGAGCTTGATTTCAAAAATAAAAGAGCATTAAGTCTAAAAGAAAACAAATATCAACCTATAAATGTTGTTTTGTTTATAAATAATTATGATTATGTCCTGCTTAGATGTCTAGAAAAGAATGAAGCTAAAAAAGTTTTGTAGGAATTGCATGATCGACTAGTTGGTGGATATTATAGTGGAGATACTACTGCTCATAAAATCCTTCATGCTGGATTTTGTTGGCCAAATTTATTCAAAGATACACATGCATATGTGAGAAAATGAAAATCTGCCAGATTTCTTCAGGAAAATAAATGAAACAGCCTTACATTTACAACCATTCAATATTGAACAACCCTTTGAATAGTGGGGGTTAGACATCATACGTGAGATTGTTCTACATTATTCTACGCAACATAAGTACATTCTTACTGCTACTGGTTATTTTACCAAATGGGTGGAAGAAATTCCTTTAAATACTGTCAATTCTGAGGTTGTTATTGATTTTATTAATCAACACATTATTACCAGGTTTGGCCCTCCTAAAGATCTTATGTTTGAGAATTATTCATATTTTTCTAACAATGTAATAACTAAAATTTCACTAAATAGGGGTTTCAAAATTAAATATTCCACAAATTATCACCCCCAAGGGAATGGATTAGCAGAGCCTACCAATAAAAACGTCTTAATAATGATAAAACGAACCATAATTGAAAATGAAAAGAGTTGACATAAGCATATAATTATTGCTCTACGGGAAGATAGAATAAATCACAAGGATTACTTAGGGACTTCACCTTACTATCTAGTCTATGGAAATTAAGTTGTGTTTCCCCCTTATGTATATTTTCCTTCATTATCCTTGGTGCAATCCATTAAAGAACACCACTGCTCTTCCCTTCAATTAAGATTGTCTCAAGTATTGAAATTAGAAGAGGGAAGAGATAAAGAAAAGCACATTCATGCCAAAGATCAAAACATTACTAATTCATGGTTCGATGAGAGTTTAATTGAGAATAAGTATTTTGAAATTGGTGATTTCATTTTGAAATGTTACAAAGCCCATGAGGATAAAGGTAAACATACAAAGTTCCTGAAACTTTGGCTTGGACCATTTCAAATTGTGGAAAAACTTGGCACATTTACTTTTATTCTTCAAGACTTATAAGGCAGGAAAGAATCCCTCCCCGTAAATGGGATAATCCTTAAAAAATATTTTACTTTAAAACTCATGGTATTTTGTAAATATTTAAATAACCATATTTATATATCGATTTGTCCCTAGCTTAGTTTTTTGGAATGTTACTCTCTTGAGTTTGTACTTGGGATTTTATATTAATATTCTCTAATTATTTTTATGAAGTCCATATAAAAGGAAAATTATTAAGAAAATTATTATTGTGCTATGTTTTAGAATTTCATAAATATTTTAAACTATAGTAAAAATGAATTTATATTTATTATTTTGTAAACTATTCTTAACCTAAATCTCTAAAGTTACTATTTTGTCTCGTGGCTAGTCATATTTTAGAACAGTTCTGGAAATAGGTAAATACTATGAAAATGTTTATCATCTTATGACTCTAATTGTCATCCATGACTCTTAAGGAGAAGAAAGACCTCCCCATCCACTAATTAAATATTTTTAGAGCATAATTCAAAAAAATTAAACTTGAGAGATAATGGGTCTCATTAAGAGTCGGCTTACCATGGTCATGGGGAACTAATGATATTGACATTATCAAATCTAGTCACAAAGAAAGGATAATGGCTTGTAGCCAAAAAATTCTAAGATAATAGGTCCCATCACGAGGTAGCTTGTTCAATATCATTAATACTTGTGAATGGAATTTTCTACATCTGGTCACCAAGCTAAGACAATGACTTTCAAGGAAAAGAAAAAAATTAAAAGTTTGAACTAAATGTCTCTAAAAAATTTTCTAGTGGATGTGAAATTAATATTTCTTGGTGAAATGGTAACCTGGCTGAGGTTATGGACACCTGCTGGCATCAATGGCACTACCTGTGACAACAGAGTCTATCTTAATGCAAAAATTCAAATAATCTTTATTTCATCATAATAACTAATATTATAAAATGGTTATGAAAGAAAAATTGAGTCTTTCATAATAGCAGGCTATGAAGTTTGCAAATAATGAATTTAAATTTATTCTGAGAAATTTTTATCAGAAATCTGAATTTCAACATTATAATATTTTCAATTTTTTATTCCTTTTTTTTTTTAATTCATTAATTTATTCAAATATAATGGTTTCACCTAATGCATCACCAATTGTTGTAGAAAACATTAACACTCCATTTTTTTACATATTTTTTAATAAATAATGGGGGCCCTTCATTTTTCTTATGTTTTTGCTAAATCATTTTACCTTTGTTTAATAAAAGGGCAATAGGGAATAATTTTGTAAGCACGCTTGAAATCAATTTTTATAAAACTTAAAGATATTTCCTTATCGGAATGAATATTATCAGAGTTCCATTATGAGAGCTAATTTTAAAATTGTTACAAAATGGTAAAGCCCCAATGGACCCACTCTCCAAATTTTCCTTTATATTCAAAGTTATGTCATCGGGTCATTCTTATCGCAACTTTTTAGTTCATGAGTTATATTTATGAAATGTTATGAAGCACTTTTTCTCTGAAGTCCAACTTCCTGATGCTTTCCTTTAATATTTAAAAGAATTATTTATATGTGTACTTTCGATATCATAAGTGAAACTATATTGAACCTCTGAAGTAATATTCCTAATTTTATATTATCGGATCCTATATATATCAGAACCTTTTCAAAGAATGTTACATTCTGCCACTGAAATTGCAACACTTGATGTGCGTTTTTATGTTTAATGTACTCTATTTAGGTAAATTCCATATCGGGACTATGCATTTCGAAATCGCTATTTTATAACACTTCTGAAAAATTAACCTTCCGAAAATTTTTTCATGCTCCATATATCTTATTCATCAAGGATACTTATTTCAGTATTATTCTTTTGAATATGTTGCATTTTAGAGCTTCTCATTTCGGAAAGTCCAATATCATAATTCCATTTTAAATTTTTCTCTGATATTTCACTCCCAAAATCTGACATGGAAATGTGCACATGGATTCCCGTGATTTCACTTAAGGGATTTAAATGTGATTTTAGTGGTTTGAAATCATAAACTTTTACAATTATTTCAATTTTGTTTTATCAACTCGTTCCTAAGTGGGATTTTTATTGTAAATATTTATATTACATCAATGCTAATTTTTTGCTAAGTAGTGTTTCTACGAATCTCCTGTACCTATCTCTTACAAGTAAACTTTGATTCTCGACATTACGAAGAGATGAAGAAGGGAGGGAAAGCTAATAAAAAGGCTCTACTGCAGCATCTTGTCGGCCCATTTGTGGAATACGATGAGAAGGAAGACAAAGGGAAGGATTAATTTCAAACATTATATGCACCAGATATGTTTGGCTTTCCTCCCAGGAAGAGATTTATTGGTATTTTGAAGAGGAAGGACCAGATGTCTCTTAAAGAATAGATACAGCCGAAGATACGATAACTGACTCTGAGAACACTCCAAAATATGCAGCCAATTATTTTCTTCACATGATTGCAATGAGACCCAGATCAATGCCTTATACATATATGGTTAGTTGGGTGGTTGAAAATTTGGATATCTCAGAAAGGCACATACATACATTAAAGGGAACAATAATTGGCTCTTTTTCTAGCAAGGATTTGCAAATAATGTATCGTTTACCCAATCCTCGGTATACATATAAAAAATAGTTCATCGAGGCTTTTGTAAAGGAACAAGAACACCCATAAAATAAAATTATACATTTTCGAAAAGACCTTAACAAGCATAAAGTTGAGGAGTCCGATTAGTACTCAATTGATTCCCTTACTGCTCCATTTTCCTAAGTTGTAGTTATGATGTGTTATTGCATGCGTTATCAAATGTGTCAAAAATCCCAAACATTGTGTCTCTTTCAAGGATGGTATGATAGAAGGCTATATCTTTGATTTGGCTACCATGCTCTCCGATAATTTGGCTTCTCATATTTTAGAATTTAGGAAAGGTAGAAATGTTTCTAAAAACTATATTCCTCCTTTCTATCTCATGGATTCCCTATGTTTTACCATGGATTTTCTGGCTATTTGGTGGAAATATACCATTCAGGAGCTGAAGTCCATCCATATCTATCACGATATCTTATGGAAGTGCAAGTATTATGAACATTTCTATTGAATTTTTCACAAAGTGATAATTCCAATTTAAGAAGCCATTTTTTAATCTCGCCCACTCTAAATGTCTAAAGAAGCTAGGGACGACCTTCAAAAGGTCACAAACTGGTTTGGTAAAGAGTCGTTTACTTAAATCATTGTTTATGGTAGTTTGTCTCATTCTCATGTATTACCCTTATATATTCCAGATAAATTGGTAAGTAGAGAGGTCACATATCAAACAATGGGTTATTGAATCACTAAGGTGTTCGAAGAATCCAATAAAAAGGTGTGGCCTATTTTCCCATCTAATTTTGTGTAACAAACCTGGTGAAAATTCTATGTAATGAAAGTTAAAAATAATAGCCACAGTTTATGGGACACATATTCCAAGCTGAATGTTGGGAAAAACATCCTAGTGGGTGTTAGTTTGGTTTATTATGGCTAAGGAAATTGGCAAAGACAAAGGCTAAGGATTTGGAAAGGAAAAATGGATTTTTTGGCACATTTATTTATGAAAATAATGGAAGCTAGGAGAAAAGGGAGATGAAAGGTCACAGGTTGCATGTGAGGAGGAAAATGAAGGAAAATAATGGAAAATGAATAAAATAGAGTCCTTTTCTATAAAAAGGATTCTAAGGATTAGTTGATACCATTTTTTCAGTTTAGTTTTTAGAGTTGTCTCATTATTCTCTCTCTATCTCTCTCTCACTCTTGGACACTTAGATTCTCTTGGAGCACTTTGGAATTTGAGCAAGAAAGGAAAGAAAATGGGAAAAAGGAGGAAGCAAGCAAGGAGGACCAGGAATCAAGAAACTACAACAGGATTCTTCATAGGTATCGATTTGCATGTGTATTTTCCTTGCTAGATTTGGCATCCATGGCATTGCATGTGGTTCTTTGTTGTCTTTCCATGGGTTTTTTCCGGGTGTGACAGTGTATTCATCCTATTCTTTCCATTTATGTTTAGCCATGGTATTGTTGAGTTCTCATGTTTTTGTTTAGCTAGATTACCACATGGATTCGAAGCTGAGAGAGGTTGATCTTCGAATATTATTATTATTTTTATTATTATTATAACACAAAACTAGTTTATGTGTTGCCTCAGTTTAGGGAATAGTGACCCCTGATTCATACTATGGGTTACGATAAATCCTCAGAGGTGTTGCCTCGATTTAGGGCCTAGTGATCTGGGATTGGATTGCAGTAAATCCTAAGAGGTAGTTTCTCTTGATTAGGCCTAGGAATCCTTGTCGATGAATGGCGAGATATATAGTAATTCCTAGAGGGTGGTGTCTCGGTTTAGGGCCTAGTAACCCTAATTTGGACTGTGGGTTGCGGTAAAGCCTAAGAAATTAGGAGATAGGAAAATTCCTCACGGTGTAGGTGGAGAGAATCCAGTGATATGCATGCTTGTGTTGGCCTAGTGATCAGGTGTAGATAATAGTAAAGCTCGGTTTATGATTGATGAGGGTGAGATGGTTTATCCTTGGGATACCCTGGTTGGTTCTTTTAATTTGAGTCACACATTCATGCTTGGAATATGGCACGTGGATGATTGGTTGAAGTAACATTTGGCCCAACCAATTTATGGACGGGCCGGACATGGAAGTCCCATCTCCGGTTATTTTTTATATTCATTAATGAAGAGCTCATACTTTGGTATTTTGTATGCAAATGTACTGATTTTATTTTTTTTGTATCTATTGTATTTATGTTGTTATCTTGATGGTTATAAGCATGTATTTTATCAATGATTATGTATGTCTCTATCCATGTTTTCACTTGTAAATGAAAGAAAAATGTATTTATCGTAAAAAATATTGTATTTTAGCTAATGAATTAAGGGAAAAATGCTTCTTAGCGATTCACAGATAAGTATGAGACCCCTATGTTTAAATCTGTTGTTTACACCTATAGATGCAATGTTTGTGGCATATTTGAAAAAATGTATATCATGGCTAGGAGGGGTCCAAATGTGTTCTTGATGATGTGATTGCTTCCATACATTTTTTTTAATGTTATTTATCCTCTCATAAATAACCTCCGGTCTTTAATGGAAGAAATTTAATCTTTTGGAAAACAAAGATGAGGTCCTATCTTCAGTCTATAGGAATAGATGTATGGGCCATTTTTGTACAAGGATATCAATATCCAGCTACAATACCAACAGATCCGAATGAAAAGAAGAATTATGAATCAAATGCAAAGGCGGTCAATGCTATAACGGGAAGTTTGATTGAATCTGAATTTTTCAAAGTCATGCAGCTAAATATAGCAAAGGAAATGTGGGACAAAATCATTCTAAGTTATGAAGGTGATGCAAAGGTAAAAAGTGCGAAACTCCAAACTCTCAGAATTGAATATGAAAATTTGAAGATGCATAGTGATGAGAGTATTGCCAGTTTATTTTTACGTGTTGATGATGTTGTAAATCGTATGAGAAATATGGGAGAAAAAATAACTGAATCTACTTTGGTTGAGAAAATTTTAAGATCACTAACAACAAAATTTGAGTCAAAAGTTTCTGCTCTTGAATAAAAACAGGATCTTCAAAATCTTACTGTAGTACAACTTCATGGCATACTAACCGCATATGAAATGAGAAGAGGAGGACCATCTGAAGTCAAAGAGGTTGTCTTCAAAGCTTCTACAAAAGGGAAAGAAGTACAAGAAGCAGACGGATCAGGATATATCTCAGAAGAAGATAAGGCAAATTTTGTAAAGAGGCTCCAACTTGGCACATGACGATTCAGAGGTAAGCTTCCTTTCAAATGTTTTGAGTGTGGAAGAATTGGTCATTATGCTGCTAAGTGTCCTCATAAAGAAACACCTGCAAAAGGGAAGGAAGTAGCAAGAAGGAATAAGAATTGTTTTAACACTAGAAAAAGTTACTATATTCATGAAGACAGTGATGGGCTATCTGATAGTGAAGAATATTGTGAACAAGATCTTAGACTTCTCATGGCATTTGAATCTAGAGAAGAAAAGGATATTTTTGTGGATGCTCTAGAGGACAATGACTTTCTTGAATAAAACAATCAACTCAAAATACGATTAAAAGAAAGTAAAATACTCTTAGAAGAAAGGAAAATAACTATAGAGACTCTGGAAAAGCGGGTTGAAGAAGCAAAGAAACACATTGAGAAATTAGAATGTGAAGTGGTAAGTATAAGAAAATATTCTGAGAAAGTAAAGACTCTGAATCTTAGATTTGCTAAAGGATCTGAAACCTTAGATGAGATTATCAAGGTACAACGTTCTCCTCTTATAAAAACAGGTCTTGGATATACCGGAGAATCCTCTCAAGCTTCAGCACCAAATTATCTAAAAGAAGTTACAGCTGGTTTACAAAATTCTGCCACTCAGTAAGGGAATAAAGAATCATTGCAGGTAAAGCATGATAATCTCAATTCAAAGAACACTAACAGGAATATCTCTCAAAGAAACACCAATCAACAGGTGAATCCAAGTAGAAGATTTCATGATCGCAGAAATTTCTTCTTCAATGGACATTGTTTCTCATGTCACAATTTTGGTCATAAAGATGTTCAATGTGTTGCATATAAAACTATCATGACTAGAGAAGCAAGAAAGAAAAGGATTGAATTTGAGAAGAATACCTATAAAAACTTTTCTTCTCTTCTAAATGAAGTTGAATGTGCTTATTGCAATAACTTTGGGCATGAAGAATCTGAATGCAGGTGAACATTTCAGCCAAAAGATCATTTCCCTTCAAGATCCAAAGTATGAAAAAAGAAGGAATTACAGGTTGAAAATTGTGGCATAGCATTATTCGCAGAAGGTGAAGAAAATAAATGGTGCATTGATAGTGGATGCTCAAGACACATGACAGGTGAAAAACACAAACTTCTTGCATATAGTGCTCTAGAAAAGGAAAAGAAAGTTACATTTGGAAATGATAATCCTGCTGTAATTAAAGGAAAAGGGTCTATGTTTCTAAAAGAAAAGGTGAAGGCTAAAGATGTCATGTATGTGGATGGCTTAAGGCATAACCTGTTAAGTGTAAGTCAAATGTGTGATCAAGGAACTGAAGTTGTCTTTAGTTCAAAATAATGTGTGGTTCATGATCTTGATACATGTAAAACAATTATAAACGGAAAAAGAACTCCAAGCAACCTGTATGTATTGAAGAACTGCAAAGAACAATGTTACTTGAGTCAATCTTCAGAAAATTGGCTATGGCATAGAAGGTTGGGGCATCTAAGCTTCTCTCAAATCAACAAATCAAGCAGACTTAATGTTGTTTGTGGTCTTCCCAATATTACTCTACCTGAAAGTATCATATGCAAATCTTTCCAATTCGGCAAGCAGACCAGAGTGCAATTTAATGCGAAGGAAGGATCATCAAGTAGGCCTCTTGAACTCATTCATACTGATATATGTGGACCTATGAGGAAAAATTCACCTTGTGGTGAACAATACTATATCTTATTTATTGATGATTTCTCTAGAATGTGTTGGATTGGGTTGCTGAAGCACAAAGATGAAGCATTTGAGAAATTTTAGATCTTCAAGGCTCTGGTTGAAAATGAAGTAGATCTAAAACTCAAATGTCTTAGATCTGATTGAGGAGGAGAATATACTTCAAATGAATTCCTTGAATTTTGTGAACAACATGGCATAAAAAGACAATTTTATGTAGATGGAACTCCACAACAAAATGGTCTAGCAGAAAGAATGAATAGAACAATTCAACAAATGGCTAAAGCTATGCTTGATGATTCTGGAACACCTGACACATTTTGGGGAGAAGCAGCACATACAGCGTTAAACATTCTCAACAAGGCACATGTTCGTGTAAATAATGACAAAACTCCATATGAAGTCTGGTATGGTAATTCTCCATCTGTGAAGCATTTTAGAGTTTTTGGAAGTAAATGCTTTATCAAAAATAATGATGAAAAACTTGGCAAGTTTGAACATAGAGCAGATGAAGGAATACTTCTTGGTTACTCCTCTACAAGTAGAGCATATAAATGTTACAATAAAAGACTTTGAAATATTGTTGAATGTATTGATGTTGCTATTGATGAGTCTCCTGCAGCTCCAAAGGAAGAAAAACAAACAAAAAATGAAGACGATGGTGACTTATGTCCTTCTACTTCAAATAGCAATGATATAGACAGTGAACCCAATGAAGAACCTGAAGATGATTTATCTGAAAAGGCTCGATCCAAATATGTTCAAAAGAATCATCCAGAAACTCAAATTTTGGGAGACAAGGGATCAGGTGTACAAACAAGAAGGACTCTTATGGGATCTTCTAGCTATCTGGCATTTCTATCCACTATTGAACCACACAATTTCAATCAAGCTAACAAATATGAATGTTGGATTCAAAACATGAATGAAGAGCTTGATCAAATTGAAAAGAATCACACTTTGGAATTAGTACCAAGACCTCATGATAAAAATGTCATTGGAACTAAATGGATATTCAAAAACAAGTTAAATGAGAATGGGGATGTTGTAAGAAACAAATCTAGACTTGTTTGCAAGGGGTATACTCAACAAGAAGGTATAGACTTTGAAGAAACTTTTGCTCCTGTAGCTAGACTTGAAGCCATAAGAATTTTTCTTGCCTTTTCAAGCTCTCAACAAATTAAAGTTTATCAAATGGATGTTAAATCTGCATTTCTCAATGGTGATGTAGAAGAAGAAGTTTATATAGAACAAACAGAAGGATTCATTTTGGGAAATGATGAAAATCTTGTTTTTAGACTTAAAAAGGCTCTATATAGTCTCAAACAAGCTCCAAGGGCATGGTATTATCGTCTTGACAAATATCTTCATCAACAATGTTTTTCAAAGGGATCTGCTGATAGCAACTTATACACAAAAATTGAAAATGATAAACTTTTGATTGTGATTGTATATGTTGATGATATCTTTTTTGGAAGTAATGAAGAATCTATGAGTCAGAAATTTGCTGTTGTCATGCAGCAAGAATTTGAAATGTCTTTACTTGGGGAACTAACATTCTTTCTTGGTCCGCAAGTAAATCAAACTACAGATGGTATATTCTTATCACAAGAAAAATACCTTAAGAAAATTTTGAAGAAGTATGGCATGGAAGAATGCAAACCTGTAAGTACACCAATGATAACCGGATGTAATCTCAGTTCTCATGATGATTCCCCCACGGTGAATCAACCAGAATACATATCTATGATAAGAAGTCTACATTATCCCACTAGGACTAGACTAGACATTATGCATGCTGTTGGGATTGTTGGACGATTCCAAGCTAATCCAAAAGAGTCTCACCTTCAGGCTATCAAAAGAATATTCAAATATATACAAGGAACTCAAGACTTTGGACTATGGTATCCAAAGAATGCTGATCTTAATCTTCATGCTTACACTGATGCAGATTGGGATGGAAATATTGATGATAGAAAAAGCACTGGTGGTGGTGCATTCTATATGGGGCCCTGGTTAGTATCTTGGTTCAGCAAGAAGCAAAAATCTATTGCCTTATCTACAGTAGAAGCAGAATATGTAGCTGCCGCATCATGTTACACTCAACTTCTTTGGATGATGCAAACCTTACAAGACTTTCAAATCAAATGTTCGCCTCCTATCTCCATTATGTGTGATAATACAAGCGCCATCAGTATCTCAAAGAATCTTGTTATGCATTCCAATACCAAGCACATTCCCATCAAGTATCACTTCTTACATGAACAAGTGCTTGTACAAAAGGTGAATTTGGAGTATGTTCCCTCTAAAGAACAAGTTGCTGATATATTTACCAAACCTCTGCCCAGGGAAGCGTTCGAATATCTTAGACAGAAGCTGGGAGTAGTCTCTACCTTGTAGAAAATCAGAACTGCTTAAATTCAGAAGATTAAATTGGATACGTGGGTTTCTTGAAAGACAGTCGCGTATATACGCGAGTTTAAACACAGAAAACTGTGTATGGTTGGTTGCTGACAATTTTTGTTTAGGGATAGCATTCTTCAGCACAGTTGTAGTATTGATTGGCATCTCTGATGCTATATGGTATCTCTGATGATGTTTCAACTCTTATATTATTGTTTCATTCTCTGATATTGGGTAAAGATGCCTTGATGATTGGTTGTTGAAAGTGTTCAGGTTGCACAAGCTAAGGAGGAGTTTTGATCATATGGAAAGGATGCATTGGATGCAAAGTTTCAGGGGGAGCATTAGCCTTGCTAAATATAATGCATTGTTGGCATTATGATGATTCTAAATTATGATCTCTCTTGAGGTCTTTTTGATATTGGTTATAAAAAGTCATATGTGTAATTTGATGAAAAGGCTGTGACCTATGATGTAAATTGTAATATTAAGTCTTGTAAAGGGCTCGGTCAATTCTGTAAACCCACTTGGTTGGGTAGTTGAATTAAAATGTCTAAACCCACTTGGTTGGGTACTTGTGTCACATATGTAAATCCACTTGGTTGGATCATTGATGTAAGTATGAGTCCTTGGTGATAGGAAAGGTCATAGAGTCATGTACTTCATTAAAAAAAATATGTTTGAAGATTCAGCATGAACTCAGGGGGAGCATGGTAACTTCAGTGAACATCAGATATACAAAGCTCTTCTTTCTACCTATGGATAAAAACATTGTCTTGGCTTTGATCCGCCCTTTGCCCTTGATGTCAAAGGGGGAGTGTAACATGGTGTTTGAATAAGGGGAGAGTATCATGGTATTTGAATAATGGTTATAATCAATGTATCTATCTATTGTGATGATCAAACACCATCATGGTTGCCATCAAGTCCAAAGGGGGAGATTGTTGGCAATATGATGAAGAATGTTGTCCTTGATGGCAACCTACTTGATAAAGTTGATGGCTACTTGATGAAATGATATTTTTGGCTATATGGTGCAATGTGTTGTCCTTGATGACAACCTGACTGATGAAGTTGTTCTTGATGGAAACTGGCTTGATGAGTTGTCTTTGGATGACAACCTACTTGGTGAAGTTGTCCTTGATGGAAACCTACTTGATGAGTTGCATATAAGAAACCTATTTGTTAAATATGTAAAGATGATGTATCTACAGATCAACTCAGGAGTAACAGAAGAAAGGAATTTCAGGAAGTGCCAAAGAAATGCTAAACAAGGTATGTTAATATGCATACGCGGGTTTGTTAAGGCGAAGTAGCGTATGTACGCGGAAAAGTACGTGCCAAGTCGCATATGCCTAATTTTGCTCTAAATTTATAAAACCAGGGGTTCTTACCATGGTATTGACCCATTGTATTGAGCGCTTGAATATCTATTTGATCCCGTCCAGGAATACCATTAGAATTTGTGTGGTTTTGGCTCATGGTATTGACAAAGGCTAAATATATATAAGGAGAAGAAATTCATAGTGCAAATGTGTGCAAGTGTCTGGGAATTAATGAATACTTCACTCTGAAGTATATCTGCATGGTTGAATTCTGTTATTAATTGATAGATCTGAATCTATGATGCACCTATGAATATGATGAAGGTTCAAAGATCTCTAGATCTAGAAATGATGAATCTCTAAGATGATCTGAAAAGAAGTGATGAAGACCTGGCACAAATCTGATGAAGAAATTGAAGAAATCTAGGTAAGTTCATAGATCTGATCTGTTCTGCAAATTTTATCTTTTATAGATCTATATGCAGGTTCATTTCATGAAAAGCACGTGTATACGTGGATCTAGTTCAATAAAAGCGCGTATGGGAAGTTGGGTTTTTCTTTGAAAAATGCACAGATGTATATGCAGGTTCGTTTCATGAAAAGCACGTGTATACGTGAGTCTAATTAAATAAAAGCGCGTATGGTATCTGAACTAATGATTGCTTGTTGTGTAACCAGCTCCAAAAATAGAAAGAATCACTTAAAATCAGCAGCCATGGAAAACCTCCAATACATTACATAAATACACAATTCTTGGATGATACAATTTACAAAACCTCCTTTCTATATATAGGAGTCCATGGGGCCATAATGTAATCCTAGTGGGCCACAATGTAATCCTAGCCGACCTAACAATAATAATGTAAGGGCACGATAATAACAATATGGGGGTTACAGGGGTACAACAATAACAATAAGGGGGTTACACTAACAACAATAAGGGACTATACTAGTAATATAGGGACCTAACATGCTCCTCTCCTTCAAAAAAGTGTTGTCCTCAACGCTTGAGTAACTCCGGGTGCTTTTGTTTGAAATTCTCATCCTCCCATGTAGAATCTTCAGTGGGTAAGTTCTTCCATTGGATGAGATATTCTGAAATTGATAAATTCTTGTCAGTTCTTGTTCTATCACATATTTCATACTTCTTTGATGTCATGTTGATGTATAGTATTCATTAGATTACTTGGTCTTGGTTTGTCCTTTTGATTTCTAGAACTTGTTGTTGATGCTCGATGTGATATTCCAATAATTTATCATCGATATTTTCTATTATTTGATCCTTCAAACCATCCAACTTATTCTCCATTTCTGCTTTTAAACCATCTATTTCATCTTCAATTGCTCTTCGTAAGATCGAAACTTGTTGCACTTGGTACCGTAATTTTGATATCGCATACTGCAACTCTTCCTCTTCATGCGTCATAGTATATATTTTTGAGGGATTAATGGGTATGGAATTATTTTTAGGAGGCATTTCAGAATGAAATACTTAAATATATGCTCAATAGGCCCTTGGAATCGCTTCAAACTGATTTTTCAAACAAGATTTATGCAATTCGGGAAAAACAATACACACCTTTTACTTGCTTTTGAGGAGCTCGATATTGGAATTGGATTATCTCTGTGATTGAGACTCTTAAATATCTAAAATTCAGTAATGAAATAGCCCTCTGAATTCTCTTTTGAATGCCACAGGTCTGACCTAATTTGGATTCTCCAAGACAAAGTTGTGTCCAATCTCCCACAATGACTTAATTCTGGACTAGTTCAGTAGAGCGAACTTGTAAGACTTGTCACGTGTCACTGTTTCGTCCTTTGTCTCTGAAATTGATAAAAAAAAAACTTCTGACATTTGTGCCTTATTGCTATGACACTCAATCCAATGCCGGAAGAGTTGTTGAACTTTTCCACGCTCACCTCTTTGAGATGAAATTTAGGAACGAAAAAATCACTACCTTCTGGATGTATCTCCAAAAATGTTTTGAAACAGCTTTGAAAAAATTTTGACCGAATTTCCTCGAGTTTCGACTTCGTGCCATATGGTTTCAGTTAGGAACCTTCGTGAAAAAAAATTATAGCGAAAAATGCCACGATGACACCATTTGGGAGCAGAAAAAGCCTAACCCACGGACAGTATCTCCAAGAAAATATTTAGAAAAAGCTCTAAATATTTTAGAAAAATATTCCTCGAGTTTAAGCACTGTATTGTCAAAATTTCAGCTTAAACTTAAGCCAGTAGTTATAGCGAAAATGCCACGATGACCTGTTTGGAGCAGCGAAACCCTAGAATCCAAAAGCTCTGATACCAAATGTTGTGTAAACAACTCAAAAAGAGAAGAAAAGAGATATAAACGCCTTAGAAATGAGCCACTTCGAGGGGGCAACCTCCAATACATTACATAAATGAACAATTCTTGGATGATACAATTCACAAAACCTCCTTTCTATATGTAGGATTCCATGGGCCATAATGTAATCCTAGTGGGCCACAATGTAATCCCAACTATTGCGGCCTATGATAATAATGTAGGCATAATAATAAAAATATGAGATTCTTGAAGTTATAATAATAACAATAAGAGACACCTTTAACAAAAGTTACACTATTAATATAAGGTTTAACAATACTCAAGGTTGAGCAGATTTCTACATATCTATTGATAAGGCTGTCATTCGATTATAATGATTTCACTAATACTGTTTGGAAACATTAAGTAGAAGTATATTTGTTGATAGCTGAAGGTTGTTGAAGATGTTTTGATCGAGTTTGAAAATTGATGAAATGTAGTCTGTGATGGTGTTTGAGGGTAAAACCTTGATGAGGTAGTAGCTCCTTCGTTGATTGTTGGTAAAGCGAGCAGGGGGTTAGTAACTTCCTTCCAGGAGAAGATTTAGTAAATGAGAAGGTGTGTATACTAACGGTGGAGTTACTGCGTGATAGTATGAGTCTGCGCCAGTACATTGTTGTAAGATGTTTTCTTTATAATAAATATTGAAGACTGAGACGACGGCAGCGGTGGTTTTCTCCCAAATTTGGTTTCCACCTAAAATCTCGGTGTTCATGTGTGATGCTAATGTGTGTTGATTTATTCTGTTATTACTGCACATGTCTACTACTTACTAAACATCTAATGAATGTATGATGCAATAATCTAAGATAAGAATTATCTGCATAATAATAAATCTAAGCATATGCGAGTTTCCTTAAGGATATCCGCGTATATACGCTATTTTTGTTCTGTAAAGTAGCGTATGGGTGTTTGAGAAAAGAAAAGTAAAAATTTGATTGACAGATCAAAATACTGATTCACCCCCCTCTCATTATTTTTCCCAACAACCATACCAACCCTAGCATCACCATGTCCTCCTTATCTCTCTTTCTCATTCTCATTTTCTTTATTTTCCTTTTATAGATTCTCATCTCTCTTTTTTTCATTTTCTAGTTTTATTTATATTAGTCTTACTAATCCACTTGTCACTAGATCAGACAATGATACCACTTAAAAATTAATCATTTTCCATGGGAATGGATGGGTCCCATCCTCCCTTTACATTATCATTTTCCTAGTGTGAACATCACCTAAGAATGGAGAACGTCCCCACCTGGATATATGACAGAGACCACATATTTGGATTTTTATATGTACACAAGTTACTATATTTAAAGCTACTGATATATTATTTTGATCTCAAACCACCATTCACCAAATGTCACACATTTATAGGTGTCTATATTATTTTCATAAGTTTGAAACCACATAAAATAATTTTTAATATTTCTTAGATAGTATTGTAATACGTTGATGTGATTTGTTCCCCATGTCATCCCACAGAACCCTCCAATATACATTGCAAACCCCTAAAGCATGTCATTATGTCCTTAACCCCTAACACCATGGCATGGCCACATCACAAACACAACATTATGACACACCTGGCTTCCACATCATCATTCCAAAATTTATATTTTCAAAGAACTATTTCAACAACCTAGGTTCCCTTGATTCAACATCTACATAAAAAAAAATCACCCATTATTCAACCCATATACTCCAAGTAGTGAGACCTATATATATACCATTTTTTTGATGTATCCCCATCCATAGGAACCCTTGAAAATTCATTTCTTAAAAAAGTTCAAACTTTTGATACAAACTTTAAGAATCAAGAAAAATAGGGAAATCATGCATGACAGGAACATGCTTAAGCAACTAACCAAGAAACACAATATACACAATGAAATGGATCATATAAAAAATTAAAATGGAAATTTTAACTACAATAGTTTTATAAATTACATAATGAAAATATAATTTCAAATAACAAAGCAATCACTTTTATTTAAGAATGTTTCACCAACTAACTACAAACCAAGGACTTTCCACCCAACCATAGGATCTATTGTGCATTCACACTTTAAAGTAGGCCGTCTCCAAGATGAAGCTATAATTCCATAAATATGGGTGACTAGGCCCAATCTATCTCTGAAAGACAATTATCTCACAAAATTTATTTTCTCACATAATCACAAAACAATGGCATAGTTGTAAAAGGTTACTCAACTAGTTCAATAGTAATTTCAACTTCTAGTGCTCCTTCCCCTTCAACATATACAACCAAAGGAAAATAATATATTTATTTGTAGTGAAATCCCTTAGTATATTCCATTTCCCTATAATTATCCAGTGTTATTGGTTAGGAAATATCATTACTATCAGCTCCATATACTGTTATCCATGGCAAGTTTCACTAGCAATTCCAATACATACATTCACCCAAGTATCTTCTTACTCTCCATGTAATAGTATTATTCCTCTCCAATAACCATGAACACCATTAATGACTGATAATAACTAGAAATGAATAATCACACAACCAAAGGGTAAGGTTAAATATGCATGTTCTCATAATGCCACATGGCTTCCCTAGAAACCTCACATGCCCAAATTTTTCTTAACTAATATAAAAAATGTATAATAAATATAAATTAAAATGTCTAACATTAATATTTATGGACCTCTCACATAATCATACCCCACTATATAATTTTACTTGTTCATTTATAGTGGATGATGTATTTTATTATTAATATTTAAAATTGTTACATAGCTAGGCTCACTATCCTTTCATTATATGAAAATATAAATCATTAAAATAGGGATCAAAACCTAGGGTATTACATGTAAGGTGTTTTGGCTCTACCTTTGAACTTGATTTGGTGTTGTATTATTTCCACTATGATGGGAATTGTGGTCATAGCCAATGTAGATGAAGGTAAACTAGTGGAAGGGAGACTAACTCTAGGAATGCCCAAAATAGAAGACCTTCAATGGGATACAGGTTTTGAATATAAAGAGAATGGACTTTCAAAATTAGAATATAATAAACAAGTAAAAGGGCTAATATTATCGACTCTAACTCATTGAAAAATAGATAAGATGCGACCAAGAATTCCCAAGAATGTGGGGAATACATCCAATGAGATAGTCTCCTTGGGATTAGAATGGTAAATGTAAATCCTTCCCACAAAGGCGATCAGTATATGAAAGGACTAGAGACAAAAAAAAAAATCAATCAATAATTTATCAAGCTACAATAATATATGCACAGATGGTGCAACATTTGGTCTTAAGTGTTTTTGAATCACAACGTCCTAACAACTAAAAGGACTCTATCCAAAACATAAACTAAAAGCACTCAAAGGGACATGGACTATGAATCTTCCAAACACTTTCTTCAAAATGGTTGAACGTACCACCAAAGAAATAATTCAAATTAGAAAGAGGTAATTCCAAATATCTGCCATAAGAGGTAATAAAATCCATCATGGAGATGAGAAAAGGCATGATTAATGAAACATAAATAGGAGACAAAGTGTGATGAAATCCAATGTCCCATTGAAATATATCTCAAGTTCCCTCCATTTTGTGACAACCATCAAGGTAGGGACCTAGTATCATTCTTTCTAAGATATCTCTTCATATATTCTTGCAATAGGTTACATTTCCTTCAAATCGAAATCAAATGGATGGGGGATATGTCACATTAAAAGAGATAGTAGTCTTAATAAAACCTTCAGTCCCTACCTTCAAATTATCCTCTCCAAAGAGCATGTATATTCCTAAATTGGTCTTGAATAAATATAATGGAAATTATTTTAAGTTCCCTAATCAATCAACCACTATTTTTCATATGTGAATCGTTATGGTGAGTTATTTGGATTTTTATTCCAGCCAACTTAACTTAACTACAAAGAAAATTTGGCCCCAAGTGGTGATTTAATGCATTAACTTAAGTGGTTGGTTTTAGGATAAGCTTGGGGTAGTGAAATAACAATATAATTGTGGAGTGAAGTGTGTAATTTTGGTGCAATCAACTTCAAAATTAAATTCTTTAAATTAAAATACTTGTCATGGATCAGTGTTGCAATTGAAATGCTAATTCAAAATTAATACAAATACTAGAATAAAGGTAACCTTTTATTTATCTCGCACATGAGGTGTAGAATATACGATGAAATGGTGTTTTCTTAAGGAAAACCATGGTTAAAAGGTCAATAATTCAAAACACCATGGGTAAAAATCCAACCATGCTAAGGGATAGTGTGGCCTAGGTCGGTTACAATCCCCAAGTGATTGTGATGACTTAAATGTCCCTGGTTCACGGCTACTCAAGCCACAGATTAGGTGTTCTATTCATCTCATGAGTCACATTACCTAGAATAAATAAATAAAAATAAACCTTTTATTTATCTCATTTAAAATTATAATTGGGTGGGTATTAACCAATTCAAATTACCAAGTAAAACTTCTATTTCAACTTAGCTGGAGACTAGCTTTTAAATGAGAAATTAATTTCAAAAGGAATAATAAGATTTAAATTTTCAAGTACTTAGAATGGAAAAGAAGGTTATATTTTTCCCTATTAACATAATTATTACTACCATCATGACTAAATTAATTGTATAATTTTTCATCCCTAATCCATAACATCATAACACCATATTATTAACCCTAATACTATTGCTAGAGTACCAATAACCATATTACTAATATATAACATTATCATACTCTAATGTTATTATACAAAATTATCCACATTAACTAATACTAATTACAATCCTAATTAATAGTATTAATACTAATATTAATAACAAACTTAACTAATATTAATAGTATGTTAAACCGTTTACTAACAATAACGTTATAAACTTTACTAAAAAAAATTTTTTTATCAATTTTTTTGAATTCTCAAGAGATTGCCTGCGGATTGCACTCCACCTAGGCCACACCAACCCTTAACATGGCCGGATTTTTGCCCATGGATTTTCTAACTGATGATCTTCACATTATGGATTGACTAAATAGTACACCCCATCATCGTCTATTCTACACCCTATGGACTATTATAAACATTATTATTAACACTATAGTATTAATTAATAAATTATCATTTATATTATTAACATTATGGTTATATCATTATTCACAATTAAAAAATAACAACATTATCCTATTTTTAGCAATATGGTAGTATAGTTATACATATTAGAAAAATTATCATTATTAATATTATTAATAACAACCCTAATTAATATTAAATATAGTATGATAATATAAACACTTTCTTTTAGTTATAAATTTTATATATTAATGTTTCCAATACTAATAATAATATTGTGAATATTATTAAAAACTTGGGTTACACTAATATTAATGATACTGATTTATAAATATATTAAAAAAATATGACATTAACATTATAAATATCTCCTTACTTACACTATCAAATATCTCCTTAGTTATAATCAAATATTATTATTATTTTTACAAGTAGCCTAATATAATTAATAAAGAAGTAGTTCTAACATATTATTATTATTATTATTTTATTATTTGGATATTTATGACTTCCCCCTCTAATCCTTCCATGTGGATCCATCTATCCCCTCCTCCCCGTCCCTAATGTTCCTTTGACATTTTATTATTATTCTTTAATGTTTATCGTTAAAATTTTCCTATGACTACTCTTGGTAATCTTATTTTAGTATTTAATTAGTCCATTCCAATTTTTCTCTCCATTGTAATTGTTATTTCTGTCTCATTCTAATTTGGTCTTGTACCCTTCAATTTTTCATGAGGCTTTATCTATCCCTAATGATGGGTGGAGAAAGAAAATATTTTAAGGAATATTCGAGCAAGATAATATTCTAAAATCAACATGATGAACATAAATATGCAATGAAACAAAGAAAATCCCTACAAGAAAAAGGTACTATGAACCCTAGGGTGGGATTTTTTCCACCTACATTTTTTACTAAAAAATGAATTATAGTGAATTTTGGCCACGTATAATCCTAAAAGTACCCTATCCTAAGGATTAATTGAATTGACACAAAACTAGAAATATAAAAAAAATTAAATACTCAATAGAATGGGTAAAACTATCTAAAATTTGTGCTAGCACTGCGAAATAGGAGCATAAATATGCATTAAATGAGTGCATAAAATTTCACCAAAATTTGCGCTCAACTAGTAGGGAATCTACTACCACAAAATATGTTAGTAGTGCAAATATAGAGCTATAAGTTTGTATTGAAAAACTGTAGAAAATTGTACCAATATATGCACTCAACTAGTGTAGAACTAATCCCAAGAGTCATGCACTAGCTCTAAAATAGAAATGTGAATTTGTCAATTTATAACTATGGAAGAAGTACAAGTTTATATCCTAGTATCCTATGTAAAAATAGAAAAAATATAGAAACAAAAAGGAATTTCAAGATCTAAAATTACAAGTGAAAAGGATGAGAGGAGAAACAAGCACACCCATGCCTCGGGAAAAAGACATGGCTTTTTCCCCACTAGAGTCACCAATTTATTAGTGGAGATTTGTTACAAGGTGGATAAATCCCACTTAAACTCATTTGTTTTAAATTGAGCCTAGACAAATGGTTTAAAGAGGTATAAAATTAAAACATTGTTCCATGTCATATGATTCAATCCCTAAGGTATTTATGATATAAAGAACCAAAGAAATAAAACATTTAATCAACATGAAAAAGAGAGAATTTCATTACTAAATTGAAGGAAAAAAATTTGGACTTGGTGGAAGAGCTTGTTAGTTGAATGGGTTCCAAATTCCCTCCTTGGGATAAGTCATTATCCTCCTTTATGTGTTTATGAATACCTCATTGGTTGATGAGAAAGGTACATAGAATAGAAAAGTACAATCAAGAGAGAGAGGTCCTCAAGATCCTACTGGCATTTCAATAACAAAACGTTTTATTTTTCTAGGGTATACTTCCTAAGGAAAACCCCTAAGTAGTTCCCCTGATTTTGAGGATGGTACTCAGGGTAAACTGTAGAATCTTGAGGGCATAAGTCTAGTAAAAAATATGGATAGAATCCATTACACTATTATTCCCATTAAGAGCTCAAAATGTCACTTTTGGGAATTTAACTAAGGTAGGACTGATAGGAATCATTCCCCTAACAACTACCCAAGCTAGACCAATTGACAATAACATAACCTTACGGGTGAGGATGGATGGAATAATGGAGTGGCCTTATGTGATTATTTATATTAGAGTATTTTTTAAATACCTTATGACATAAAGTTCCTTTCAATGGTTAAATATGACTAAATCAATATTAAAATTATTTGTTAGGGTTGAGAATGGTCCACATATAAATTCCATCATATCAATTTACTTGCAATGATGGGGATTGGAAATAGTTTGAATTTCCTATTTAAAATGGTAGTACATCCTTTGGAGGTCATATATACATTATTTTCAAGAGAATTTTTGATGTTATATTTGCGTTATCAAGTCTGTTCAATTCCAAGGTTTTATTGTCTTGTTTTTGGCAAGTTTGAGGTCATATGATGGTGGAAGGAGGCGAGAAATGGGGGTTTCACATTCCAATGGTGATGTATCCTATATGAATATTAAAATGGTGCAAGTGAGTAGTTTTTATGTGGTAAAAAATGGCTTTACTATCTCTCTAGGGTTTTTATATCCTCTTAATTAATTTCACATAAAGTGTTTTGTTGTCCTAGTTTTATACATCTAACTCTATATTGTAGGTTTGGGTTTGTGTTGTTCACATTTGATCATATCATTATTTATAATGAATCATATCATGGTTCCATATCAATAGGTGTGGACTTCGTTTAAATCAAATAACTAATCTAAATAATTTTGGATATCAGAATCACTTAGGTTTCTTTGTTATTGAAAAGCCAGGGTTTTGGGATCATCTCTTTTTCATGGGTTTACTAGGATTTAGACTCAATAATATAAGTTTTAATGGTTTCCTAGGATTTAGAATTTCTTTTAATTCCAACACAAATTTTTATGTTTTCCATTCATTTTATTGTAGGTTTAAACCCTTGTTCAAGGCCAGTTCGTTTTTCCTTCCTTTTTTTGTATCTAAGAGAATTGAAAACTAGGCTAGTCTCATACTTTCTTGACATGGGGTTGATTCCAACTACTACCACTATAGCCTCTAGGTGCCTACATATGCCCCTTCCATAAGAAAAGGTGAATTGATTAGATTTTAACCTTGAACATCATCGCACATAAAACTTCACTTTCAAGGCCATTGCCAATTAAGTTCCCCTCTAGTGCTTCTTCCTTCCTTTGTTATATAGTAAAACATAGTGCATTAAAATTTATATATGGAATAATTTAGTACCTCTCTTTCTCTTGGACCTATTGAGAAGGACTTATAAATAATTTGCATTGAATTTTCCTATGTGATATTGTTGAAACTAAGGAACTCATATTGCACTACACATATAGTTGTGTAGTAATCATATCCCTCCTTCCTATCCAAATATTGATGGGTTATAAAGGACATGGATATTTTTTTAAAGTGGTTTCATCAATGTATTGCAATAATAGGTGTGCTTCTTAGCCTCTTGATTTTTTTACAGTAATATTTGTGAGCTTATGACTACTCATCCTCTTGGAGTTGTTAGGTAATTCGTCACCTTCTCTATTGATGGTTTTACTCACCATATATTAGTATGTTTTCTACTACTTCCTATATATGATTCATCTCTAGATTATTATCAATATTTTTTATCATATCTCTCTCTCCTTCACATGATGCTCCTCTTAAAATGATTTGGAAAGGACCTTACTGATGACTTTTTCAAATCTTGTTTATAGAATTATCTTGTTCTACTCATGTGCCATATGTCATATTCACTAGTTTGTTGAATTATATTGGTGTGGGTATTTTGAATTCAACATGAATAATGTGTAATTTCTTATTTATGGTTCCCCTATCTAGTATTAAGGTGTAGGTGGAATATTATGATGTGATTTCTTCCCCTTGTGACACATTGTTAAAATCAATGGTACATGCTGAAAATAAGGAGGTAATACTCATTTCCATCCATGTATGACCTTATTTAAGTTAGATATTTATACATCAACTATAATTTGTATTTTATCCATGACCAACATGATATTGCGTTGGGTATTTATACACCCACATTTGCTTGTATTTTTGGCTCTAACCAACCTTATATGAGGGCAAGTATCTATACACCCACTCTCATTTTAATTTTTGGTCGTGAATGTCCTTATAATAAATTACCTATACCCCCACCATGATTTCTATTCCATCCATGAACGAACCTCTATTTCTTTCGGTATATAAACACCCCCTCTCATTCCTATTTCACCCACAATTTGATTTTATATTGATTTGAGTAACTATACACCCATTCACATTTATATTTGCATCACAATTGGCCTTATATTTAATTACGAATGTATACATCCATTCTAATTTATGGTTTTTACATGGAAACAACTATAATAAGTTGGGTATCTATAATTCCACTATCATTTGTATTCATTATTTTTCTTTGTGAACCTTTGTAAATATTTAGGGTAGATGTTGAAAATGATGTAAGTTTAATTTTAATCCATGATCAATATTATATGGATATATTATATTTGTAGGTTTGAATAATTTCATCATTGTACATGTAAGGTCATAACGCCTCTTAAGGAAAGTGACCTACCTCTCAAGTTTATTCATCAAGAATTTCATTCACATGTACTTTGGTTTATTTCTATGTCTAGCACATTTATTATTGGGTTCACTATCTCTCTAGAGGTGCCTACTATTAAATGATTTATGTTCAAGTTTTTCATTTCCATAGTGTTTATTTGTTCTTATATTTAATGAAAATTTTGGTTTTTTGTTAGTTTTTTTAATTATCTCGATATTTCTTGTGAATCTCAACAAGAATAAACTAAAAAAATAGTAAAGGAACTGCAAAAGAAGTGGGTAAGAGAGATCAAATAACTTTGTGACCTAATGAAAAAGTAGAGTTCATAGAGAATAAGAAGGATATTTGCATAAATAAATAATGGAAAATACTTGGGTACAAATCAAACATGGACTATACAAATTATAGGGATCGAATAGGAAACTAATGAGGTCATAATTTGAAATCTATAGAAAAAATAAATAAACCTAGGGAGATTAAGGATGTAGTCTATAATAAATGGATTTTTTTACATATAGGAATAGAAACAAAAAACTAAAGGCGTCAAGAATAAATAACTTCATGAAACATTGAAATTACAAAACAAGGTGTGTTAAATTGTCTATGCAAGAAGTAATTTAACCAACTAACTAAACAAATAAATATGAATAATAATAGAATATATTTATGTCGCAAATAACTTGGAAAACTATAATATAGAAAGTCTAGACTAGAGTGTAAGATTCATTCATAGGATATTGAGAATAATATTGCAACTACGACACATTCAGAGCTCAAGAATATATCAAGTAAAATTTAGATTTATTGATGCAATGTATGCACATTGGATGCAAAGTAATTCCAAGTTCTTTACCAAGAAAATACAAGTAGAAATTATGATATGATGTGAAATGGTGTTAAAAAAAAAACATGTTAGGACCATCAAACAATTAGACAAAAAGGAAAAAATGAAGTTACTTGTTGAAGGTGAAGAGATATATTAAAAAATATATCAAAGTTCATAGAAAGAGAAGAATAGGAATTAGATCTTTTGCAACCCAAGGAAGACAACTAAGTGAAAAAAAAAGATAATTCATAAGCCTCAAACCAAGGTAAGAATAATTTTGTACCTAGGAGTCTACCAAGCATTTGAGGGTCAAATAGAGTTGGGTATAAAATCCCTTAATATTAATATAAATCCCTTTATTTTTTATCAAGGAAAGCACATGAGGCTTTTTAAATTCATTTAGTTGACTAGGAAAAACAAATAAAATGTATAAATAAAGGAAATTTTAGGATAAATAATAGTAAGTGTTGGGGTACATACACAATCAAGACCTCACCATAACCTCACTTAGGACCATCATTTATACTTTAGTACTTTTATTTTTAGTTGGGGATGACACCTAGGATGATATGTGGTAGTGACTCAAAATTGAATGGGTAGTGACATGATGATTTAATTTATTGTGAATTACCTTATCCATAGGGTCCCTAATCACTAATGCACGTTCCCTTTATTATTTTGGGAGACTACCTTATCCACAATATTATCCACTTATATAACTAACTTATCCTTTGACCTTCAATTTTATTTTTGGAGGTTTCATGCTATTTCCGAGTTAGGAGTTGCATGAGCGAATCTACACTCCAATTCTAACTTTTTTTTTTCTCTAGTTATATTTATTCAACCCCATTTTAGAATCTCACTCTATTTTAGGGTCTCCTAGTCTAATTTTATGCTATTGGCTAATTAGAAAAAGTGTTTTTCTATGTTCTAGTGTACATGCACTATGGAACCTCAACCTAGTGCACGTCAGTTCCTTATCAAGGAGGGTTATAAATATGTATTAATGTCAAGAAATAATACATAAAAAGGTAAATTATTAATCAAAATTGGTCTCTTTATCTACTTAGTCTTTTTTTAGTGCAATTTCATTCTCTCTTATTTCTTGGTATGTAGTTTCTAGTGTGGTATTTTTATACAATACGTCTTGTGCATGTGCTTAAAATCCAATAGTAAGGGTAATGTATGAATGTTCCCTATTATTTTTTAAACTAAAAAGGTTCTCCTTATAAAGTTATCAAAAAGGAAAATAATATTAAGGGATTTCAACAAGCTAAGATCAAAACAAGTATGTTACTATTTTTGGAGTTGTATTTTCCTTCATTTTTAGATGTTTTTCCACTATAATTATTTGTTGTACTTAATCTAAAATATTTTCTCTCGAATCATAGAAAAAATATATTTTTAAATGAATGTGTTGAAATAATATGATAAATGTAATATGAAATTTTAAAAATGTATATACTTGCTTTAAAACTAAAAGGTATAAATTAAAATAATGTATGGTTGCAATTTGAGTGTAATGACTATTTAAAATCCAACAACTTATATTGCATTATTCGAGAGGCATTGGTAAAAAATTTAATCTAGAATGGATAACTACATTATTTTTCACCCATATTGATTCTTTGATAGGAAAACAATGGGGGAATCATCTCACAAAACCATTTTTACCAACACATCCCTGTTTATAGAATTGGGGTCTCAAACTTTTCAGAAGCAATTTGAGGCATCAAACATATTTTTTGGGGGGTATGACTTTTTTTCTTATGAATTTCAACCCTGGCACTATTATAAACACATATACCTTTTCAAAAAGGCAAGAATTTCCTATGCAAAAGTTATTCCACCTAGAAGTTTACCTTCCTTTTTTGACCAACATGATTCGAAAGGACACCATGCCAACTCCAATTATTTAATGAAAATGTGATAGCCACATGATAATGATGAATAATACTCTAGAATATTTTATATTATAACTCTATTTAAGATTTGAATAAGTCAAACTTAACTACTAGTAAGATATCCGGTTGTGTTATAACCAAGCCACTAGGAGGAAAATGTATCGCATTCTATTCAAGTACATTTTGTTCCAAATATGAGCATAATAATCAAGAGTTGATAGGGAGAGGAAAAACATAGAGAGTTTGTGCAATATAACAAACCATGAGCCACATATCTCACCTCTTTGTACTTGCATCCATTTCCATTTAGAGAAAATGAGAGAAAAGTGACCTCACCTTCTACTTATGTTTTCTCCCAAAAGGGTTTCCCAAGTCATATATTGTGTTAATTATGGTTGTGAGTGGTTGTATGTTTTTATGTTCTCTATTTAATGCATTTTCTATATTACATTCATAAAAATAGTAACTTAATAATCCATAAGTATAGTGAAAATAAGCCTCCTAGTATTGATTTTATATTTTTAGCATAAAATAATAATAATATATTGTGATGACCTTTCAAGTGGAATATCCAAGGAATTTTATGAATCATATTGGTATCAAAGTAGGTCTATTTGGGTATATTGTTAGCTCCCTATAAAATTAGTGTATCCCCTTATTGTTATTATTAGTGTACCCCCTTTATTGTTATTGTTGTACCCATGTAGTCCCCATATTGTATTATTGTGCCCCACAAAAGCCCACTATTGTTATTGTTGTGTCCTTACATTATTATTGTTATGTACGCTCTGATTATATTGCGACCCCTTGGACTCCTATATATAGAAAGTTGTTTTTTCCATTTGTATTATCCAAGAATCATTCATTTATATAATTTAAAGGAGGTTTCCCCATCAAAGTGGATAATTTTTAAGTCATTGGTCTATATTTTCTTCTATTTTGTGAGTTGGTTTCATAACATTTGGTACTAGAGATTTGGATTCTAGGGTTTCGCTGCTGCAAATAGGACATCTTGGAATTTTTGTTATAACCTTTTTTCTATGAAGGTTCAGAAGTTGACATTTTTACCACAAGAAGCAAAAATCCTGAGGAACGTCGTCTAAAAATTTTAGATCTTGGTTCTCCATATTTTCAGAGATATTATCTAAGGAAGTTAGGGTTTTTTCAGGCTCCATAATTTCATCTCAAACAGGTGACTGAGGGAAAACTGTCATAAATTTCGTTTCAAACATTGGATTTGAATTATGTAAAAAGTGGCATAAATTTCACGAACTTTAATTTCTTGTATATCAATCTAAGGGACAAAGTTAAAAGCAATGACATTTGGCATTTCATATAAGTTCGATCTATTAAACCAGTCCATAATTAGGTCATTATGGGAGATTAGGCATAACTTTACCTTGAAGAATCCAAATTTGGTTTGACCCATGAAAATGGAAAGAAGACTTGGAGGGAGACCATAGGACATAATTTCAGATCTTGGAGATCCTATATTATGGAGTTACAACCATTTCAAGAAAAAAAGTGTGTATTTTTTGAAAACAAATACATATATTTTATTTGAAAAATCAGTTTGAAATGATTCCAATGGCATATTGAAGCATAGATATTTGTATTGGGTTCTAAAATTCCTGAAGAAAAAAATTTGTATACCCATTAAGCCCTCCTAAAACTATATTATGATGCATGAAGAGGAAGAATTGCAACATGATATATCAAAATTACGGGACCAAGTGCAAAAAATTTCAATATCACAAAGAGAAACCAAAGATGAGATAGATGGTTAATTAAAAGCATACATGGAAGCTGATATGGATGGTTTCAAGGATTATATGAAAGCTAATATGGGTGGTATATAAGAAAAAATGAAAGGGAACATGGAAGATTTGAAGAATGGTTTAGAATCATATTTGACAAAGTTTCTACAAGAAATGCTTCCTAATGGTGAAAAGGTACTTGATGAAACTCATGATGAGAACAAAAAAAGTGTTAATCATGATTCCATAGCCTCTAGAATTGGATTGAAGACCTGCGATATTCCAAATATCGATATGAGGAAGTTTGATGGAAAGGATCCGATGACATCAATACTACAAATGGAGCAATACTTTGATCTCCATAATGTGCAACACACACAAAAGGTACGAAGCAACTTTATATTTAGAACAAAATCAGCTTTTATGGTATCGATGGTTTTTTTATTGTAAATCACTTATCACTTGGTCAAATTTTACGGAGGAAATTGTAGCACATTATGAGGATACAAAGAGAAACACCTTCTTTAGCCAATTGATAAATATCAAACAAAAGGGTTCAATGATGGAGCACATTGAGGACTTCCAAAACTTGAATATAAGGGTAAATGATATTCCATATGAGCATAGGATTGATGTATTCATAGGGATTTTAAAGGATAACATCCAACATGAGGTTCGCCTTTGGGAACCTGATTCATTGGATAAGTCATTCTGGTTGGGAAGAAAAATTGAAAGAAAAATTATGGAAATAATGAAGCCTACCACTCACAACTACAAATATGGAAGTGTTTCTTCTCCTATCCTTCCACAACCTAGAAGGTTGATACCACAACAATTGGAATAAAAAAGAGCAAAAGGGCTTTGTTACAGTTGTGATAGAAAATACACAAAAGGTCTTAAGTGTCCTGAAAAGAAATTATTTTACATAGATTGTGAAGTGGAGAAATAAAAGGAACAAGAAACTTCAAAATAATAGGATATACACTAGGAACCAAAATTAGAGAAAGAAGAAATAAATATGACCATATCTTGTAATGCATTGGCAGGAATTACTACTCCTAAAACTCTCAATATAGAAGGACATATCAAGAATAAAAATGTAATAGTGTTTATTGATTTAGGTAGTTCCCATAATTTTATTCATTGTAAGATAGCCAAGGAATTGCTTTTCTTCCTATATCCAGCACTAGAGTGTCAAGTGATGGTTGCAAATGGAGGAACTATAAAGTTCTCTAGAATGTGCCATAATATCAAGCTAACCATGGGGGAATATGTATTAAATATTCCAATTCTTTCTATTCCAATGGGTGGTGTTGATGTTTTACTAGGATTCCAATGGTTACAATCTTTGGGGACTATACCTTTTAATTTTCAAGAATTTTTCTTGAAATTTTGTCGAGAAGGAAAAGAAGTTGCTTTACAGGGTATTGTAGGGAAACCAGGAAAGATAATCAACTCTAATATCATGACAAAGCTTATGAAGAAAGAACAACGTGGTAAAATTGCACAATTATGCTCACTATAGGTTCAAGAGGTGAAATACCACATCAAGTCTCAACAAAAAGTTCTCTAACTCTTGAAGTATAAGCTCACTTTGGTGCAGAATCAAATGAAACAACACGTAGATCAACATCACAATGAAAGAATTTTTTATGTAGGCGACTGGGTATTTTTATGGCTACAACAATACAAACAAATTCCCCTCAAGCAAGCTAAGAAGGATAATAAATTATCACCAAAGTATTATGGTCCTTAGAAGGTGTTACAAAATATTGGTACTATGGCATACAAATTGGAGCTTCTGTCATCTTCTCGAGTGCAACTAGTCTTCCATGTTTCATGCTCAAAGAAGGTTATAAGGGCCAAGATCCTAGTTAAAACAATATTTCCAGAACTTGATGAGGAACAAAAAGTCATATTGGAACCTGAAGTAGTCATGAAAATAACAACTCGACAACTACAAAATTGATCAATTTCAGATTATCTCATCAAGTGGAAGAAATTACTCGCTGAGTATTCCTCATGGGAGGATGAGAATTTATACAAAAGCATCCATAACTACTCAAGCGTTGAAGACAACACTTTTTAAAGGAGAGAGGCATGTTAGGTCCCTATAAGACTAGTTTATCCCCTTCTTGTTATTGTTATTTTACCACCCTTAATGTTATTTTTGTACCCATATAGTCCCAATATTGTTATTGATGTGCCCCATAGAAGCCCACTATTATTATTGTTGTGCCCTTACATTATTATTGTTATGCAGGCTTTGATTATATTTGGATCCCTTGGACTCCAATATATAGAAATTAGGTTTTTTCATTTGTATCATCCAAGAACTATTCATTTATGTAATTTAAAGGAGGTTTCCCCCTTGAAGTGGATAATTTTTAAGTCGACGATCTATCTTTTCTTCTATTTTTTGATATGGTTTCATAACATATATTTTGGGGAGTTTCAATGGATCTAGATCTATTAGTATGAAATTCATAAAATTGTATTCACGGTCAATGAAATTTTTAATAACCCTCAAGATCCTGCAGAGGATATGTTTGTGCGGTTGGAAGCATAAGTTGAAAATATAAGCCATAATGTGAACCTCCTCATGGTGGCCCTAACCAATAATATTGGGTTGTTTGGAGAAGATGGAGGTACTAGTGTGGAGGTGATATTAGAGGGGAAATCATAAAATCAAGAAGAACTAGAGATGGATCAAATAAGGAAACCACAAAGGATCAACCCAATTGAGTTCCATTAATCATTCACTATCCCTATTCAAAATGGAAGTGAAGGTTGACATCAAGCCATATCAAGGTGAGTTTGATGCTCTATTGTTAAATCATTTTTTGCAACAACTAGACGTTTATTTTAGTGTTCATTGTATATAGGAAGAACATAAGATTTTGTTTGTTCAACTAAAATTAGAGGGTCATGCCCTTGCCTAGTGGGAAAAGCACATGAATACCCTGAGGTTGGAGGGAGATCCTCCAGTGAATAAGTGGGAATATTTCAAAAATCTCATAAATTCACATTTATACTCTATCAAGTATGTAGATGAACAATAGATCTAGCAGCATTACTTTAGGTAGAGATAGGGGAATAGTGTAAAGGAGCATACAAATTTTTTTATAAATATGACCATAGTGTTGAGTATCTCCCAAAAGAACCCATGCATACTCCTCAATTATCTAGGGTACCTACTCAGATATTTATGGAAACAAGTGATTTTGTTCAAACCAAGATTGGTGGAAGTGGCTTGAGTATAGGGACAACACTTAGAGAACATAGGATAGAAGAAAGGGAAATGAAGTGGTTCAAAGTAGAAAGTAGAAGGAGCACCGGGAATATTCCAATGAGAGGAAGAAGAAGAGAAGTGAGGGAAAATACACAAATACAACAACAACAAAAAACAAATGAAAATACCATAGCAACCACCATAACATTGATATTCATATATACGAGAAGTGATGGAAGTTTCATCCCCATCTCAACCCGAAGAAAAACATAAATATTCTAAGAACAAAAAATCATCAGCACTAATTTGAAAGACTCGGTGGAAAGCACCTTGGACATGGATGAGAATATTGTATATACATCAATGCATATGGGCATGAATTTGTGTATCCTTTAGAAAAAAGATGAGAATTAAATGACCAAAATCTTACATAATGTAAAGATATAGGCCAAGGAGACAAAATTTGATATTCTATTCAACTGAGGGTCATAAGTAAATATCCTTGCAACAAATATAGTCCACAAATTGGGATTGGGATTTCATGATCATCTAAGCCAATTTCCATTTGGATGAGTAAATAAGGATGTTGAAATAAAGGTAAAAAATACTACAAAAATAGATTTTCTCTTAGTGTTATTTTTATTGATTAAATAGAACTAGATGTAGTTCCCCTCAATGTATGTGGAGCAGTATTTGTAAGTCATTATAGGTACATCTGGAATGAAATATTCATGTGGAGAGTGAATTAGCATTGCCTCATAAAGGATGTAAAAGCCTCCACCATTAATACACATAAGGGAAAGTCTAATTTTTTTGTGGTAAGATCCAACAAAGCTAAGAAACTGATTAGTTATAGCAGGATGTTTTACTATTGTTAAGAGAAAATCCATCCCTAGAGGGGTGTGCTAATATACATAAGAAAAATAAATATTTTCTATAGGAATGCAGGCATGTCTTATAGAATATTAAATGACTATTTACCAAGAGGTAAGTGGAGCACAAGATCTAGATGTTGTTGGAATCTTGTTTCCAAACATTCGGATGTATAGGAAGTCCATTATAGAAGATAGTGAGGTGAAGAAATACTTGCAAAAACTACTAGAACAATATTTCATTCAACCAAGTACCTCACCATGTGGGTCAACGATCATCATTGTGCCAAATAAGGATGGGACTTGGCGGAAGGCATTAAAAAAATTACGCTCAAGATTGGGTACCACCTACCCAAAATAGACGATATACTAGACCAATTATAGCAAGCCAAAAAGTTGGGATATCACTAGGTTTAGGTCAAAGAAGAAGATACTTGGAAGATTTACTTTAAAGCTAGGAAACCTTTATATGAATGGTCAGTCATTCCATTTGGTCTATGCAATACATTATCTATGTTTATGAGTTTAATGAGTGATATATTATGCCCTTTTACATATTCATATATAATTTTCTATTTGGATGATATACATGTATATGCTACTACTTCATAGGAGCACATCTCACATTTGATGCAAGTGTTAGATACTTAAAGAAGCACCAAGTACTAGAAAATATCAAGAACTATGAGTTTTAGTAGTATTTGGTGTATCTATGGTCTATGATTATAGGTGGCAGATAGTTAAATATAGATCCTTCCAGGATGGAGATCACCATGAAATGGTCGATATCTACTAATGTTTCTGAGGTCAATATTTTTTGGGGGGAATAATAATACCTAAGAAAATTCATTGACTCATTTTTAATAATAGCGGCACTACTCGACACCATAATAGAAAGTGGTAAGAGTTTCCAATGGGGAAAGGGTCAACAGAGGGCCTTTATTAGCGAAATTTTGAGGTCTAAAATGGGCCTCCTAAGAAGATTTTACAACCAAAATAAAGTTTATAAGAACCAATAGGATTAAAGATGATTATTTCAACCATGGGGGATGATTCACCATTTTTGGGGTAAAAAAGTAAAAATATTAAAAATAATAAAATAATAAAACTTCTTTTTTCAACTTATCTCCCTAAGTTTTTACTCAAATTTCAAGTGGGAGTACTCATTGGATGTAAAATTTAATTCCCCATCCAAGGAGTACCCATGTTGCATACTTTCAAGGGACCCTACTATACAAAAAATGAGAAATACATGAAAAACGTGATTGCAATCACGTTTTTCATGTATTTCTCATTTTTCACATAGCAGAGTCCATAGAAAGTATGAAACATGGGTAATCCTTAGATGAGGAATCAAATTCTGCACCCAACGAGTTTTCCCGCTCAAAATTTGAGTAAACCCATAGGGAGATAAGTTGAAAATACGAGTTGAAAAAGTAGTTTTGTCTTTTTACCCTCTAAAATTTGATGATGTAATCTAATATTATTTTATTATTTCCAATATTATTTTTTAATTTCCTTAGGAGGCTCATTTTAGACCCCAACATTCCCCAAATTAAGGAGTTAAAGAAGAATATTAGTGGGTATGATATGGGAGTGGTCTTGGTGTAGGGAAGAAGGAATGTATGCTAATATTCCAAAGTATTTCATGGGGTGGCTTTTAACTAGCCTACATATGAAAAGGACCTCTATGCCCTGATGTAAGTTGTGAAGCAGTGGAAGCACTATCTAATAGGAAAGGAGATATTAATCCACAATCACCATCCACTACAATACCTATAGGCCCAGATTAAGCTACAAGAAAATAAGCATTATAAGTGGATGGTGTTTTAGCAAAAATTTAATTTAGTGATCAAGTACAACAAGGGAAACAAAAACAAGATAGATGGTATGCTTTCTAGGAAAACCACATTAAATATCATAGCTTTGTTATATCAGATGCACATGGATCCATTCAACCATGATGCATATAAAGAAGCATGTTCATAGGATGAGGACTTCAAGGAATTTTTTCAATAGTTGCAAAGGCATACTCATGTGCATAATGGTGAATACAAAATTGAATACCATCTCTAGGATTAGTTAGTCTATAGGTTGGATAAGTTGTGTGTTCCTAAAGGTGAGTGAATGCAATTGATTACATAGGCTCATACCTCCAATGTTGCATGGTGCTTTGGTGTAGATAATATAGTTTCCAACCAGTAGAAGTATGTGGACTAACCTAGGATGCAAGAACATGTAGCTAGGTTCACAATAGGATGCATGTTTTGTTGTACTAGCAAGCCTAGTAACATGAAACATGGTCTACATCATCCCTTTATTGTAACCCACTCGTCCTTAGGAAGGATTTTCCATGTAATTTTGGGAATTTTACCAATAAACAAGAAGGGGAATGGTTATTTGGTCATGGTAATTAATGGGTTCAACAAGATGTATGTTTTAATTCCATGTAAATGTTGGAAATATGATTCTTATGTCTTAATATGTTGTCTTTGATGGAAACTCTCTGGAAAATAATGGAGTATATGTCTTCTGGAGAAGCACAATAGTTTGCATAAGGTCTAACAAAAGAAATGAGTAAATTCCAACAGAAGTTGGTTAATATTCATAAATGAAGGCTCTATACATGGTCAGTGTATTGAGCGTTGTGTTGTCTATTTGATTCCATCCAAGAATACCATTGGCACTTGTGCGGTTTTGGCTCATGGCATTAAGAAAGGATAAATATATATAAGGAGAAAAAGATCATAGTACAAATGGTGTGCATGTGTAAGGGTTGTTACTGTATACTTCTCTCTAAATTATATCTACATGGGATAGATTCTGTTTATTAGTAGATCTAAAAATATGATGCACCATTGGATACAATGATGGATAAGGATTTCTAGACCTAAAATGACTGTATTTTTTCTATCAATGAGATGATTAGATCTGTGACCTGGTGCATGTTTGCTGAAGTGAAGTGAAGAAATATGGGTAAGTCTATAGATCATAAGCATTCTGCAAAATTAATATTTATAGATCTATATGCTAGTTCATCTCGGTGATAGCGCATATATACGTGACTTTGTCTCAGAAAAAGTGCGTATGGAAGTCAGGGTTTTCTAATGCTTGGTGGAGAGGTTATATGTTTATTACTGCTATATTTATGTTGTTTGTCAATGAAGTGTTCATGTAGATCTGGGTTGTTTGAAAATTATTTTTGCTACTAAAGTCGAATATGTACAAATCTGATCAATGAGTGATTAAATATGATTAATGATGTTGACTAAATATGGGTTCTGAAAATCCAAAAAGAAATATGACTGAAAACCTCAGATCTAGTTCTGAGATTGATCATATTCTCAAATTCATTATTCCCATATCTATACGAAACTTGGTGTGAAGGAAAACGCGTCTATACGTAGGTTTAGTAGAGTGAAGTAACATATGCATTTTAAGATAATGAATGATGAGGGTTGAGATTAATTCTGCATGTTGATTCTAAAATCTGGGTTTATTACTATGTTCTGGTTACAGTGATCTCACTGTGCTGATTGAAGTTTGGGTTAAGTTTATTGGTGTTGATCCTTTTGCTGAGTTGTGTTGAAGATGTGGGATCCAGTGTGAAAATTGATGAAACTTGGCCTGCAGTGGGTCTAAGGGTTGAAGCCTTCAGCATGGAAGTAGAAGTTGGTGTTTTGTTCAGGAGTTTGTAGCTCCCTTCCAGTAGAGGTTGGTAAACAAGATCAGAGGGTTGGAGCTCCCTTCCAGTAGTAGCTGGAGAACGAGAGAAGGTTGCAGCCTTCTGCAGGTAGATGTCTGTGTACTAATATGAGTCTAGATTAGTAAAATATTATAAGCATTTTTCCATATAATAAATATTGAAGACAAATACGACAATAGCAGTGGTTTTCTCCCGAATTGGGTTTCAACCTTAAATCTTGGTGTTCATGTGTGATGATCTTTTGTGATGATTTATTCTGTTATTACTGCACTTATTTACTAGTTAACTAACTGATGCATAACTCATGGTCTGGGTTAAATATTACTTCCGAATGTTTACCTAAACAATAAAGATATATGTGTATACACTAGTTTCTATTTGGAAAGTCGTGTACATATGCTGGTTGTGCTAATCAAAGTAGCATATAGAAATAAGTAAAGGGAAAAATTATTAACGATTTACAAAATACGATTCACCTTTGCTTCCCCATAAATATTTTTACATGTAACAGTTAGATGAGGAGGTCCTTCTGAAGAATGTTAATCGCTAGAAGGAAGATCATCTAAGATGAGCAATGAAGATGGGATAGGATCTATCAGGCCTCCTCTCTTCAATGAAAACAATTTAATCTTTTGGAAGACAAGGAAAAGATCCTATATTCAGTCTCTTGGAGCAGATGTATGGGCTATAGTTGAAGGAGCTTATCAATATCCAACTTCGGTTCCATCAGATCTAGCAACAAGAAAGAATTATGAAACCAATGCAAAGGCGGTTAATGCATTATTCAGAAGTTTGAATGAATCAAAAATTTTCAAAGTCATGCACTTGAATATAGAAAAGGATATATGCGACAAAATCATTCTGAGCTATGAAGGTGATGACAAGGTAAAAGGTTCTAAACTCCAAACACTTAGAATTCAATATGAAAAACTCAAAATGCATAATGAGGAAAGCATTGGGGTAAAACAAGGAAGGTGGGTTTCACTTTTGCGAGAATCGGGGGTGGAAATTCATTTTCCCAATAGTTCGGCCGAAGATTTATAAACGTTCGACCAAACTATCTTAGAGTTTTGTCAAACTTTCGAAATTATTTCGGTCGCACTCATTCTGTTGTTTACATTAACGACGTAGTGACGACATGGGAAAATAGATTTTTGGCGGGAGATGAGAAAACCTGCAACTAAAGTTCGACCGAACTAATAGTTCGGTCGGACTATTAGTTTGGCTGAACTCTTAAAATAATCCAACCGAAATTTAGTTTATCAATACACTAGCCCTGAATCATGAATAGGTTTTGGGCTTATTTTTATTGTATTATCATCATGGGCTTATTTTTGTTGTCGTATTACCGTTGTTTCTTGTTGCAGGGTCACATTTGCAGGGTCACAGGCGCAAGTGAGAAAATTGTTGGATTTCTGGTTTATTTTTGTTGTGAATTTTTTTCATTGTTGTTCTTCCTTTCTGCTATTTTAATTTTATAGTTGTTTTTTTTGTTTTGCAGGTAATTTGTAATATGTGATGTCCTCAGCCTCCTTCTTGTCTTCTCGTTGCGGGATCTATGTCTTCTTTTCATTGCAGTCTCGACGTCTTCTTCTCATTGTGGCCTCGACGTCTCCAAATTTCCAGGTTCCTACGTCTCCGAATTGGAAAACTATAGTTTAAATTTAATTTTCTGAAGTCCAATTTTAAGCCACTACATGACTCCTTTGTGATGACTTTGTTGGACCGGTGAGGTTTCCCGACGTACAAAATTGTTTCTAAATTGCATCCAATCAAAATAACTATATTATATACGTAATAGCTTAATGCTAGCTTAATTGGGAACTCATAAACATAATATAACCACTTCCATCTTCTAACCAATTCAATCGAAAACCTGAAAATGGAGGCTAGCTTAAACCTCACAAACTCAACACATGCAAGCTCTATATACCCTTAGAGGCATGAAAAACATTTCACGGTCGATTTTCTCTCTATTCAACTCTCTTCAAAAAACTTATTCGATTACATTTCATCCCACCTATGCCCCTGCAATTCCTCAACCCACGTGCTTTCATTTTAATCCCATCAATCTACTCAGTTACATGTCTTCACTCAAATTTTCTTCTCGGGCGGCCTTTCGAAGCTGAGGATGGAAATGGCCAGGAAAGGATGTCAGGACACAACTTACCTCTGTTACTAATGAATATAATAAATAAAAATTCTTTGGGGTAAATCTTAAGGCTCCCTCTATCAATGTTCAAACTATGTTTAAAGGTAGCTTTGCAGAAAATTTTCCCTCTGCTACTGCTAAGCCTGTGTCCAATGATAGTCCTGAATATATGTATAGCGAAATATTAGGGGAAATTCCTAAGGTTCCTAAAACACAAGAAGGATTGTTATTATTTCTGCAGGCCCTCTCCATATAAGGACTTCATGTGTATCAACAGATGGGGCACCCTCCTTTATAAGATGAAACCTCCTTTGTATGGTCTGGTCACCTAGACCGTTAGTTTGAGTTTTTTATAAAGTAGTTTTTGTATTCTCTTAGCAAGAAAGCAGTATTAGCAAGAAATAAGTTCAGGCCCTGATTATCCTACATACCTTATTGAGTTTACCAGCCATCAAGGGTTGCCCAGAAAGGACCAACATTTCACCGGTGACCTGCAACCATATTCTATCTATTTTATATTTAAATGCTTCAATTTCACACTTCTACATTGTGCTCTTCCACAAAGCTTTAGGTTTGACCAAGTGCTATTATCTCCTACTGCCTCTCTTGCCAGGAAAACTAACCTAGATATGCTTTAGGACTGCCTCTATCAGTAGGCCCAACAAAAGAGAAAGCTGCCAATAGCAAGCTAGTTCTTCAATCTTCAAAAATTTTCAATTCATTAATAAATCAAGCCATATCAGAGTTTGTAAAAATGTGTTATTCATTATGCAATCACAGTGATTAGTATCCCAACCATTTCAAATTCTGGTTACATATAATACTAGTGATTACAAAGCTTGTAATTACTATAATGTTTGTGTTACTGGTTTGCTTATGCTAGTTTGTTACCCTTCATCCTAGTCTGTTACTCTTTGAATCATCCTAACCAAGATCATACCAAATGAACCCAACTCTGTTGCAGGTTGAACTTAATTCGATTTTAGAATTCTGAAATACTGATAGGAGTGTTTTTAAATTTAATTTTTTTTATCTGATTCTAAAATATTCTTCCTTAAAACATTGAAATTGTTTTTAAATTGCAGGTTGAACTTAACTCAGATTGTAAATTTCAGAAATACCTTTTGGAATTCAATTGCTTGAACAGAGAATTCTATTGTTTTTGAGGTCATCTATCTCATTTTAAAAATATTTTCCAATTGTTTTTGAGGTCATCTATCTCATTTTTAAAATATATTTCAATTGTTTTTGAGGTCATCTGTCTCATTTTTAAAATATATTTCAATTGTTTTTGAGGTCATCTGTCTCATTTTTTTTTTTAAATTCAATTTTCAATTTGTTGTGGGTGAAAAATGTGTGGGTGTTGATGTTCTTTGCATTCATTTACATAATTTGTACCTAATTGCAAGAAAATAATTGCAAGGAATGGCCTATTCAATAACTAATAAGTTGATCCCAAAATATCCACAGACTCGAGAGGAATAAACCTAACTCTTTGAATCATCCTAACCAATATCATACCTATGAGCCCAACTCTGTTGAAAGTTGAACTTAATTCTATTTAGAATTCTGAAATACCGATAGGAGTTTTTTTTTAAGTTTATTTTGTTTATCTTATTCTAAAATATTATTGCTTACAACTTGGAAATTCTCTTTAAATTGCAGGTTGAACTTAACTCAGATTGTAAATTTTAGAAATACCTTTTGGAATTTGATTCCTTGAACAGAGAATTTCTATTATTTTTGAGGTCATCTGTCTCATTTTAAAAATATTTTTCAATTGTTTTTGAGGTCATCTGTCTCAATTTTAAAATATATTTCAATTGTTTTTGAGGTCATTTGTCTCATTTTTAAAATATTTTTCAAATTTTCAATTTGTTTTGGGTGCAAAATGTGCACGTGTGTTGATGGTATTCAGGCTAAATTTCTTTAAATATTATTTTTTCCCATCTATTTTTGGGATTTTGTCTCCAAATTGTTTCTAATTAATTAGAACACCCTCAAATATAATTTAACTAGTTGATGATCCTTAAACTTCTTGCATTAAGTTGAATCATCCTAACCAAGATCTAATGTGCTGAAAACTGATACAAAACATAGTAATCACATAAGACTTCTATTTCCAGATCATAATCTCCTGTAAATATGCAGTCAAGTGTAATTATAAATGACGTGAAAGTGTCGAAAAAATTATATATATCCACCTTTACATAAAATTTGAAGATTCATAAATATACTATTTAACTTAATTGGATTTCTCAACCATTTGGCCACTAAAGATTAATTCCTAACCATATGTGCCACATGGCTCCACTAACAGAGTCCTATGTGGTTTCTCGTCAATCCTAATAAGGAATATAGAATGAATGTTTCAGATTCAGATGTTACCTAGATTTTTCATATTCACTATATCACTTTAACATCCTAATAAAAAAAATACTATCATCATAATAACAATACTTGTAGCAGCATCAGAGGGTTTTTTGGGGCCATATATCATTAGTATATCTTTATTCTCCATATTTCCTCTTATTTTTTCCCTAGTCAATCTTATCCTCATATCTTTTTGCAGATTAATGTTCTAAAATAAAACAGAGCGAAATTTATAGGTTTCATTTTCAAGCATAGTACTTGTACATACTATCTGAGAGGTAGTCTCTAAATGTCTAGATGTATCTTCTCTTCAAGTTCTCTCCAAGAAACATACAATATCTTTTTCATCCTCTGTAGTATAAGCCACATGGTACATTCATTGTTAGTTCTGTCCCTCCAACATCTAACATGGTTGTATTTTATTAGTACCTAAATTTACACCTTCCATGATGCTTCTAAGCTTGTAAAATGTTAAAAGTGGAGTGTTTTATGATGTAATGGATATAAATAATCTAGATTGACATGGCTGTATTTTATTAATGTACCTAAATTTACACCTTCCATGATGCTTCTAATCTTGTAAAATGTTAAAAGTGGAGTGTTTTATGATGTAATGGATATTAATAATCTATATTGACATGGCTATATTTTATTAATGTACCTAGATTTACACCTTCCATGATGCTTCTAATCTTGTAAAATGTTAAAAGTGGAGTGTTTTACGATGTAATGGATATTAATAATCTAGATTGACATGGTTGTATTTTATTAATGTACCTAGATTTACACCTTCCATGATGCTTATAATCTTGTAAAATGTTAAAAGTGCAGTGTTTTATGATGTAATGGATATAAATAATCTAGATTGACATGGCTACAGTGATATGATGATAGTGTAGGTTGATGTTCAAGTTGAAAAATTCTTGTACATATCAAGGATGAATGATAGTACAAGCCAAAAATAACATTATTATAAATTATTAAACAATTTGATAGGTGCTAAATCATACTTATTATTAAGGACATAACTAATTTGTAAGTTGAATATTTTTTCTTAATGTTCTTAGCCTATTTATAGATGTCAAAGCAAAGGTTTCTAGATGTGATTTCTCCCATAAAATTCAAGGAAAACTAAATGACAAACTAAATTCTAAGGCAAACCCTGTACATGTCATTTCTCCCACAAACTCATAAAGGTGTGAATTTTGACATGTGTCACTTATATGTCACTTCTCTTTCATTTCTATGTCATTTCTCCCATAAACTATAAGGAAAACTACGTACATGTCAATTCTATCTTAAACTCTAGGCAGGGAAAACTTTAAGGCATGTCATTTCTAGATATGATTTCTCCCATAAACTTTAAGGAAAACCATGGACATGCCATTTTCCCCACAAACTAAAGGCTTTTTCCCATAAATTCAAGGCAAAATTTAAGGCCTAAAAATTGAACTTAAAGTGGCTGAACTTCCATAGGATTTTGAACTTCCACGAGATTTTAATCTGTCTGTTGAGTGTTAACTTCTACAAGTTCTAAAGGCAGAGTCTGTAAAGGGCCAGGTAGCCTCTGGATCTCATATTTTCTGAAAGGTGACATATCTAGAAAATGTGCCTATAGTCAATATCTGGAAGAGATCTAAATAGAATTTTTTCATTTTAATATCCATAAACCACTACCAGATCTAAATAAAAGTTCTTCATTTTAATATACATAAACCACTACCACTTTAAGGCAAACCGTGTACATGTGTCATTTCTTCCATGCATGTGTCATTTCTCCCATAAACTCTTCAGAAAACTTTAAAGCATGTGTCATTGGCTTTCTCCCATTAACTTTAAAGCATGTGTCCTTTCTCAAGGCTTTCTCCCATTAATTCAAGGCAAACTTTAAGGGCTAAAACCTGAACCTAAAGTAGTTGAACTTCCATAGGATAGGATCTCCAAAACTCAAGCCTTTCTCCCATTAATTCAAGGCAAACTTTAAGGCCTAAAAACTGAACCTAAAGTGGCTAAACTTCCATAGGATTTTAGTCTGCCTGTTGAGTGTTAACTTCTACAAGTTCTAAAAGCAGAGTTTGTAAAGGGCTAGGTAGCCTCTGGATCTCATATTTTTTGAAAGGTGACATATCCAGTAAATACCCCTACATTCAATCTCTGGAACAGATTGTTGGGTCAATTTACTATTGTAAACTAACGCAAGTATTTATTATCAATCTGGGTTGGTGAACTTAGAAGCATCCCCAAAATATAGGGGTTTTAGTTATGACCAATTCAGAAGATGGTTTATTGATGACTAAGGAAATTCATATTACAAATATAAATCTAACTTAAATAAATTATAAACAATAGATTAAGATACATGAAATAATAATTGAAGAGTCTCTTCACTAAAAGAGGTCCTGGTTTTCCTTCATCATTGATTTCATTCTATAATTAATGCTATTGTGAAAACAGAAATTCAGAAAAGTAGGAAAAGTTGAATCTTAGTTTTGAGCTCTTAATTAGATAGAAGAAGCAATTAACTTAAATATTGGTTTATCTCTTCTTTTGCAGAAAGAAACAAAATTAAGATCCATGAGCAATCAAAGAATGTAAAGGCATGTAAACATGAATTCTAACAGAAAATATTGAGTTGATAGAAAGAGTGATTAACTTAAACACATGTTTGTCCTTTCATATGCAGTTTAAGAATGATCATTAGATTCATCAATACTTAAAAATTAATAAATCAAACATAAGCAAACTGATTCAGAAATTGCAGCTACAATGAATTCTAACTGAAAATCTCGAGTTGATAGAAAGAGTGCTTAACTTAAACACTTGTTTGTCCTTTCATATGCAGTTTAAGATTCATCATTAGATTCATCTATAAATAAATCACACATAAGAAAACTAATTCAGAAATTACAGCTACGAAATAAACTAAGAAGTGCACTTAGCTCGGTGTAGGGGCCCTCCACCCTTGCTTCACACACTGAGGTAAAATCAGCTACTTAAGACTTCAAGAAATCAACTAGCATGTAACTGCATCAAAGTATGATAGAATAGATATTTAATTATGTCTCCAAATCTCAGAAATAATTATAATAAGTAATACAAGTTCCAATTGTCAAAGCCTTCAAAGTGTGAGGTTTAAATAGATAAAATATCTAACAAACTCATCTAAAATAACTCAAGTAATCATAACTATCCTTATCCTATCATATCAGGTCAAATTCATCTATCATATCCATCATGATCTGGAAAATCCCACAAAATAAGAGTTTTGACCTAGTTTCTAGGGATCCTCCATAAAGATTGGTCATGTTTGACTACCTTTGGCTGGGCCTATTAAAGCTTAATCTAATTGTGCCAACAGGTTCACCCTTACTCTTAGTTCCATAGCTTTCTAGAAACATATCTAGGTTGAGCCAAAGTGTCCTGCACATATGCGAACCATAATGCTATTACAGGAATTTCTATTGTTGTCCAAAAATGCACTTAAATTCCAATTTTTACAAAAACATCTAATAATTGAAAAAAATAAATTAAATACCTGTATATTCATATTTGGGTCAATGTAAGGTGAATGTGATGGTAAATATATGGATAATGTGGCAAAATAAAGTGTATTTCCTAAACAAAAAGAGATAAAAAACAAGGGCCAACATCTCCCCCAAACTGACAAACAAGCATGTCCTCATGCTTGTTATTTCCTCTTTGACCTTCGGAGCCCTGACGTTGATCCTAACTCTGATCCTGTAACCTCATGCTATGCTGTGTGAAAAATAGAATCCGTGTCTTTTCCCTACTCTCCCTTGTATATGGAAGTTATCACCTTTTGTTTCTCATACTTAGCTTTCCAGGATTTTTTCTCCTGAAGCCACCTGAATGCCTGTGTGTAGAGAAGATTGTTTTTGTTTTTCATATTTCCCATATCCTCACTGATATTCTCATTCTCCTTAACCAATTTATCATTGGTTAGTTTATAATTTTCATTCTCCTCCCTCAGGTGTCTTTCCATGACTTTACTTATTTCTAAGTTATCATTCAACTCTTTAACTCTGGAAAGATTTTGATCTCCCCCCTTTGAATCTCTAGAAACTAAAATAGCTTCTACTTCATTGTTTTCAAAGTAGGAATCTTTATCTAAAGGATCCTCATACTCTTGATGTTGCAATATTTCGAGGATTTCATTGGCCTATTTTGTTATATGAGAAGTTTCCATGATTTGCATTTCAGGTTCTACTGAATGTTTCTTTCTCTGCCTCCTAGAAATAGTCAAGAATGATGTTTCTTTTTCTAACACAATTTTCCCCTATTGTTTTTTTTTATCTTGTTTTGGGTTAGAGAGATGTATGCACAATGTTCCTTGTTTCTTCTATGGGTTTAAGTTTGTTTTTCACAACTTGTTCTGCAAACCCATTTTCAACTAAGAAATCCTCCCAATCCATCCCTTTGATTTTCAACTGATAATCTACAAGAATTTTGATGAGTCCATGGTGAATAATTTGAGCTTATTTTGGTTTAGCCTTTGATTTTATGCTTTCAATAATTTTCATCAAGTTTTTGTAGAAGAAATATTGCAAATTTATCCTTATATCTCCCTCGATGTGTTGTAGTAGCCTCACATGGTAAAGGTGTACTACACTAAATCTAGTATCACAAGTGAAGAATTTTTGAATTATCAACACCAATTATGCCCATGGTTCATTGAACCATTCCCTTAGAATACCTTTTGATCTATCAAAGGAGCATTTCCTATTTTTATCTAGGAAAAATGTCCAGCCCTTATCTCTAAAATGTAAGCCTTTGTGATATAATTCTCCTGAAAATGGAAAATCTAATGCTTCAGAGATATACTCAGGAGTTAAAGGGATATGCATATTGCCCACCATGGTTTCATTATGTCTGAATTTATTTACAAATTATTTTGTGACCCTCTCATTATGAACTTTAACTTTTTGTAGAAAACCTATCAACCCCGATTGATAAAGTTTTTCCATTGTTTCTCTATTCTAGTGTTCTATTTGAAAGTATTTAGGCTCTGCTATTGATAGCATTTGTTCTTTCTGCTTCATTTCCTTTGTCAATCAACCAATCCTCTATTTTTTTCTCTTCTGAAGAATGTGATCTTACTTCCTTATGCCACTACTCTTGTGATTCTCTCTGATCTTCATGGTCTTCTTTTAGTTGAACTTCACTTCCAGAGAATTCTGCTTCCTACTGGCTCGGCTAGACAATAGATTTTACAGATTCGTGGCCTTGAATGCTTCCACTCACTTCTTATCACTCCATTTCTCCTTCCCACTATACTCTTTTCTTCTCTTTCTGTGTTTAATATTTTTTCTTGACCTCCTCATAGCTTTTCTTTCTACATTTTTGTTTTCACAGGGTTATGGATACAAGGATGTGCTTTGACTGCGCACTCCTTTCCCTCACTGAGCCTTTATAATGACAATGATGGTGAAAAATTCTTGAAAATAATGTTTCTGAGGTTTTTTAATGGCGGAAATGTTCTTTGACGAAGGTGGAAATAGCTTTGTTTGTTTTACACAGTAATACATTTGAAAACATCTATTTGTTCATCAACTCTATTGACCGACCCATGCACGTAGTTTCTTCTTTGACTGTCGTGTTGGTGCACGTTCGTCCTTCTGCAGCTCCTTGACTTTTTGTGTTCATGGCTATGTGTATTCCATTACTTGCATTATAATCATGCATATTCATCATTGAAACTTTCTCCATGACTCGAATTTTCTCCATGCCTCCGTGCGCCATCATCATTTGTTATCATATGTTGTCTCTCCACTGTACACATTCATTTGCATCATGTCTTACCTCTCCACTGCATGCATTTATTTCCATCATGTCTTACCGTATGCCATCATAGCCATGCACTTTGCATCTTAGGTTTGCATTCATTCATTTGTATTGCATTACCTTAGTTCATTTCTTTGTATGATTGCACTATGTATAGTTTGAATTTTTTTTTTTAGCTTTTGATTTTTAATTTTAAAAATTGACTAATGCAATAGTCAAATTTTTTAAATTATTTTTTATGATAATGCTAACCTTTGCTTTTGGTTTTGTAGATCTTTTAAGATTCTTCCATAGGTTAAATATTTGACCTTTTGTTCCTAATTCTATTTGTTAGGGAATACATGGGGTATGATATGGAATGTTTTGAACAGTGGTATTGATATAGATGTAGAGAGAATAGGGTTAATTAGAATAGTGATATGAAGAGATTTATAAATGATAGAATGTGGGTGAAAGTGTAGGGAATGCAAAATGAAATGTAGGTAATGTTGGTGATGAAATGAAATGTAGGTAAATATGCATAACTAGTATAAAATTAGTTCGTCCAATTTTTATAATATTTTGAAAAAAATGAAAATTTAAGAGCGATTTTTTTTTACTCACTGTACAGATTTACTCCCTTTTTGATGTTTGATGATGATTGACATTGTTTTTTTTTTACAATGGCTCTTGTAGAATTGATAGAGACTTTGTTTCTTCTTGCATCTGATTTGATTTAGAATAATTATTGTTCATGTCCCTTTTGCATGCTAAATTTTGAAATTTTTAGGTCCCATATGCTATGATCGTCTCAGGTCCCTTCTGACATGTTAAATTTTCAGGTCCCTTTCTGGCATAATTTCACAATGATGTTCCATATTTGAAACTTTCTTCTGTCATATTCAGGTCCCATTATGCATAATTTTTCAGCAATAATTCAGGTCCCTGCAGTAAATGTCGAATGATATAACAAGTCCCTTTATGACTGTAGTTCATATTTTGTCTTCAATTCAGTTGCTGAAAACTATTTTCATAGATTTTTTATTTCACACCTTCCCCCAAACTCATGTTCTGAGTTGTCCTCAAGTCTGAAAAATCTTGAAGGGTATATTTTCAAAAATCTAAAGTAAAGTAAGATGAAAACAAAAATAGAATTCATGTTGGCCAAAAAAGTTGGTTTTCCAATAGGAATTCGAGTTTGTATTGTGCTAATTGCCTGGATTTTCACAACAAAACTCTTTTTATTATTTTCTTTTTATTTTTTATTTTTTTTTTATTTTTATTCTTCTTCTATTGGAATTTTGGAAGGCATATTGCTATGCTGTCCCAGTATTTCCAGATCTGAATCCATTGAAATTTTTCTCAGAAAATATTCTTTATTTATAGGCTTATTGTAGATGTTAAGCCTATGTCCATTGACGACAAATGAAATAGATGCTTCATCAATTTTTTTTATCTTGACAGCTCCATTATTGAATATTTCTTCAATCTCATATGGCCCAAGCCAATGAGTCATAAATTTTGCTTTGAAATCTTTGAATTTGAAGTTGAACAAGAGTTCCCAATCTCCTTTCTGAAACACTTTATTCTTTTTGAATTGATCATGCCATTTGATCCATTGTTCTTGAACAAGAGAAGTATGTTCAACTGCTTGTTGTCGAATCTCATCTAGTTTGTTTAACTACATAATCCTTTCTTGTTGTGCTTGTGAAAATTCCATCCCTAATTCTGCTGCTAGTTTGTATGTATGTATTTGAAACTCAATGGGTAATATAACTTCTTTTCCATACACTAAATGGTATGGGCTGAAACCAGTAGTGTTCTTCCAAGTTATTCTATATGCCCATAATGCATCTTTCAACTTTTCTAACCAGTCCTTTCTGTTCATTTTTACAGTCTTTGACATAATGTTTTATAGGACTTTAGTTTTTGATTCCACCTGTCCATTTGCTTGAGGATGATACAGAGTGAATTTTCTTTGTTTGATCTTAAATGTCTCTGTAATATCATGAATAATTTTTGATGTGAATTTTGCACCTTCATCAATTACTATCTATCTAGGAACTCCATATCTCACAAATATCTCTTCAAACAAAAAAGACACAACAATTTCTTCTGTTTCCCATGCTACTACCTTGGCCTCTACCCATTTATTCACATAATTTGTACATACAAGGATGTATTTCTTTCCATTGGATGGAGGGTTGATTGATCCCACGAAATCTAAAGCCCACTGCTCAAATGGTTCAATAAGTACTTGTGGATTTAATGGCATTTCATCTTATGCCACTAGTCTACCAATTCTTTGGCAGCTGTCACATATTTTGATATAATTCCTGGAGTCCTTGAAGATGGATGGCCAGTAGTAGCCAAGCTTCAACACTTTGTATGTTGTCATTTTATCTGTAAAATTACCACCACATGGCTCATCATGAAAAGCTTTCAAAATTTCAATTATTTCATCCTCTCTTGCACATTTTCTAATGATTAAATCAGCACCAGTATAAAATAGATCTCCATTGACCCAGCTATACCTAGCACTTTCTTTAATTATTCTTCGTTTCTATTTGTTTGTGTAGTGATATGGTAGGATATCAGATGATAAATAGTTAGCTATATCTGAAAACTAAGGATTTTCGACATTATAGCGTATAGATGTTCATTTGGGAAATTGTCGAGTACTAGATTTGGATCACCAGGTGTATTTAATCTTGACAAAAAGTCAGCAACTTGGTTATATTTTCCTGTTCGATCTTGTAAAATAATATTAAACTGTGGCATTAATAACAACCACTGAGTTATGCTGCCATTTGTAATTGATTTATTCATTAAATATTTTATAGAAGAATGATCCATGTGAATATAAACTTGATAACCTGTTATGTAATGTCGAAATTTATTTACTGCATGTACGACAGCTAACATTTCTTTTTCCGTAATAGTGTAATTCAATTCTATTGGTGTTAAGTTTTTACTGATGAAATATATATCATAATTGAATTGATTCTCTTTTTGTCCAAGTGATGCTCCAATAGTTGTATCAGATGCATCATTTGAAATGTGAAATGGAAAAGACCAATTAGGTCCTCGAAGAATGGGTGCAATTGATAATTTCTCTTTTAATTTTTCAAATGCATGTTGACATTTATCAGTCCATTGGAATTCTACATCTTTCGCAAGTAACTTGAATAATGGTAAAGCTATTTTACTGAAATTTTCAATAAATATCCGATAGTAGCCTGCATAACCCAAGAAACTTCGAACTTCTTTTTGTATTGTAGGTTGTGTTAAATTCACAATGACCTGAATTTTTGCTGGATCCACTTTAATCCCTGAAGAAGAGATATAGTGTCCCAACACTATCCCCTCAATTAACATCATAAAACATTTTTCCTTACTGAGTGATAGGTTTGTCTCAGTGCATATTTTTAACACTTTTTCAATATTTTGTAAACAATCATCATATGTTGTACCATACACGGTGAAATCATCCATGTAAACTTACACACACTCATGAATCAAATCAACAAAAATAGCAAGAACTGCTCTTTGAAAAGTAGCAGGTGCATTACACAAACCGAAGGGTAATACATTGTATGCATATGTTCCCCAGGTGCATGTGAATGTTGTCTTATCTTGATCTTCTAATACTATTTTCTCTGATTATATCTGCTAAATCCATCTAGAAATGAGAAAAATTTATTTCCAGCCAATGAATCTAACACTTGATTAGTAAATGGTAAAGGAAAATGATATTTTAATGTAGCTTTTTTAAGTTTTCTGTAATCCACACAAATTCTCCATTTCCCATTTTTCTTAGGTACCACAACTAAGGGTGAAACCCATTGAGTATCTGAAATAGGATAGATAAATCTGACTTGTAACAGTTTTTGTAATTCTTCTTTCACTATTTCCTTCATCATGGGATTCATCCGTCTCTATGGTTGCCTAACAGATTTTATTTCATTATCAATGTAAATGTGATGGATGCATGTTTTTGGATAAATTCCTGGCATGTCTTTATAATCCCAGGCAAAAGATTTTGAATATTTTTGCAATAATGTTACTATATTTTCCTCTTGTGATGATTGTAAGTTGTTACCAATATTCAAATTTCTTTCAGGACTGATTCAATTATTTTTCTTTTTGAATTGGTAATTGAATTTATAGGAAAAATGCTTTCAAATTTATTTTGCAATGATTGTATTATGCAATTTTCCTGAAAAATTCATTTAAAAGATAACTAGTAGCTTCATATTGAGTTATCCTAAGCTGCTCTAAAAGATTTGGTTCTGAGATGAATAGATCTATTAAGTGCTCATTTTCTTCCTCCTCTCTAAAATCGTAAACTTGATTAAGGCTAAGAACATATTGAAGTTTTTTTTGTTTTTTTTTATCAAGTAATGATAATAGAGAAGGAGATTGAGAAGGAGGATATAATGTAACATGCTTTCTTTCATCTCCATGTGAAATAATCATACTTCCTCACCTGCATCCAATGTAAGAATATTTAGTGGCCAACCAAGGTTGCCCTAAAATTAAGGGATGCCCTCCCAAGTTTTTTTTTGGCTGCAAAATCAACAAGTCTACAAGATACTCCCATGAATCTAGTGAGACAATGATATCTTCTAGTATACCTTCTGGAACAACTTTAAATATGTCTTCAAGTTATAAGGCTGTAGAAGTAGGTCTAATGTTGTTCAGATTCAAATGTTTCATAGTCTCTATTGTCATAACATTGATAGCTGCTCCCAAGTCTACTAAAGTGTTTGGCACTGAAAATTTGTTAATCGAAATAGTAACCATAGGAATTCCTGGATCAACATATTTTTAAATGGCTATATTTGTAGACATGAGACTTGAAATACTTCCAATTACCTAGATTGTTGGTGGATCCTTCTTTCTTTGGCCAGATTTCTTAATGCACAATTACTTTAAATATTGTTTTTTCATATATAGGAATGTCTTTAATTTCCTGCAAAAAAAGAATTTTAACATATGTGTTTTTCAATTCATCCATAATACTAAATTCAGGGAGAGATATTGGAATACTTTGTTGTATTAATCTCTCTGGATAAGGTGGAGTCTGTGTCATGATAGCTTTACTCTTTTGAATATGTTTTTCTGGTTGAGATTGCTCACTTTGTTCTATTTGTTCTTCAATTATTGGAGGAGAATATTTTTGCAACACCTTCCCAGCCCTTAGGTGGACATCTTATATAGGAAGAATTGAATAAGTAGGATAATATGTTTCCTCATCCATATGATATGTTGGTCTATCCACCTTATTTCTTGGATTAGCTACTGGCTGAGCTGGTAATTGTGTTGGTCTAGGGGGTTGTTGGTTAGTTGGCAAGTGAAGTCACTACGTTTGAGTTAGCATTGGTGGGTTTTGAGTTAGATATGGAATTGGTTGTTGTTGCTAAAATTGTTGATATTGAGGAAATGATTGTGGAGGGTATGGTTGTTGGTATTGATACTGTTGGTTATACATTTTCTTTGATGGCTGGTTTCCATAACCATATCCCCTCCAACCTTGTGAAGGTTTGTTTTGATATTGTTGTGGTGACCAAGCCTGCCATGGCATCTGTGTATTCCATGTGTTTTGAGGATATTGAAAATTTTGGGGATTTTTTTGAGGGAATTGTTGAGGAATTCTTGGCTGCCAAGGTCTCCTTGGTGCCATATAGTAGAGATAATCTACTCCTTGTACTTCTTCCCCTTGCAATTCATTTAACTTTGGAAATTTTTCTGTTGCTTGATTTTCTGTGCATAGTCCACATACTTGTGTATTTTACAAAGGAAATTCCTTGAGTGGATGTTTTTGTCTACACTTTGGACAGAAAATTGTTAAGACTTCATCTTGCTCTTATTTTGTCTTCTTAGCTTTCAAAACATCTACTTGTGTACCCAAAGCGCTCAAGAGATCTTTCTTAAATTTTTCTAGCAGGCTTCCTATCTCTGCTCTTGTTACTGCACTTGCTGCAGATTTGGAAGCTTTCAATGAAATATCTCTTTTCTCACTCTTGGCTCTTCCCCTAGAGTATTTTTGACATAATTCATAATTTTTTTCAAATGGTAAATTAGAAATATCTCCTTTTCCCATTACATTAAGAATGTCTAAATACTCATCTCTAATACCCTTTAGAAGAATAGTGTGGATGGTATCAGAACTAAGAGAATGATGTTTGGATTTTTGTAAATTGTAAAGAAATCTTTCCAAATATTCCTCCAAACTTTCATCTTCCTGTTGGGACATTATGAAAATGTCTTCTTTCGAGTCTCTAGCCCTGTATAAAGCTTGATACTTTTTAAGAAATATTTTCTTCATGTCTTCCCAAGAAGCTACCATGTGTTCTCCTAATCCCATAAACCATTTCAAGGCTACAACTTTTAAAGTAGAAGGAAAAAGTCAAAGTTTATGTGTATCATCAGTATATCCATATGTTCTACACAAGATATCAAACTCAAACATAAATGCATTAGGATCTTCCATTAACATCCCATTGAAATTAGGCAATACAAAAGGTGGAATATTTTTCATTTTTTTCTCTTCTCCTTGTATTTCTCTTGCATCTAAAATAGGAAAGCCAAAAGTAGTCTCCTGGTCATTATTAACTTCTTGCTCATTTTCTTGTGTTTTTCGATTTTGGTTTTCTCTTCTTTCTTCTTCCTCTATTCCTCAAAGTGATTTTTCTCTTCTATCTTCTTCTACCTTTCTTTCTGCTTCAATTCTTCTTTCATCTTCTCTTTGTCTTTGCCATTCCCTTTGTTTTCTTTCATATTCTAATCTTTGTTTAGGAGTCATGTTTAATCTAATTTATCCTTCTCCTTCTTCAGTCATTTCGTGTTCAGAGACTTGTAGTGTTTCAATAAGTTGACTTTGTAGTTCTTCCACTACTTTGATTTCCTCAAGGACAGGTTGTTCTAGTTGTTTGATGGTTTGTTTTGTTTTGTCTTTTTGGTTCCAAAAAGAAGGATTTTCTTTAGGTGATAGATTTTTCTTTACCTCAAAGGCTAACAAGATTTGTCTTTCAACTAAAGTTAATCTCTGTCCTGATCTCTATTTTTCCTCTAACTCTTCTATAGTTTTTTTTCCAGCAACTGGTGTTGTTAATCATGTGGATGAATGTGTGGTTGGGAGGTTTTGTTTCACAAATATACCTTTTTTATCTCTATTTCTAGGCATAAGAAAACATTAATTGAAATAAAAACTATGTTTTTGTTGTTTTTGGTGGTTTTATATTGTTTTTGTGTTTTAATATTTTTGTCTTCCTATTTTGACCATTTTTGAAATATGCTTCCCCGAAAACGGCGCCAAAATGTTGGTTCAATTTACTGCTGTAAACTAACGCAAGTATTTATTATTAATCCGGGTTGTGAACATAGAACCATCCCCAAAATATATGGGTTTCAGTTATGATCAATTCAAAAAATGGTTTATTGATGATTACGGAAATGCATATTATAAATATAAATCTAACTTAATTAAATTCTAAACAATAGATCAAGATACATGAAATAATAATTGAAGAGGCTCTTCACTAAAAGAGGTCCTAGTTTCCCTTCATCATTGATTTCATTCTATCATTAATGCTATTGTGAAAACATAAATTCAGAAAAGAAGGAAAAGATGAATCTTAGTTTTGAGCTCTTAATTAGATAGAATAAGTATTTAACTTAAATATTGGTTTGCCTCTTCGTATGCAGAAAGAAACAAAATTAAGATCCATGAGCAATCAAAGCATGTAAATGCATGTAAAGATGAATTCTAACGAAAAATATCGAGTCGATAGAAAGAGTTCTTAACTTAAACACTTTCTTGTCCTTTCATATGTAGTTTAAGAATGATCATTAGATTCATCAATACTTAAAAAAAAAAAACAAACATAAGAAAATTGATTCAAAAATTGCAGCTACGATGAATTCTAACTGAAAATCTCGTGTCGATAGAAAGAGTGCTTAACTTAAACACTTTTTGTCCTTTCATATGTAGTTTAATATTGATCATTAGATTCATCAATAAATAAATCAAACATAAGCAAACTAATTCAGAAATTACAGCTACGAAATAAACTAAGAAGTGCACTGAGCTCGGTGTGGGGGCCCTCCACCCTTGCCTTGCACACTAAAGGTAAAATCAACTAGTTAAGACTTCAATCAATCAAATAGAATGTAACAACATCAAAATATGATAGAACAGATCTTCAATTATGTCTCCAAGTCTCAGAAATAATAATAATAAGTCATACAAGTTCCAATTGTCAAATCCTTCAAAGTGTGAGGTTTAAATAGATAAAATATCTAAGAAACTCATCTTAAATAATTCAAGTAATCATAAATATCCTTATCCTATTATATCAGGTCGAATTCATCTATCATATCCATCATAATCTATAAAATCCCACAAAATAAGAGTTTTGACCTGGTTTCTAGGGATCCTCCATAAAGACTGGTCCTGTTTGACCGCCTTTGACTGGGCCTATTAAAGCTCAATCTGACTGTCCCAACAGGTGTACCCTTACTTTTAGTTCCTAAGCTTTCTAGAAACATATCCAGCTATAGCCCAAGTGTCTTGCACATCTGCAAACCATAATGCTATTATGGGAATTTTTGCTGCTGTCCAAAAATGCACTTAAATTCCAATTTTTACAAAAGCATCTAATAATTGAAAAACATAAATTAAATACTTGTATATGCATATTTGGGTCAATGTAAGGTGAATATGATGATAAATAGATGGATAATGTGGCAAAATAAAGTGTATTTCCTAAACAAAAAGAGATAAAAAACAAGGGCCAACACAAATCTAAATAGAAGTTCTTCATTTTAATATCCATAAACCACTACCACTTTAAGGCAAACCATGTACATGTGTCATTTATCCCATAAAATCTTAGGCAGACTTTAAATAATGTGTCATTTATCAAGGCTTTCTCCCATTAATTCAAGGCAAACTTTAAGGCCTAAAAATAGAACCTAAAGTAGCTGAACTTCCATAGGATAGGATCCCCCAAACTCAAGGCTTTCTCCCATTAATTCAAGACAAAATTTAAGGCCTAAAAATTGAACCTAATGTAGTTGAACTTCCATAGGATAGGATCCCCGAAACTCAAGGCTTTCTCCCATTAATTCAAGGAAAACGTAAAGGCCTAAAAACTAAACCTAAAGTGGCTGAACTTCCACAGGAGTTTAGTTTGTTTGAACTTCCATAGGATTTTAGTTTGTATTTTGAGTGTTAACTTCTACAAGTTCTAAAGGCAGAGTCTATAAAGGGCAAGGTAGCCTCTGGATGTCACCTTTTCTGAAATGTGACATTCAGTAAATTCCCCTACAGTCAATATCTAGAATAGATCTAAATAAAAGTTCTTCATTTTAATATCCATAAACCACTACCACTTTAAGGAAAACCATGTACATGTGTAATTTCTCCCATACATGTGTCATTTATCCCATAAATTCTTAAGAAAACTTTAAATCATGTGTCATTTCTCCCATAAATTCTTAGGCAAAGTTTAAAGCATGTGTCATTTCTCAAGCCTTTATCCCATTAACTTTAAAGCATGTGTCATTTCTCAAGTCTTTCTCCCATTAATTCAAGGAAAAATTTAAGGCCTAAAAACTAAACCTAAAGTAGCTGAACTTCAATAGGACAGGATCCCCAAAACTCAAGGCTTTCTCCCATTAATTCAAGGCAAAATTTAAAGCCTAAAAGCTAAACCTAAAGTGGCTGAACTTCCGTAGGATTTTAGTTTGTTTTTTTAGTCTTAACTTCTACAATTTCTAAAGGAGTCTGTAAAGGGCTAGGTAGCCTCTGGATCTCATCCTTTCTTAAAGGTGACATAACCACTAAACTCATGGAACCATGTACATTTCATTTCTCCCTTAAACTCTAGGCAAGACAATCTTTAAGGCATGTCATTTATATATGTTATTTCTCCCATAAACTTTAAGGAAAAATTTAAGGCAAACCATGCACGAACCATGTACTTGTCATAAATCTCCCTTAAACTCTAGGCAATGCAATCTTTAAGGCATCTCATTTCTAGATGTGAATTATACCATAAAATTTAAGTCAAAATTTAAGGTAAACCATGCACATGTCATTTATCTCATGCACATGTGTCATTTCTCCTATGCATTTGCAATAAACGTTAATTTAATATATTTTATTGAATTTTTTTTTTTTTTAGGGATAAAAAAAACCCACTAAATATGGTTGAAAAATGGACATTATGTGTAGATGTTTATTTCTATCCCAATCTAGGGAAATAAATGATTACATATGTACTTTGCAATATTGCAACTAGCAAGGTCCTCCAAAGGAAAATGAATATACCGGGAAGAACAACAAACAACGAGGCATATTATATTGCATTAATAGAAGGCTTGGGAACAACTAGGGAGTATGGATCAAATGGAATTGTACTTTTCACCAATTCCAAACTTGTGTGCAACCAGATGAAAGGCGTGTACTAAGTTAAGAAGGAGAGGCTAAAACAACTGCATGGAAAAGAAAAAAATATTGTTAGCCAATTTCAATTTTTTAGTATAATACATTGCATAAATGTTAATAAGATGTCTATTGATCTATTGTGTGGGGCAATTCCAATTCAATATTCATATATCAAAGATGAATTAATAGATGAATTAGTATTATACGAGGAAATTCCAATTCAAGATTCATCTCTCAAAGATGAATTAGTTTTGAGATGCTCTTCTTCAAAAATTCAAGATTCATCTCTCAAAGATGACTTAGTGTTGAGACGCTCTCCTTCAAAATTTATGGATGGAAATTGTAACATATCTTGCATATGTGTGTGTTTTGTACTTATAAATGCGTATTTTTTAATGACCATGTGTTTTTTTCAATTATATACTAAGTGTGCTCCCACCATGTGAAGTGCAACTTGGTGAACTTCACATTTGCAACAAGTGGTGAACTTCACTTTTTTATAAAATTAAAATGTGAGGACTTCAACAATTTTTTGTTTAAATGGAGTTTCACACTTCTTTTTTAATGACCATGTGTTTTTTTCAATTATGTACCAACTGTGCTCCTTCCATTTTTTCAATTATATACCAAATGTGCTCCCACCATGTAAAGTGGAATTTGGTGAAATTAACATTTTTATAGAATTTTTGCTTAAATTGAGTTTCACACATCAATTAGTGCTTTGAAAGTTGTGTTTTACATAATTTGTGTACACTAAATTACATTAATTTTTTGAAATTTATTTTGAATTTATTTTAAATATTAATTTAAAAATAATTGTAAATGTCCAATGTAGATATATCTACATATATATATCATGGAGGATGAAAGGCGAAGATCAACATAATCCCATATCTCTATGAGAGAGGGGGATCAGGGATCGAGGGGTGTTCATTGTATTTAAATATAATCTTATCTTCATACATATACATGCATGCGTGTACATATGGAATTGCTTTTTTATCAATTTTGTGAGTTAAATTAGTTGTTAGTAAGTTTCATTTTTTATTTTTTAGGAGGTAGGAGGACAAGGGTGTCTACTCCATCAATGGAGCATGGCCATGGTTCACGCAATCATGGTATGGTTCAGGAAATTTAGTAAATGATTATGTACATGTGTTTATATGTATTAATGTATTTTTTAATTGATTATAAATTCGTATTTTTTTATGAATCTTCCCTCTCGTCTCGTGAAGTTGGTGGTGGTACACATTCCCTTGGAGGGCCATCAATAGGTGCTGGCGAATTGCGTGAAGGTGGTGATATGTATTCCCCTCGAGGCCAATCAAGGGATGGTCGTGTTGGTTCTCAACCAATTGGTGGTCTTCTGGTTCTCAACAATCTCAAGGTGGGAAAGATGATAACCAACCATATCGAGGTGGCCATCAATTTGAATATTATTTTCATTCAATTTGTACAAATTTGTTTACATGTGTTTTTTTAATATACAAAATTGTATATATTGATGTAGAGGCTGAAAATTCTGCTCCAAATGTTGCTCGAAAAAGACATAGGACAGAATGTGTCATTCAAGAAGAAGGTTGTACACCAACCATGACTTATCCTTCTGAAATTTCTGATATACCTTGGGATTCAAACATGTATCAATGCACCTTACAAAGGTGTCGAAATCTTTATACAAAGTTGAAGAGAGATCTCGTCGCTTTGACTCTCCCTGCTGAGAGTCGACAAAGCTTGGAAATAGTTACTCACTCTTTAAACGAACTAGTAGATTGTTCCTAAATCTTGGGCCAACCACTGATACTTTTGTAGAAGTGACAAGAAAAATAAAGGAAACAGTGATGGGTCCTGATATATGTGAGGTTGTTAAATAAAGAGTTACAATAGAAATTTCCAAGTCTATGTTTAATTTCAAAGAAGAGATGAAAATAAATATGCTAAAGGTGCAATATTTCAAGCACCCTCATATAGCTTGCTATTTGTATGATAGACACCTTGTGGCCTATGGAAGACTCCCATGGAATGACGAGGTTCCACTTTATTTTGAAAAATTATTTTATGCAGAATTATTTTTGCAAATGAAACCCAATTACAATGACCTTCCCTCTAAATTTTTTGGTCTTGCGAAAGTTCGATTGTGTAACTGTAGGGACGCTAGGCTTGATGTTGAGTTTCCTCGCCCCGAGCCACCATTGGTTAGTCGACCTCTTCGTTTTGAAACTTTGTGGTTAGAGATGGATGCCACTTGTCAAATTAGTCGAGAAGAAAGGGATGCCATCATTGACAATGTTCAGAGTAGATTGGGTGGAGTTGATGTTTGTCTGAATTGACAAAGAGCACGTGAGAATGCACACGCTAATTTTCTGTATTATACAAATGAAGGGATAGACAACGTGAGTGTTGAATATCTTAGAACATACGCAAAGAATTGTCGCAATGGTTGGCATGACCTAATTATTCATGAGCAAGAGGGCATGGGAATGGTATGTGTTAATGGTTAGGTTGATTATTTTAACACATGTATAATTTGTAGTAAATACATATATGCATACATTTATTTAAAAAAAAAAATGTTTCATTATATGTTAACGCCATTTTCAGTTGTCACGCTTCATGAATGAAGAATATGTTAATATCACAGTCAGAGCCTCTGGTTCAAATAATCAAGATGGGTCTCAATCACACAATCAAGATGGTTCACACCATCAAGATATGTTGGAAAGTGTTAGTGTCTTTTAAGTGAACATGATGATGTACAATTATTTTTTATCTATTATTATATATATCGAAACATGATGACATATTTTTAAAATAAATAATTGTGCACACATGTACATGTATATATATAATAAAATGTTTAAACAGATTCTAATTCCATCAGATTTTTTTGGGATGGCGATATCTTCTTCTTCCTTGGGAGATGTGCCAAATCCACCATCACAACTATGAAAAAAATTTCACTTTTAAATATGTTTTTAAGTTATATATTCCAGCTCAAAAAGTTCCATTAAAAAATGAGATATCTAGATCTTGAGTTATTTTAAATTTTTTGAATTTTAGGTTTTTGGAGATTTTCTTTCCGAGCCACTCTTAGGAGATTTGCCAAATCCACCAGCACAAGTATTAAAATTTTCACTTAAATATATGTTTTTAAGTTATAAGTTATAAATTGAAGTTCAAAAGTTTTATTATAAATTGGGATCTAGATCTTGAGTTATTTTAAATTTTTTGAATTTTAAGTTTTTGGAGATATTCTTTTGGAGCCTCTCTTAGGAGATGTGTCAAATCCACTAGCACAATTATTCAATTTTTCACTTAAATATATGTTTTTAAGTTATAAGTTATAAATTGAAGTTCAAAAGTTTTATTATAAATTGAGATCTAGATCTTGAGTTATTTTATACTTTTAATTTTTTTGAATTATAGGTTCCTAGAGAGGATTTATTTTCTCCACAGACTCTAGCGATGGAGTGTATGATGGAGATAGGAACATTCACACCATTTCAACCATTAGAACAAGTTGTATAACTTTTTTTTAATATTATTGAAAATAAGTTTATATATTCATTTGAAATTTGAAATTTTTTAATATATATATATATATATATATATATATATATATATATATATATATATATATTGGTACATGTATATTGTACAGTTTACTATGGAAGATGTTACAGTGGGGGAAGTTTTAGTAGATGAGCAAATGGAGAGGGAACCTCATGAGGTATTGCATGCTTTTTTTTTTACATTTTTTTTTGTGCATGAATTTCTATATATTCTCATTCAATTTAAAAAAATTAAAGTTTAGTGTTTGTACACATTGTGTAGAGGTTCCCCATGCTTCACAAGATAGCTCGAGGATCATGAATTTTTTGGGAAAGACACTACATCCATCTGTATTTGATGGATGATGCACATGCACATGCAACATTATATTTTCAATAGATTTTGTCTTAAATTTGCTTTTTTTATATAGTCTTATCTAGATGCACAGTCATATATAACTTGACACTTGTAACACTATACATTGAACTATATATATATATATATATATATATATACTTACTTTTATTGTTCATGTGAGATACAAATTTTGGACATATTTTATGTGAAAGTCTACAATTGGTATGTGATTGTGATATAATGTTTTGTTTTTAAAACTCAAGTTTTGGATGGTTGAACTACATTTTGCATGTGATTGCACGATATAAAGTTTTTTTTTTTTAAATTTAAGTTGCCGTTTTCCAAACAAAAAAAAATTCACATGAATATATGTGCACAGAAATGATTTAAGTACATGTTTGAATATATATGTTAAAATGATTGAAGTACAATACATATCAACATATATATATATATATATATATATATATATATATATATATATATATATATATATATAAACATTCATAAGATTCTAGGTCTTGTTAGATGTGTCAAACAATCATAAAATTTTAAAATTGCATTCTATAACATATATATCCAGTATGTGCAACATTTTTCATCAATGCACATAGAAAAGCTACCTTCAGTTAATTGCATTCTGGAACATATATAACCAGTACATGCAACATTTTTCATCAATGCAAATAGAAAAGCTACTTTCTGTTAATTGAATTCTAGAACATATATATCCAGTACGATCAAAATTTTTCATAAATGCACATAGAAAATCAATTAATTTCATTCTAGAACATATATATCCAGTATGTGCAACATTTTTCATCAATGCACATAGAAAAGCTACTTTCAGTTAATTGCATTCTAGAACATATATATCAAGTACGTGCAACATTTTTAATGAATGCACATAGAAAAGCTATTTTCAGTTGATACTAAACTAGAAATTACAAAAAACGTACCACACATTTTGCATTCAAGAATGAATATTATAATTTACTTTTAAATAGACATGCACTTTTAAAAAAAAAATGTGCAACTTCAAATTTGCATTATGTCAACTATGCTAGATACACAAATATGTACATTTTGCAATAATGAAATTATGACAAATTGTACCATACAATGTATGAAATCATTTAGACCAGATAATCTAGACATGTGTACGTGTACACGTGTATAAATTACTAGTGTTCATGTACCAAAACAATGTACATGTGAAAACACTTGCACAGATAACATAACAAGGCAGTTCAATTTTTAGTTGAGTTCTGGAAGTTTTAAAACATGAATACAAAGAGAAGAAATTGTTGGGCAGTTTAATAAAAAAAAATTCCAATGGAATTCCATCTTCAATGATTCGTTCCTGATCATATTTTGACATTTTCCATTTCTTAATTTTCGTTTTTTTCTTTGATTGCACTTCTATCAAGTTTATGCGTGTTGCACACATGAAGTGACTATATTGACAACTTATGACATCAGGTTCATAACCTTGAAAGTAAACAAAATCCCCACTTTGATTAGTTTATCTGAAAAAATAATCTTTCAGTATTATAGACCCTCTGTCATATGGAAACCGTGATCATTATAGTTTTCTAATAATTTCATATTTCATTTAGTGCAACGTATCAAATAATACTTCACATTTTCGTCATTGATAGTAGGTAAAATTATAGCAAAAACATCTCATGCAAAATAAAACAAACTTATGTATTTAAATTTAGATCATAATTAACATGAAAAATTAACTTTAAAATAATTTTAGTATCTATTTGTAGATCTCTATCATTTGAAAGAAATTCAAATGTTACCTTCTCTAAGAAGATCAAAAACTCAATCACCATTAGATGATATTGTGGTATCCTCTGATTACATTTCCTCAAACATTGCAATGGCCATTTTCCCCTTTGTATTTAGCTCTATATGTTTCCAATCATTTACATACATTTTGTTTTCACAAACATCACCAGATTTTGTGTTGTCTATGCAAACATGACAAAACCAAGAATATTTTCTTTTATCCAATGCAAACACATTTGTGGACAACTTTGTTTTAATTGAATGAAATTTCGAGACCCTTTTATTATTTCAACATCATTTTCAATTGATCTATCTACATCTTTGACCCCAATATGCCAGAAAAGCCTATATGGAAAATTCAAAGAGGAATGTAAATATGATATAGAAATACCATCAAAGATAATCATTGTGATAAATGTACACTGCTAAAAATTGGATATCCAATAAAAATTGAATTCAATGTACCTTCGCACTTCCCTTGGTTGGTTAGTCTCATGGATTAGTGCAGCAGTTCACCATTTAATAAATTCTTTAGGATCTGAAATTCTATTTGTAGAGGGGTCCATTCAATATCTTCTAAGTGCTCGTTTTATGCATGGCCCTACACCGTCATGTTCTCCTTTTCCATGACCAGTCTCAAAGAAATTCCAACAATGCTTAATGTGGGTTTTTATATGAAGATAACACAACCAAAATAATGATCATGAATATTTGAATTGATCTGCGCATCCATCTGACCATATCCAATGTTCATTGAATTTTATTCCACGACTTTTCAAAGAGTCATAAATCATTCCAAAACAATGTTGTACAAAATATGTATCATGTGTACAATCATCACTGATATAAAAGTGATATTATTTAATAACATGTCAATTTTCACTGGTGATTTCTATATGATCAACATTTTGTTCACCATGTATATATAGAATATGGACGAGAATGGAGACTTGGTCAAAATGATAGCATTCACTCTGAATTTCTTTTTTTGGAACAAATGTGTAGTTTTCTACAAAATCATTTACTGAAAAAATGGTCCGTGATGGAAAAACTTCACAGGATTTTTTGAATTGAAATTCCTACCATCGAGCTCTATGGGAATGCTTGGTGTATTTATAAATTTCTGCCTCAAACTTTCTCAAAAAACCTATCACAAAAAATTCTTCTTCTTGTAAATCAATTCTTTTAGCACTTGTAGTACTATTTGAACCTTGAATAGATGTATAGATATATTCATATCTCTTCCATTTTACTTTCAGTATGATATTTGTTTTGAAATTTAGTCAAATTTCCACAATCATTGCATTTTTTACCACCAACACATTTCTTTTCATAAAATAATTCATGGCTTTCTCTTCCACATAGAATTTGAGATATGAAATCACAGATAGTGGAAGGAGGAGGTGAATCTTTACAAAATTTTCTACCAAAATTAAGGAATGTGTCATAATATAACTGAAATTCCACATGATAATGACAACAACAAGTGTCGTGTACAGTGATAGGTTTTACATACCGTGGCTTTTGTTGCACAAAAGCATTGATTGAGACATCAATTTGACGATTCGCTTCTTTGAACTTGTTGAACATCTCTATCTGAGTGATGTCCAAGAAATGTTTTGAATGTGTTTAGTATTAATTTCATGTTATTCTTCTTTGTATCACATCCCTTGCATTTGGCGAAACACGTGAATTTTTCATCCAATATTCATATATTATTTTTTTTACATTTTCTCCAAGTCTATCTTTGTATGGTTGCCTACAAATAGCTCTCCAACAAGCGAGGTCATCATTTACATCTATTTGTAACCAAAATTTCCAATGTTTGTGAAACTTTTTTCGTGAGGTTCCTAATGCTCGTGCCATAGATTTTACCAAGCGATTCTCTTTAGTACTTGTTGAAACCACTGCCATATGTATTTCTCTACATGAAACTGAAACATTTTTCTGTCTATATCTTCTAATTGAATTTATAGCACTATTTATATGTTGTATCACATTTTCCTTAATTTTTTTTATCTTTTGTTGATTTTCGAATACCCAATAAAGTCATAGCTTCTTTTTATTTCATTAATGATAGGAGACCTTTCAACAATTAGGCTTGAACTACCACATTTTCCTTTATGAAGTACGTATCAAAAATGTGATTAACATGATATTGTATACCATGGTCAGCTCTTTTATCTCCATATGTGTGAGTGTCAACATTTTCTAACATCTCATCATCGACATTGATTTCATATTTACATATTTGAATTAATAGTACATAATAAGTTTACATATTCAATAAATAACTAAATTAATAAATATTTATAATTTCAATAATACGTGCATCTGTTCAACATATATATATATATATATATATATATATATATATATATATATATATATATATATATATATATATATATATATATATATATATATATATATATATATATATATATATATATATATATATATATATATATATGGTGATTCAATTTATTCACTTGAATTTCTTTCAACATTTTCACCATCTTCAATCATTGATTCAATATCTCTTTCACTTTCTATTTCAAAATTTTGTATCTCATCATCAATGTTTTGAGGAATATCTCTCTCTGTTTACATTGCAAAATATTTTCAAATTAGTTCATCAAATAAAAATTAAGCTGCACATTTTACACTAGGAAAATTTTAAATATCAAATTTATAATATTTACATTTACATACTTGCTTCAACTTCTAGTTGAGGTTAATTTTCCCTTCCAATATTTGAGGGTGCTTCTCTTTTTTTTTTGCAAGATTCTCTCCCCTGTTCTCTACGTTCCTTAGGGTCTCTTGTTCAATCATATTTTCTCTTGCAATTCCTTCAATTTCCCATGATAATTGAATATGAAGTTCAAAAAGTTTCCTTTAAAATTTTAGACAAAAACCCAATTAAAAAAACCATCACAAAATATTTAATTTAAAAAAAAAACTTATTTTAAAAATCTTGCAAAAAATACATACTTCAATCCAAAACACTTACTTTAAAAAATCCGAGAAAAAAATGTCTTATAATAATGAAATGAATCTCAAAATATATCCTTCCAAGTCCTGCAAAAACTTTTCATTTAAAAAGTTAGACACAAACTCATTTTAAAAAATCATTATAAAATATTTACTTCAACCCAAAACACGTACTCTAAAAAAATGTCACTTCAAAAAATACCTCCAAAAAATGTCCATTGAAAATTAAGCCCAACTTCTTAAAAATTGCCACTTTAAAAAATACCTCCAAAAAATGTCCTTTGAAAATTAACCCCAAAAAGCCTCTAAAAAAATATCACTTTAAAAAATACCTCTAAAAAATTTCCTTTGAATATTAAGCCTAAAAAGAGTCCTTTCAAAATTAAGTCCAAAAAAAGTCCAAAAAATGTCTTTTGGAAATTAAGCCCAAAAACCTCTAAAAACAAAATACATCCAAAAAACAATTCTTTGAAAATTAAGCCTAAAACCTCTTTAAAAAATACCTTAAAAAAAAACGAAGCCCAGAAAACATCCAAAAAATGTATCACATACCTCCAAGAAATTTCCTTTGAATGTTATGCCAAAAGGAGCCCTTAAACCCAAAAAAATCCTTTGCAAAATCAGACCAAATGCGAAGATAATGAATCCGTTTACGTCAATTTATATTATCGCGAAATTTTTTTTTGGAGGGGCTTCGTTAAATTTTCCAGCTAACGTAAAGTCAATTAAAATTTTGGTCGAACTTTTGTAAAAAATTCAGTCGAATTTTTATGTTGTTAGACTTGACGGGCTGTCAGGGGAAAGAACAATTTGGCTGAACTTTTTGTAAAAGTTTGGTCGAACTAATACGTCTACAATTACATAGAGCCGAGCTCTAAACACATTTCATCAACTTTGGACTGATTAAAATCCATGAAAATTTTTGAATTAATTGTCGGAACCAACACAAGCATTTTCAGAATTCAATCTACTTTCAGGAAATATAACTTCTATGAAATTTCATAAATATTTACTAATTTTAATTAATTTTGTAATAAAACGGATGCAAATAATTTTTGAAGGTCATTATGATTCAGTGAAATCAATATTTTGTATATTCCAAAATACATTGTAAAAAAAAATTGAAAGAATTATGGTGCATTACATTGGTCTGTCGTCTGTAATGGGTAGTTTTTAGATTTTTAGTTTATAACTTATATGTTGAGAAATTTTGTGCGTCCTAAAACATATTCAAAATATGTAGTTTTTTCATATTGGATCAGTTCAAAACATTCTAGTAATTATGATATGCATCAGTGGGTTTTGTAAATATAACGAAATCAAAGTTGACTCTGTCTAGATTGTTGTAACACATTTTGTTTCTAAAAAACACAAAGTTTTCAAAGAATACACCAGCGCGTATTAACATGAATTTTTATGAATCCTTTGATTGTTAAAAAACACACACTCATTCTGGATGCGGATGCTCGTTTTGTTTGATGGGACATCAGTCCCTTGGCGACTCCCAATGGAGCTCACGTCGGGTGGCCATATGGCCCTCTACAGCTCCATTATCACGGCATTTATTCCGCCAACTCGCATGGCATTAACTTCACCTGCCTGATTTTTTCACCACCCCACTCCGCTCGTTTGGTTTGCGATGGCGTTTGCCTTTGGTAGCCCGGCTTGCTCCTGTGTCGATTGCATCTCTCCGCGTCCTCTGTGTGGAGCCTGTCCTCCTGCTTGTGCTGAGCTGAGTGCTCGCACTCAGACAGGGCGCCGCTGCACGCTTCTTGGTTGTCTGGAGATGCTGTCGGGCCACCACTTCACCCAGAGTGCTTTATGATGTTTGAATTCTTATTTGCATGCTCATACTGCCGATTCATGTTGGACACCCTCACTTTCTACCTACTCTCCTTGTCTCGGGCATTACCAACTCACCTCTGTTTCCATGTCGACGCTTCGTCACAGGATGTGATGCCGTCGTGGTGCAAGTAGGCGTCGCCTGACCCTCTCTCGACCTTCTACCAACTCAGACTCTGATTCCTCCTCTGAGGATGTCGCGTGGGGTCATTACCTGGAAACTCATAGTCTGAGGGGCCACGCTCTCCAATTTGGGAATGTACATTTTGTCCAGCCCACCCCACCTCCTTTTGTTAACCCTCCCAGGCCTGTCGTCTCCGCTGCCTCCTGTGCGTCTGCCAGTCATACCCTTCGCTAGTCCTCCCAGAGAGCGAAATTCCACTTCAAATTCTCTCTCGACAAGCCTGTCATTACCGCTTTTGTCACCATGACCCTTACAGAAGAGTCAGCTAGACACATTCCCTCCCCTGTGCCCGGCCCTAATCCCACCCTAGTTAAGAATGAAGCCTTGAATCCAGATGCGCCCGTTGGAATTGTGCATTCCTACCTGGGCAAGGAACACATGCAGGTGGACATCGTTAAGAAGGATAGTGCGCCCAATGAAGATAGAAGGGACGAGTACTGGTGCAAAATTGTGGAGGAGCTTCCATCCCCAGCTCATGATCAGTGAATATTGCAACCCTCAGCTTTCTTTGGTACTGTTGCTCAATCATCTTGGGAGAATTTTTGTTTTTCTATATTCCTCTTCAGCTGGAAAAGCTGAATGCTACTTTAGTATTTTTTTTCTGCTATGTTAAATTACATGGACAATGGGCCAGTTTCCCTTCTAAGGGCGGCTAAATTTTTTCCTAAAGAACTGGTTTCCCACTCAGGGCAGTTTAGATTTTTTGTTAAGCATGGTTATCAAGCCCAGTTTTCTGGCTCATACAACTGAAGCTGAGGCAGTTTTGTACCAGTATGTTATATAAATATAATTAATACTATTCAAAAAAAAAAAACACACACACACACACACTCAAAGAAACACTAAGTTGACATATCAAATGTGTTTAAAAAAATTCCAAAAAATAAGTAATAAAAAGCTCATAAAATTTCAGACAACTTTTATTTTTATCACAAAATGAAATTCTAAACAGAAAAATTGTTTTGGTTTGTAGAATGTTGAAGAATAGAAAAAAATGATTTTTTTCTCATAAAAGGGAAAAAAGTGTAACCCAACTTCACATTTTCACCGAACTAGTTTCTTTTTACGTCTAGATGATATTGTAAATCGTATGAGAATTCCGGGTGAAACCATAACTGAAACTACTCTAGTAGAAAAGTTTTTAAGATCTTTATATCCCAAATTCGAGTCAAAAGTGTCTGTTATTAAAGAGAACCAGGATCGTCAAACTCTTACTATTGTTCAACTTCACGAGATTATGACTACATGTGAAATGAGGAAAGGAGGTCCATCTGAAGTCAAAGAATTTTTCTTTAGATTTGTTGCAAAAGTCAAGGAAGTAGAAGAACAAGAAGGAATAGGATATGTTTTAGAAGAATATGAGATAAATTTTGTAAAGAAGCTACAACTTAGCACTGGAAGGTTCAGATGTAAGCTTCCTTTTAAATGTTTTTCTTGTGGAAGAGTTGGTCAAAATGCTGATAAATGTCCCCATAAAGATAATCATGAAAAGGGAAAGGAAGTGGCAAAATGAAATAAGAAACAGTTTATCAATAGAAAAAGATATTATACTCATGAATATAGTGATGGTCTATCAAATAGGGAAGAAGGAGAATCTGATCAAGTTAAAATGCTCATGGCTTTTGAAAAAGAATCTAGTGACGGTAAAGATAATTTTATGGATGCATTAGAAGAAAATGATTTTCTTGAAGTAATAAATCAACACAAAAAAAATTTGGAAGAAAAAAAAATTGCCATAGATACTCTAAAGAATCAATTTATAGAAAAGGAGAAGCACAATGAGAAATTAGAATGTGAAATAGTAAGTCTAAGAAAGGAAATTGAGAAAGTGAAAACTTCAAATCTTAGATTTTCTAAAGGATCTGAAACCTTAGATGAAATTTTCAAGGTACAATGATCTCCTCTTGTAAAAACAGGTCTTGGATATATCGTAGAATCCTCTCAGTCTTTAGCAACAAGCTATCTAAATGTAGCTAAAGCCAGCCAGAAACATTTTGTCACTCAACAAAAGAACAAAGAGAATACCCAGGTAAAGCATGACAACTTCAATTCAAGGATGAACAATAACAGAAGTATCAATCAGCAAGTAAACATCAATAGAAGGTTTCATGATCGCAAAAATTTCTTCTTTAATGGACAATGTTTCTCATGTCATAACTTTGGTCATAAAGTTGCTCAATGTGTTGCATACAACACCATCATGACCAAAGAAGAAAGAAAGCAAATAAATGAGACTAGAATAAAGAAGAATACTTATAACAACTTTTCTCCTCTTAAAAATGAAATTGCATTTTCTTATTGCAATAACTTTGGACATGAAGAATCTTAATGCAGGAGAAAACTTCAGCCAAAAGAGCATATACCCTCAAACTCCAAGGTATGGAGAAAGAAGGACTTACAGTTTGAAAGTTGTAGCATAGCTTCATTTAAAGAAGGGGAATAAAATCAATGGTACCTTGATAGTGCATGCTCAAAACACATGACAGGTGATAAAAATAAACTCCTTTCATACAATGCATTAGAGAAAGAAAAGAATGTTACTTTTGGAAATGTCTCTCTTGTTGTCATTAAGGGTAAAGGTTCTACTTTTCTAAAAGAAAAGGTGAAAGCTAACAATGTTATGTATGTGGATGGATTAAAGCATAACTTGTTGAGTGTGAGTCAAATGTGTGATCAAGGAAATGAAGTTGTCTTTAGTTCAAAATAATGTGTATTATGTGAACTTGACACATGAAAAATCGTAATAAAAGGAACTAGAACACCAAGCAATCTATATATATTGAAAGGTGGCCAAGAGAAATGATACTTAGGTAAATATACACAAATTTGGTTATGGCACAAAAGAGTGGGACATTTGATCTTCTCTCAAATAAGAAAATATAGAAGACTCAAAGTTGTTTGTGATCTTCCCAACATCACTCTGCCTAAAAGTACCATATGCAAATCATGCCAATTTGGTAAGCAAACCAGGGTGCAATTCAATGCCAAAGAAGGATCAACAAGTAAGCTTCCTGAACTTATACATACTGATCTATGTGGTCATGTAAGGAAAAAGTCACCTCATGGAGAACAATACTATATTCTATTTATTAATTACTTCTCTAGAATGTGTTGGATCGGTTTAGTAAAACATAAAGATGAAGCATTTGAAAAATTTAGGATCTTCAAAGTGTTGGTTGAAAATTAATTAGATCTAAAAATCAAATTTCTTAGATCTAACCAAGGAGGAGAATATGTATCAGATGAATTCTTTGATTTTTGTGAACGTTATAGCATAAAAAGACAGTTTTATGTAGCTAGAACTCCACAACAAAATGGCGTGGTAGAAATAGTGAATAAAACAGTTCAACAAATGGCTTGTGCTATGCTTGATGAATATGGAACTCTGAATACCTTTTGGGGAGAAGCAGGACATACTGCAGTAAACATTCTCAACAAGGCTCATGTTCGTGTGAACAGTGATAAAACTCCTTATGAGCTTTGGTATGGTAATCTTCCCACTACGAAACATTTTAGAGTTTTTGGAAGAAATTTTTTTATCAAGAACAATGATGAAAGTATTGGTAAGTTTGAGCCTAGAGAAGATGAAGGAATATTTCTTGGTTACTCTTCCAGAAGTAAAGCATATAAATGTTACAATAAAAGACTTCAGAAGATTGTGGAATGTATTGACGTTGTAATTGATGAGTCTCTCATAGGTCCTATAAGGGAAATAACAACAATGAATGAAGATGATCATGATGTATACCTTCCCTCATCAAATAACAACAATATAGAAGGAGAACCCAATGAAGCACCAGAAGAAGATATATCATAAAAGGTTACATCCAGATATGTTCAAAAGAATCATCTAGAATCTCAAATATTGGGAGAAAATGGATTACGTGTCCAAACAATAAGAACTCTTGTAGGATCCCATAGCTATTTGGCATTATTATCCACTATTGAACCACAAAATGTAAATATATCTAGTAAAGATGAATGTTGGATTCAAGCCATGAATGAAGAACTTGATCAAATTGAAAAGAATCATACTCGGGAATTGGTTCCAAGGCCTCATGATAAAAATGTTTTGGAACAAAATGGATATTCAAAACAAGTTAAACAAAAATGGATATTTTATTAGAAACAAAGCTAGACTTGTTTGTAAAGGGTATGCTCAACAAGAAGGTATAGACTTTGAAGAAACATTTGCACCTATAGCCAGACTTGAAGCCATAAGAATGTTTCTTGCTTTTTCAAGTTTTCAACAATTCAAAGTTTATCAAATGTATATAAAATCTGCTTTCCTCAATGGTGATCTAGAAGAAGAAGTTTACATAGAACAACCAGAAGGATTCATCATGGGAAATGATGAAAAACTTGTTTGAAAACTTAAAAAGGCTTTATACGGTCTCAAACAGGCTCCTCGAGCATGGTACTATTGCCTTGACAAATATATTCAACATCAAGGTTTCACAAAGGGATCTGCTAATAGTAACTTATACACAAAAATTAAGAATGATAAACTATTGATTATTGTTGTGTAGGTTGATGACATCATTTTTGGAAGTAATGAAGAGTCCATGAGTCAGAAATTTTCTTCTGTTATGCAACAAGAATTTGAAATGTCATTACTTGGGGAACTAACATATTTTCTTGGCTTACAAGTGAAACAAGCAAAAGATGGCATATTTCTATCACAAGAAAAATATCTCAAGAAAATTCTGAAGAAGTATGGGATGGAAGACTGCAAACCGGTGAGTACTCCAATGGTAACTAGATGTAACCTCCGTTCTTATGATAATTCCCCCATGGTGAATCAACCAGAAAATAGATCTACGATTGGAAGTCTGATTTATCTAACCTGGACAAGACCAGACATTATGCATGTAGTTGGGATAGTTGGACAATTCTAAGCTAATCCAAAAGAGTCACACCTTTAGGCTGTAAAAATAATATTCAAATATCTACAAGGAACTGAAGGATTTTGTCTATGGTATCCAAAGAATTTTTATCTCACTCTTCATGCTTACACAGATGTGGGTTGTGCTGGAAATGTTGATGATTGAAAAAGCACAAGTGGTGGTGCATTCTACATGGGGCCCCGATTAGTATCTTGGTTCAGCAATAAACAAAGTTCTATTGCCTTATCTACAACAGAAGCAGAATATGTGGTTGTCGCATCATGTTGTACACAACTTCTTTGGATGATGCAAACATTACAAGATATTAAAATCAAATGTTCACCTCTTAAATCCATCTTATGTGGTAATACAAGTGCCATGAGTATCTCAAAAAATCATGTTATGCATTCCAATACCAAGCACATTCCTACAAGTATCACTTCTTACGTGAACAAGTGCTTGAGAAAAAGGTTAAATCGGAGTATGTTCCCTCCAAAGAACAAGTTGTTGATATATTTACTAAACCTCTTCCCAGGGAATCATTTGAATATCTCAGATAGAAGTTGGGAGTTGTCTCTACCTCTCTTAGCAATTCTTCTTAATATCAGAAGATTAAATTCGGTATGTTGGTTGCATATAGGCAAATCGTGTAGAAATTCTATGTATCAACTTTCAAAACAGTTTGTGGTGCTATTGGGTAAACTCTGTTGTTCTAGTATTTTTCTTACAGTATATTTCCTTGATATTTATCTCCTTGATGAAGATACCTTAATGAAGATGCCCTGATGAATTGGTTTTTGAAGGTGTTCTAGATGCACAGGTTTAGGGGGAGCACTTGCCTTGCTGAAAAGAGTGCATTGTTGGCACTATGTTGGTTGTTGTTATGATCTCCTGTTTGAAATTATTTGTTCTTGGATATAAAAAATCATATATGTTATTTGATGAAGAGGTCATGTTGAGACCTATGGTGTAAAATTGTTATATTCAGTCATGTAAGGACTTGTTTAAATTGTAAACCCACTTTTTTGGGTAGTTGATTCAAATATGTAATTCCACTTGGTTGGATCATTTATGTAAGTATGAGTCCTTGGTGATAGGATTGGTCATACTCAGTTGTGTAAAAGAGTCATGTATTTTATTAAAATTTTGTCTGCATATGCTCAAGGGGAGCAATTTTCTACCCTTTGCTCTTGATGTCAAAGGGGGAGAGTGTTTGTTGTTTGAATAATGTTTATGTATCTACAGGATGTGGTGATCAAACTCCATCATGGTTGCCATCACGTCCAAAGGGGGATATTGTTGGTAATATGATTCTTATATCTTAATATGTTTTCCTTGATGGAAATATCTAGAAAATAATGGAGTATATGTCTTTTGGAGAAGCATAGTAGTTTGCAGAAGGTCTAACAGAATAAATGTGTAAAGTCCAGCAGAAGTTGGTTAATATTCATAATTGAAGGCTCTATACGTCGTTTATTATATTGAGCGATGTGTCGTCTATTTGATTCAGTCCAAGAATACCATCAGCACTTGTGTGGTTTTGGCTCATGGTATTAGGAAAGGATAAATCTATATAAGGAGAAGAAGATCATAGTGTAAATAGTGTGCATGTGTAAGGGTTGTTACTGAATACTTTTCTTTGAAGTATATATGCATGAGATGGACTCTATTTATTGGTAGATCTGAAACTATGATGCACCCTTGGATACAATGATGGATCAGGATCTCTAGGTTTGAAATGACTATGTATTTGATCTATTGATGAGATGATTGGATCTGTGACCTGGCGCATGTTTGCTGAAGTGAAGTGAAGAAATTTGGATAAGTCTATATATCTGAAACATTCTGAAAAATTAATATTTACAAATCTTTATGCTAGTTCATCTCATTGATAGTGTGTATATACGCATCTTTGTCTCAGAAAAAGCGCATATGGAAGTCGAGATTTTTTGAAGTTTGTTGGAGAGATTATATGTTTATTACTACTATATTTCTATTGTTTGTCAATGAAGTCTTCATGTAGATCTGGGTTGTTTGAATACTGTATATGTTACTAATGTTTAATGTGTACAAATATGATCAATGAGTGATTAAATACGATTAATGATGTTGATTGAATAAGGGTTTTGTAAATTCTAAAATATATCTGACTGAAAGCCTCAGATCTGGTTCTGAGACTGATCATATTCTGAAATTTCAATATTATCAAATCTATACGCAACTTGGTGTGAAGGAAAGCATGTATACACGTGGGTTCAATAGATTGAAGTAGCGTATGCATTTTAAGATAATGAATGATCAGGTTTAAGATTAATTATGCATGCTAATTCTGGAATTTAGGTTTATTATTGTATTCTGGTTACAGTAATCTCACTGTGCTGATTGAATTTTGGGTTAAGTTTATTGGTGTTGATCCTTTTGTTGAGTTGTGTTGAAGTAGTGGGATCCAATGTGAAAATTGATGAAATGAGGTCTGCAGTGGGTTTGAGGTTTGAAGACTTCAGCATGGAAGTAGAATCTTCCTGCCAGTAGAAGCTGGTGTTCTAATTAGGGGGTTGTAGCTCCCTTCCAGTAGAGGCTGGTAAACGAGATCAGGGGGTTGGAGCTCCCTTCCAGTAGTAGCTAGAGAACGAGAGAAGGTTGTAGCCTTATGCAGGTAGATGTCTGCGTACTGATATGAGTTTGCATCAGTACAATATTATAAGAAGTTTTCCATAAAATAAATATTGAATATAGAGACGACAGCAACGGTGGTTTTCTCCCGAATTGGGTTTCCACCTTAAATATTGATGTTCATGTTTGATTCTCTTGTGTGATGATTTATTATGTTATTACTGCACTTATTTACTAGTTAACTATCTGATGCATAATTGATGGTCTAGGTTAAATATTTCTTCTGATTGTTTTCCTAAACAATAAATATATATGTGTATACGCTAGTTTCTATTTGGAAAGTCACGTACATACGTTGGTTGTTCTAATCAAAGTAGCGTAAAGAAATCAGTAAAGGGGAAAATAAACGGTATTTTTATTATTGCAAGTATTGATTAACCCCCCTTCCCAACCACATCCCCCCCCACCCCCCCCCCGCCCCTCCCCGCCCACCCCCTCTCAGTATTTTTCCCAACAGTAAAAATACCATCAAAGGGAAATAAGCAACATATATTTTCTTTGGATATTTCTAGTTGCACTTTGGGATACCAAGGAGCATTGTTTCCAATAGGGACACATGATTTCTCAGTGTATTTTGGACTATATTGTGGGAAACGATGGACACAAAGTTAAATAGGTCTATAACATTCCATCCATAGAAAAATGGATTAATAGAAGTAGTCAACATGAATTTGGTGTAGCTTTTTAGGGGTTAAAATTAGAAGCACATGAAGGATATATATATATATATATATATCCTTCATGTGCTTCTAATTTTAACCCCTAAAAATAACACTCTAATAATAGAATAATCCACAAATTTATTGGTAAGTTGACATTTGAAACTGTTTCTAAATATTTTTACTTTCCCTTTGACAACATGGAGTGAAGGAGAATCTTACAAGGGATTCCTTAAGGGTAGAAAAAATTATTGAGAATATTAGAAAGATCCATCTACAGGTAGAGGAGACACTATAGAAATTGGAGGAAAAGTACAAGGTTGAGAATGATCAACACAAAATAATGAATTCCTTCAAGGTGGTAGACAAGGTATGGTTATAGTTGAAGAAGGAATGATTGAAAGTTCCTAGTAAGAAAATCAAGTCTCTATAATATGGTCCCTTTGATATACTGTAGAAGGTAGTAGATTAAGCCTATATACGTAGTCTACCCCGATATATGTGCATATTCTTAGTGGTTATTGTAGAGAATATGAAACTATATGGGCTGTTGAGCCGCATTTTTGTCCATGATTTTACAAATTTTTATTACATAAATTTATGATTGTACCTAGTATTTTAATCATTGTTTATCCATTATACTGTTAGTTAGAGGCATTTAGAATTAAATTATAAATTCTTGTTATTAATTAAATTGAATAAGTATTTGTGTAATAATATCGTTAATAATCGGTTTTCATGAAGGCATGAGGAGAATAATTCTAGTACCAACAGTGCTGGAATGGTTCTTGGAATACATGTGTATGAAAAAAGAGGTTAGCAACCGGATTAGCAGACTTGTAGAATGGATGAAAAGCTTGATATTTCACCTACCAAGAGCTACTGCAACATTTTGTTTGCTTTTTTCCACCTTCCTTTCTATCCTGGTCTACTGAGCTTCATGCAGCAGAGTTCTTGATTAACAAAGTAATCTAAAGAAAAGATTCAATACGGTCGATGTCAGTTGGATGTACAAAACCTCTAATCATAGATGACATCTTATTACAAGGCATAGAAGGTGATGGTTTTACATTCCTAGAAATTATGGGCTCATGCTTGGGGTGAAAGAATCACGCAAAATCCCCTCTCATGTGACTCATCCTCTATCCTACATACAGGCTACGAATTTTCAGTTTGAGTGTGGTCTACCCTATGTTGCGAAATCTGGGTATATGTTGGGAACGGCTGGTGTGCATGACCATGCCATCATTCAAAAACTCACACATAACAAAGTCACAAGTGTTGAGGATTTTATATCTATTTTGTCTAGACTTCCTAGAGGGGCAAAGGTTCCACTGGAATTTGTGACACATTTTTCTCGTTATTGATGGCATAAATCTATGGTGAACACTAATATCGATACCAATGAGTGGTTTCTAGAACCTCAACTCTACACTTGAGACGATGTTACTAGACTATGGAAAAAAATCCTTGTCACGTCATCATTTACATCTAAATCCACAATCCAATCAATGTGGGATAATTCAATCCAACCACACGAGCATGATAATTCATCTCAAGTAATTTCCAACAACGTGTCAGATTCCGAAGTTGTTTATTCAGTTGATTCGAGCATTGTGTACGTTGAGGGACATATACCATCATCTAATATGGATATTCCAAAATCTCTGGACGATACATCTGTGAGTAGCTCATCATCATGCAAAGAAGAAAAGAGCAGTTGGACTGCACCTTCTAGCAACAGCAACATTCCACAAAAAGAGGATCGATTTCTCCAATTTTACATTCTGTTTCAAAACCAATTCTCATTCGCACAAGTTGTTAAAACCAATAATCTTCTATATTTCTTGGTTGAAGCTCCAGTTTGTAATTAATATATATATATATATATATATATATATATATATATATATATATATATATATATATATATATATATATATATATATCGCTATAGTCGATCAAGGGGAGGATTCGATCAATTAGATGGATAGGGATCCTGTCCATCAATTAGCCAAGAGCGCAGAGGAATTTTTGGCATGTAATGGGTGTAAGTCCGTCAATTAGACGAGCTAGGCTCGATAGGAGTAAAAGAAAAGTTTCTGAGATGTAGAGAGCACAGGATCAATCAATCTCTTCTGATATGTAGAACCAACATCAAATTGTTCAGATTGTTCAGATGTAGAACCAATATCGAATTTGCATAGAATGTGATAGCGATAGTGACTTCTTTGTAATCGTTGTGCTGGACCTTTGTAAATCGATTGCCAAATGATGTTTTAAATATATACAATCTCCTTCAATTCGTGAGCAGTAGCGTTGTGCCATGATTCGTTGTGCATCCCAGTCTTTCACGTTTTAAATCTTTCTCCGGCTGCAATAACTCAGCTTACTCCAGGTGTGGGAGGGCCTACCACATCTAGAGTCAAGCTTTATCAATCAATGAAAGGTAATTAAATGTGTGCTTGATTTCATAGTGGAGTTTATTATTTCTGGTTTTGTATGAATGTGTGAATGTTTGGTAGGTGTGGTTTAACTCCAAAGAATTTTAGTCACCATAGCATCGTGCCCATTAATGAACTAAACAATTATTATGTGTGCTTGAATTTTAATATAGAGTTATACTCTATTACTCTTGTTAAAATCGAATACAATGGGCACATCCAATTCCTGAGTTTAAATATGGAACTAGAATAGAATGTAATATTTTGGAATTTGAGTATGTTAGCCTTTCCCATTTAAAATATTAAATCAAAGGTTTGCATTATGTAATTTATTTGAAGGTTGTAGGATTTAATGCGCATTTATTTTGTATATATATATTTCGGGACTGCAACTAGTAATTAGAGTTATTTTAATTAGAGTTTATCTTATTTTTCACAGTATAATAATTTATTTATAAGTTTGAAGTGCAGATTTAATTGTGCATGTAGTGGTGATTTAAATTTTTCATTATTGGGTGGCATAAGTGTAACTTATTTTTCATTATGAGCTGCATGCTTTCGAAGAGTGAGTTGTTTTTGAATAATTTGTTTCACCTAGATTAAAATATTTAAATTGCAAGTTTCTCATAATTTATTTGTAATGCGATTTTTAATAGATTTTTGAAGGTGTTATTTTATATGAAGCAAAGTAATTTTCTTCTAAGAATAGATAATTTGAATCTTGAATTTGTTATTAAGAGTAGTTTAGATAGTTAGTTTCAAGTGTGAGTTGTCATTAGGATAATGTGTGTCTTTTGATTATCTCAATCTTAGTTTCAAGTGTTAGTTTCTAAATTTATGAGAGGAATAAATAGAATGGGGTTTTCAAGATATCATAGGAGATTCAATTGAGTGTGAGAATGTTACATGATTGAGGATTTATTTGTAGTTTAATTGCAGTATGGAGTTTTCTTGATAGGAATTAGTTCAGTGAATTTTATTTTCACGATTTTTTATTTGCGAGCAAATGTGTGTTTCATTCCATAATATAGTTTATCAATACAAAGGAACATATTTATACTCTGAACATTAAGCTGAGCCAATACATAGTACAACTCACATTTACAACTCCCATATTGATAATTAATATTGAGAGGTTTAATTTGACAATTAAGCCGCCCAAAGTTTTGGCGCCGTTATCGGGGAGTTGTATTTTGGCTCAGGTAAAATTTTCTTACAGAGTTTCAAGGATATTACAGGGTGATCAGAGGGAGGAGAGAGTATGGTAAGACATGAGTGAAGAGCCACGCATCCACTATTGTGGGGTTGCTCCAAAGTCTGGCCATCTTGCCTTTCTCTTGAACTTTTATTTCATTTCCCGTAGAAGAAGGCTTCAGACATTTAATTTCCAAATTTATTTTCTTTTCATAGATTAAATATTACTTTGATTCTAGATTTTCCTTTCATGCAAGTGTGGTGAGATGTTTTTTGAGAAAAAAAATAAATAAATTCATTTATCTTCAGAATCCAATCTTCAACGTTATATCATTTTTGGGGTGGTGTAAGAACCCTTGTGTACTAATCCATGTGATGACAATATGTACCAGTTTGGTTGTTGAAAACAAGAAGATGGAATTTTGAGGAATCATTCAATGAGGAGTTTTCATGCTACTACAGAGACGAACAACTCATCCGATGAAGAATTCACAAGTGCAGAATTTAACGCCTTGCTTGAACATAAATTTAATATTATTAAATATTTGATTTCGAAATTGGATGATTTGCAGGAAGAAGAGAGGGATGAAGAACCACTGATTATATTTTGCGCCAACTGTCAAAAGAAACACTGTCTTGGAAAGTGTCCACTTAGCGGTCTAAAATTTTGTAAAATTTGCGAGGATGGTCATGCAACCAAACACTACCCATCACTGCCCTGATTACGAAAGGTACTCAGGGAATCAAGTAAGGAATCGAATCAACCGCCAGGTATAACTCAAAACCCAACACCATTTGATACTTGGAATAATGATTATTTTCCTGAGCAGGTTCTTCAACATTTTTATAATCCTTCAGTGTCATGGAAAACTTTTAATCCTCCTCCAATTGAATATCCTACTTTGTAGCCATAGTGGCCCTCGCCTATGCCCCAATCCTTGAGCCAGATGTCTCCATGGTCTCAAGAATTGTTTGGATCTTTATCTCTATGGAAATATCCCATGAAAATTCAATCATATGAGCACCAACAACAACCACAATTTATTTCCAATGCACCATTAAGTTATCCTCCTCCATGGTCCCAGCCATATGTGCAACCTTACCCTAACCCTAATCCATACCCTATTCCATACCTTAATCCATACCATAGACCTAACCCTAATCCACACCCTAGAACTAACCATAACTCTAATTTAAAAACTAGACCTAACCCTAGTCCAAAGCCTAATCCTAATCCAAATCTAAACCTTAGTCCAAGCATTAACCAAAACCCTACCCCAAACCATATTCTAAACCCTAATCTAAACCATGAGGTTGCACAGCAGTTTGAACCACCTATTATTTCCGTTGATTCCCCTATTGAACAAAATTTCACACCTTCTATGTTGGAAAATGGAATGAATCTAGAAACTTCCCCCATTATTGTAGAACATTCACCCTAGGAGGATGTAATTCAGAGACCACCAGAGGAGAAATCTTTTATTGGAACTTGTTCTGAAAATGTTGTGGAAACTCAAAACCCTGGAATCTCTCTCAACCATTCTTGTCAATTTGAAAATAAGATATTTGAACTTGAACTTGAGGGATTTATCTTTTCTCTTTCACCAAATTCTTTGTGCCTCCAGGAGAGTGAATATCAAATTGTGGAAGATTTGCATCAGTTGGAAAATCATAAATATGTAGATTCCATTGAATCCTGGATTAGAGCAGTCATCAAGGCATCTTATTTCCTCATCATATGGAAACTCTTGGTACCATATCAATTGAAGCAATTGGTTTCTCATGCTTTCGTATGTCTTGAAGTCCATTCTTTAAAACTAAGTGTGAGTATAATCCGCATTTTTTTACGCACATGGCTTCATTGGAAGTACTCCTATACTTAAATGGGAGTCTTTCGCCTTTTAGGGTAAAATAGGGTAGGAGAATAAATGAATAAAGCTTTTATAATGCTATTAGGGTTTTGAATTTTAAATAATGTCTGTTAAAACTAATTTTGATCCACATTAGTTGTTAACACACACATTGTGACAAATCTTGTTGAATGCAATTCACTCTAATACCTTATGATTTTGCAAAAGTAACCATGATTAATCACTCTAATAAGTTGTCGTCTTGGATATATATTTTTAGTTTCCCTTAGAAGGTACTATTGGAAAACCCCCTATGGTGGACCACTCTTGTAAGATCATAATAAGTTATTCAAGAGAACACTAGCATTCTTAACACAAAGAATATTTCAGTCATTGTCTAGGATATCTTAAACAAGTCTTTAGGGTAGAGGAATTAGCCAACAATGATTAGTCATTAAAAAAATTTCACGCCATCCTGTACTCTTAAGGAGTAGATCTGTCTCCCCACTTATTAAGTAACCTTCAAGGTTAATCATAATCAGAGCTTAAAAATATTTAGAGAAGGATAGGAGGTCTCGTGATGATCCGACCTACCACGATCATGAGACCTAGCATACATGGCATTACTCCTCTTGGTCACCAAGCCAGAGTAATGTCTTTCAGCCAAAAATCTAGAAGACAGGAGGTCTCATCACGAGCCGGCCTGTTCATCCATGTTACTTCTTGTGAGTGGCACTGCCATCAGTTGGTTACCAAGCCAGGACAATGGCCTTCATCTAAAGAGGCAAATAAGATAACTCTGAATTTGTATCTAGTAAGTGGGATACTAACATTTCACTAGGTTAAAATATATCCCTGTCGAGGTTATGGACACCTGTGGGTAGCAGGGCCATGTCTGTGATATTAAAGTTAACTACATACTATGATTTTCTTGGTTATCCTTCCCTTTCTCTGAAAACTCATCCTTTTTCTTGGACAATGGTTTTAATACAATTTGAACATGATTCTTTGAGTTCTATCTTTCAGAAATCAAGAATCTTTAATGATGTGGTACCCTTAGGGAAGGTTATTCTTTGTACTAGATTAAGAGAAATTTAGTTTTGAATCCAAATGAAAACGTAATTTAGAGTGTTCAAATAAATAGGTTGTTGATTGGTATCATAACTCACTTTAATTCTCATGGTATTTAGAGTAATTAAATAACCAATGATGACTACTCACAAGGTGTTGGTTGCCATCAATATGTATTGATTGTAATTGCCTATAAATAACCTAGGTACAAGATTGCTATCATCGGTGTAGGAATATTATGTTAGTATTTTGAAATTGCACCTCTTCAGGGAAATTTGATTTTTATCATAAGACTTTGGGCATAAACGAAATATGGAATTCATTTGGGACAAGGTAACAGGTATGTGCAAACACTATTTTCTCCATCATGTCTACTTTCGATACCTGATATCGTTTTATCATTTCGCATGGTTTTAGACATTGCGGGTGAATGAATGCATTACAACATCAGATATATTCATCCTTACTTGCTAGAATCTTTGCTGACATTTTCCCTGCCTTATTTCACTGTCTTAAAGGTTTTCCTTGCAAGAGGTCGTGCAAGAAGTTCAACATGGGGGGATGTTGAGCCGCATTTTTGTCCATGATTTTACAAATTTTTATCACATAAATTTATGATTGTACCTAGTAGTTTAATCATTGTTTATCCATTATACTGTTAATTAGAGGCATTTAGAATTAAATTATAAATCCTTGTTATTAATTAAATTGAATAAGTGTTTGTGTAAAAATATCATTAATATTTGGTTTTCATGATGGCAGGAAGAGAATAAGTCTAGCACCAACAGTGTTGGAATGGTTCTTGGAATAACTATGTATGAAAACTGAGGTTAACAACCGGATTAGCAGACTCGTAGAATGGATGAAAAGCTTGATATTTCACCTACCAAGAGCTACTGCAACATTTTGTTTGCTTTTTTCCATCTTCCTTTATATCCTGGTCTACTGAGCTTCATGCAGCAGAGTTCTTGATTAACAAAGTAATCCCAAGTAAAGCTTCAATACGGTCGATGTCAGTTGGATGGGAAAAACCTTTAATCATAGAGGACATATTATTACAAGGCGTAGACGGTGATGGTTTTACATTCCTAGAAATTATGGGCTTATGCTTGGGGCAAAAGAATCACGCAAAAGCCTCTTTCATGTGACCCATCCTCTATCCTACATACAGGTTATGAATTTTCGTTTTGAGTGTGGTCCACCCTATGTTGCTAAACCTGGGTATATGTTGGGAACGGCTGGTGTGCATGACCATGCCATCATTCAAAAACTCGCACATAACAAAGTCACAAGTGTTGAGGATTTTATATCTATTTTTTCTAGACTTCCTAGAGGGGCAAAGGTTCCGCTAGAATTTGTGACACATATTTCTCGTTATCGATGACCTAAATATGTGGTGATCACTAATATCGATACTAATGAGTGGTCTCCAGAACCTCAACTCTACACTCGAGACGATTTTATTGGACTATGGAAAACCAACCTTGCCACGTCATCATTTACATCTAAATCCACAATCCAATCAATGTGGGATAATTCAATCCAACCACACAAGCATGATAATTCATCTCAAGTAATTGCCAACAACGTTTTAGATTCTGAAGTTTTTTATTCAATTGATTCGAGCATTGTGTACGTTGAGGGACATATACCATCATTCGATATGGATATTCCAAAATATCTGGACAATACATCTGTGAGCAGCTCATCATCATGTAAAGAAGAAAAGAGAAGTTGGACTACACCTTGTAGCAACAACAGAATTCCACAAAAGGAGGAGCGATTTCTCCAATTTGACATTCTTTTTCAAAACCAATTCTCTCGGGCAAGTTGTTAAAACCAATAATCTTCTATATTTCTTGGTTGAAGCTCCAGTTTGTAATTAAAAATTTATATATATCAGTTGCCGTAGTCGATCAAGGGGATGATTCGATCAATTAGATGGATAGGGAGCTCGTCCATCAATTAGCCAAGAGCGCAGAGGAGTTTTTGGGATGTAATGGGTGTAAGTTCGTCAATTAGACGAGCTGGGCTCGATAGGAGTAAAAGAGAAGTTTCTGAGATGTAGAGAGCCCAGGATCAATCAATCTCTTCTGATATGTAGAACCAACATCGAATTGTTTAGATTATTCAGATGTAGAACTGATATCGAATTTGTAGGGAATGTAATAGCAATAGGGACTGCTTTGTAATTTTTGTGCTGGACCTTTGTAAATCGATTGCCAAATGTTGTTTTAAATATATACCATCTCCTTCAATTCGTGAGCAGTAGCTTTGTGCCATGATTCATTGCGCATCCCAATATTTCATGTTTTAAATCTTTCTCCGGCTGTAGTAACTCAGCTTACTCCAGACGTGGGAGGGCCTACCACATCTAGAGTCAAGCTTTATCAATCAACAAAAGGTAATTAAATGTTTGCTTGATTTCATAATGGAGTTTATTATTTCTTGTTCTATATGAATGTGTGAATTTTTGGTAGGTGTGGTTTAACTCCAAAGAATTTCAGTCACCATAGCATCGTGCCCATTAATGAACTAAACAATTATTATATGTTCTTGAATTTTAATATAGAGTTATACTCTATTACTCTTTTTAAAATCAAATACAATGGGTGCATCCAATTTCTGAGTTTAAATATGGAACTAGAATATAATGTAATGTTTTGGAATTTGAGTATGTTAGCCTTGCCCATTTAAAATATTAAATTAAAGGTTTGCATTATGTAATTTATTTGAAGGTTATAGGATTTAATGCGCATTTAGTTTGTATATATATATTTTGGGACTACAACTAGTAATTAGAGTTCTTTTAATTAGAGTTTCTCTTATTTTTCACAGTATAATCATTTATTTATAAGTTTGAAGTGCAGATTTAATTGTGCATGTAGCGGTGATTTAAAGTTTTCATTATTGAGTGGCGTGAGTGTAACTTAGTTTTCATTATGAGTTGCATGCTTTCGAAGAGTGAGTTTTTTTTGAATAATTTGTTTCACCTAGATTAAAATATTTAAATTGCAAGTTTCTCATAATTTATTTGTAATGTGATTTTTAATAGGATTTTTGAAGGTGTTATTTTATATGAAGCAAAGTAGTTTTCTTCTAAGAATAGATAATTTGAATCTTGAATTTGTTATTAAGAGTAGTTTAGATAGTTAGTTTCAAGTGTGAGTTGTCATTAGGATAATGTGTGTCTTTTGATTATATCAAGCTTAGTTTCAAGTGTCAATTTCTAAATTGATGAGAGGAATAAATAGAATAGGGTTTTCAAGATATCATAGGAGATTTAATTGAGTGTGAGAATGTTACATGATTGAGGATTTCTTTGTAGTTTAATTACAGTATGGAGTTTGCTTGATAGGAATTAGTTCAGTGAATTTTATTTTCAAGATTGTTTATTTGTGAGCAAATGTGTGTTTCATTCCAGTATCTAGTTTATCATTACAAAGGAACATATTTATACTCTGACCATTAAGTTGAGCCAATACGCATTACAACTCGCGTTTACGACTCCCAGATTGATAATTAATATTGAGAGGTTTAATCCGACAATTAATCCGCCTAACATGAGCCTTCTATGTTATATTAGGAAAAGGAACAAGTCCTGCCTTCTATTAAGGATTTAGCACTAAGTGATGAAGATGAGTTAAAAAAAGGATATATTTTTATTGAAAATGTCCATAACTACAAGACAAGAGGATCATGAAACTTGGTAGATTAGGTTGATAAAAAAACTTCTAGGAAAGGACAAATGGTACACACAGGAGAAGGTGGAGGAAACATTTCCTCCCCTCATTCAGTAGAATATTTTTGGGAACCAAAATCCTCCTAAAATAGGGAGGTATGATATAGAATGGATCATTATATTATTTTTCACCCATATTGTTGCTTTTAAAGTGGATAAAATGAAGATATTATCTCACAAGGGCCTTTTTATTAGTAGGTCTTATTTTGGAAAATTAGGGTCTGAAACCTTTCAAAAACAATTTGAGGCATCGAAAAATTTTTTTTGGTATAAAACATTTTTCTTCAGCATGCACCATAGGAATATTCTACACATAGGTTCCTTTCCAACGATGCAAGAATCACCTAAATTAAAGTTTGTATCCAAAAGTTATACCACATGGAATTTGACCTTCGTGTTTGACCACCATGAGTCGAGAGGATGCCATTCCAACCACCATTAATCATGGAAAAGAGGATATATACATTATAATGATGAAGAATACTCTAGAAAATTCACTATTGTAACTCTAGTTAAGAGTTGAAGGAGTCAAAATTAACCACCAGTAATTTATTGACCAATGCTATAACTGTCCAATAGGAGGAAAAGGGGCCCCATTCTATTCTGAAAATGCATTTTGTTCCATAGATGAGAAGAGTAGCTGAGAGTGGATTACGAGAGAAAATTAATATGGTATGTGTAGTGAAGTATACCATAGGTGACAAATCTCACTTATTTGTACTTGCATCTATTTCCATTTAGAGAAAGAAATAGTAGAGTAAAGAAACCTCATCTTCCAGTTGAGTTTTCTCTCAAAAAGTCATAGATTATATTAATTATAGTTGTGAGTGATTATATTTTTTTTTTTTCTATTTTTGTATATTCTATATTAAATGTATAAAAATAGTAACTTAATAAATCTAGAATTCTAAGGAAAATAACCCTTTTACTATATTTTTTAGAATTTTAGTATAAATTTATTGAATTTATTATGATGATTTGTCTAGTGAAATATACATATCATTTTATAGATCATTTGTGGTGTTATGGGTATTTTATTAAGATGAAAAAATCCTTGCATGTGATGAAGTTATAATGATTGAAAAGATATACGTGACTTTTTTTTCTTAGATTTCAACGGGAGTAATTTTACTCCTCCTTCAGTATATCCTTAGTATAGAATTTCACGAGTCTTATTATTGGTGTATTTAATTCACACAAAAAAATCCAAATTTTTATTTAAATGAAAATTGTTAAATCAACATGTATACCTATGGAACTTGTTATAAAATTATTACCAACATTCAACTCAATATACAAAAGAATAACTTTATATAAAATGGGTGGGAATATTCATGTATATTATAACCATATGGCTAGATCTAATCTTTCTAGTCAAACACGTATCTACATAACAAACTTAAAATTTGATCATTGCATAAAACCAAAGAAGATTTATCGTATTTGAAGGGCATTTTAGAGTTTCGAATTCGTTAGTATTGAAATATTTCATACTTGCAGATTTTATAGATTTAGATTGGTAACCTTGATTGATGTTAAGAAGTCTATTCTGAGGTACATGCTTAGGCTTGGCATAAATTCATTGTCATGGTTGAGTAGAAAACAACATCCAATGACTTTCTACCGCTAAATTTGTAGAAGGTAATACCGTAATAGTACATGTAACTTGTAACACGTATTGTTTAAGATAATCCTTACTCATTTGTAGGTCACATGGACTTAAAAAAAAATTAGGTGCATCTAAAACTTAAGTAGATGTGTCACTTCATTAATATTAATAAATTGAGTTGAAAAAATTGAAGCCTATGCAAATTAAAATTCACTCACAATAATAATAAAAAATAAAAAATAACTCTAACAAATATAATGATCTATAATAAAATATATCAATGTAAATCTATTATTCCTAAATATTTCAAATGATCATTACATGTCTATTTTTTGTGATACCTCTAAGTTTGTACTAAATCCATGATTAAGATGGACCTACCCTAGAGAAGTATTATTGTCCATATTAGTATTTGTTCTATTAAATTTTTAGAGTGGTTTCAATGTGGTTTAATGCTAAATAAAGTTAGCTACATATATTTTGCAAATGCATCCCAAAAAATAAGAAGTTTTGTAGTACACTCAAAAAATTCAAAGAGCAAAATTAGGTTCACTTATTTGGTGTTTTATCTTTGACCGAGTCTACTCATAGCTTATCTCCAAAATGTATATGTGGTGGTGAGAATCACTCTTTATGTTGGTCCTTGTTCGCTACTAAAATTGATTCCAAGTTTTCCTTATAGTGATTCTATAGAATTAATAAGAGAGCAGGGGAGGAAAATATATGGTAAGAAAGATCATCCTTTTAATGATGAATTGTGTGAACCTCCTTCTCTTGCTTTGAAATTTTCCAAATATGGAATATTAAGGAATTTATGAAAACTTCATTTTTCATGAGAGAAAACTTTAAGAATAAATTTGACTTTCTTGTGTGTGAGTCTTCTCTTCAATGATTCTCAATTGTTGTTCCAAATCCTTGATTCTAGTCTCATGGCTCTTCATCAACTTCCTCATTATTTAAAGCTTTGCATAGACCATTATTGAGTTCTTGTAGATTTTCTTGTGCCAACTGAGTGTTCCTATATGGATTTGAGGAAATATGGAGTTTTACCTTTAAGATAGAGAACCCAATGAGAGGGTAACGGTGATAGAAAAATCTCAAACTACTTGAAGGATTTCAGTTTCAATTCAATTAAGAGGAACACATATCTCACTTAATAATTTAGAAAGGTTGGAAAAGGGGGAATAATAAATAAATAGGGGGGTCTATGGAGGAGGCCTGTCAGGAATACCTAATAAATTTGGCTGAATTAAGGGCATCAAGTATTCAATGTTGGATGAGAATGGAACATACAAAGGAAAATGACATGTAATAGAGCAATGAGTGGATTTCACTATAGGTAAATCAAACTCATGTATATGCCATACAATGTATTCCAAATTAATTATGATGGGGCATAAAATAGGAACAATAGTTAATCATTTTTTATTTCCAAAATGATTTTATTATCGTCATAATCAATGTGAATTATTTTCACAATTCACAATGTTTTTATTAAAGTAATGTTTATATAAATGCATAAACATATTTCACTTTATATCTGATTTTTGAAATTATAGTTATGTTAAATTTTCTTATCTTAAAAGTAAAATTAGATCATTTTCAACATAACCACTATTAATTGTCTCAATCACAACCAAAAAAAAATGTACTTTAGCCATTTTAATCATAAAATATATGTAAATTTTAAATATCTAATTACTATTAGATAAATTAAAATTTACTTTAAATTATTTATTAACTGAAATATGAAAAACGATTTTAAGAAAACTAAGAGTTGTCATATTAAATTTTACTCTCATTTATTTCTATTAAAAAAAAATTGTAATATATGACTAATGAAAACGAAATAAAACAACCCTTCATGGAATAACCATTGAAAATGAAATAAAACAACCCTTCATGGAATAACCATTGAAATGGGAAAAATTTACAAATAAAACAAAATGATACTAAAAATATTTAAATCCAACTAACTCCTTTTTATATAATAAGATATTAAAAATTATATTTCAAAGCTCTATTAATATAGTATATGTTATCTTCAATATATTGATAAATCAGTCTAAATTCATCTTAAATATAGTCATATAAAGCACTAAGAGGAAAAGTTCATAATTAAGATGGATCTAAGTTGGTATTCTTGCATTCATTAATATATTTTCTCAAGCCTTTAAATAAGCTTCATGATAAAAAAATATCATAGACAAATACTATACACTTATAAACCACAATAGTTTTACAATTTAATTTATCTTTATATTTTTAAGGTTAAAATTAAAATTATTATTTCTATTTTTATTTTCATTTTTATAATTTTAACTATTGAGAGATTTTCACCTCTTATTAATTTTATTTTATTTTATTTTTAACCAAGTCCAATTGTTTATGTTAACATTAAAACATTGCTTGCATACTGAGCTAGAGAGTGTCTCTCAATGCAACAAATATATACCTCATAATGTTAAACAAACATACTCATAATTAATAATAATTTAAATTTTTTCATTTACTTTTATTTAATTTATATTATTATTTTTAGCAAATCACAATAAAAAATAATAACTAGCATCTATGTGGTAATTTTTTATATATTTAATTATAATATTATTAATGTATTAAATAATAAATATACTAGTTGATATATAAATAGCATTGATGTTGTATCACACATTTATTATTTATTTATATGCTTTTCATTATTATTTTAAATGCTATTATATATATTTAAAAAATAATAATTAATAAATTTAAATATTATTTCTTAGTTAAGGTTTTTGTAATTTAAAATGATTTTATGCAATTCTTTTGGATCCATTATATTAAGTAATTTGGGTTACAAGAAGAAGATGTTTCTAAAACTAGCTAGTGTGGTTTATTATTAGGACAATGATGAGAAATTTGGTCCAATTCAAAGTAAAAAAAATTGTTTTGAACTAACTAGTGTTATTAATCATCACGACAATTAAATAAGAATTGAATTTAAATAAATAATATATCTAAATAAATTTATTACTTCCATGAAATGCACCCTTAAGAATATCTAATATTTAATAGAATAATGGCACATAAAAGATAATTCAAAGTATGATGGTATGTGTTTATGGATTTTATTTTTAAATCTTTATCTTTTTCATAATTCCAATAGTGAACAACTTATGCTAGAAATGGAAAAGGGCCCACTAAAGTTGTTTTGTTCTTTTTATCATAATGACATCTACAAAAATTTTGATTTTCATCTCTCATACATTTTTTCAAATACTTTGAATGTAAACATTTTCTCAAATAATTTGTAGACAACCAATTAAGTAGCATTTTTCTTGTAGACATTTTTTCAAATATTTTATATTAAAATAGATCAGAAATATTTCTCTAATCCCATTTGTAACATACTAACTAAAATGTACCACTCAATCATACAACTTTTGATTTTTTATCTTTGAGGTATTTTATCAAATAGTTTTTATGCAAATTGTAATAAAACACCTTTAACACATTTCTTTAAGTGTATGTCATGAAAATATACATAGATCAGCTACAACAGTACTATAATACAACAATGCTAACATACAACAATACTACCCCCATCCACAAAACAACATTTTTATTGGGGTCTTTCATCAAACAATTTATATGCAATGAATCATTAAACCATTTAGAAATTTCTTGAAACTCTTTACATGAAAACTAAGATAGAAACTTCCTCAAAGAATATCTCATAAATTTTAGTAATCCAAGTTATAAAAATTAAACCAAATTATTAGTTTTAATTCCCTCACTATGTTCCATGTTTCATCCTTGGGAACCTCCTGGATGAAAAATTTAGTAGAAAGTACAACATGGACTATTTTATGCATGATTTTAGGAGAATCCATGGAGGTGAGCTTCCTCTAATCATATCTCCTATAATACTGCTACCCAAGATATGAAAGTTGGGCCTAATGATCAACACAATTTCCTCTCACTATGGTCCTAGTTTCAACTTCTATAACCTCCTAGAAGAAAAAATATAGTGGAAATCCAAACATGACATATTTTATGCATCATTTTATGAGCATCCAGGAATCTAAACTTCTTTTGATAATATATCCTAAAATATCACAAACCAAGATCTAAAATTTTGACTATATGATCAATAATATTTACCTTCATTGTGGTCCCAGATTCAGCTTCTAGAACCTCCCAAAAGAAAGTTATAACATAAATTCCAACATGATATTTTTAAATATGCATTTAGGACTCTAAATTTCCTTTGATAATATTTCATAAAATTTTGTGACCCAAGATCTAAAAATTGCACTAGAGGATCAACAAGGTTTCCCCTCACTATGGTCCAAGTTTTAGCTTCTGGAACCTCCCAGAAGAAAATTTATAGAAGAATTTCCAACATAACTTGTTTAAAGAATAATTCAGGAAGCCTATATTCCTCAACCAATGTTTTTATAAAATTTAATACATATAAAAAGTTATAGAAAAAAATTATAATGGCTGCAACCATGATAAATTTTTGGAAGGATTAATACATATAGATATAAAATTGTTGAAAAGAGAAATTAAATAATCATTCATAAGAGATAACTATCTTGAGTAAAATATTTTTCAATCTAGAACTTAAGAAGATTCGGCCACTCTCTATCATACTATAAGCTTAGTTATTATACAATATTTTTCATAGTTTTCCACCCTTGAGCCAAACCTTGATGCCTTCAGTGAAAAAATAAATTCAAAAATTTAACACATAGTTTATAGACCAGATTTAACACCAAAATGAAGGCAACTCTCCTTCACACAAAGGAAATACTCAATCTTTTTCACATAGGTTGCTGCTCATAGCTATTAACCAATCACAAGATTTCAACCACTTTGATTTATGCCACCATTTCTCCAGCAAAATCTAATTTTTAAGTTTTAGAGTATGAGAGAAAAGTTAAGGAAAAATATGAACCAAGAACGATAACTAAGAACCCCTTGATAGTTTATCCTTCTTATTTTTATAATAACACATTGATCCTTCATCTTCTCAAAATTTTGCTAGAAGTTTCTTGGAAAGACTAACCATCACATCAAAAGGAAATATCCACCCAAGGTATATTTTTCCTCTTAAGTCAATTTTTCCCCCTCCCTAAGGAATCATAATCTGTTGGTTTTCCCCTTTCTTGAACTCTAGCATTTGAATTAATAAAAATAAATATTATACCATATAATAGAGTTTAAAATCATATCATAAATTCCAACACCCAAACGTTAAATGTTCTTAATTGCATTACAAAATTTGGGTTAATGAAATGGGTGTCACAAATGTTGAAAACATTGTAAGTTTCATTTTAATCCATCATCAATATTATATTAAAATATTATTTTAAGGTGCATAACCCCTCTTAAGGAAAGTGACCTATCCCTCAAGTGTACCTATCAAGCATTGCACTCGTGTGTCCTTTCATTTACTTCTTATTATAAAATTTATGTTCAAGTGTTGCGTTGCCCTTGTGTCAATGTTTTCTTCTGTTTAATCTAAAATTTGGGTTTGTGTTGGTTCTTTTTTAATTATCTCCATATTTCTTATGAATCTCGACAAGAATAAACTAATAAACTAATAAAGGAAATGAACAAGATGTGGGTAAGAGAGATCAAATAATTGTGTAACCTAATGAATAAAGTAGAGGCTAGAGAACATAAGAACGATATTTACATGAAATAAATAATGGAAACTATGGGTTATTCAAATTATAGAGATTGAATAGGAAACTAATAAAATTAAGAGTTTGAACTATAAAAAAAAGTAATTGAAACTAGTGATATTAGGGATAGAGTTTAGAATAAATATATTACATTCCCTATAGGAATAGATACAACAAACCAAAGGCATCAAGAATAAAGAACTTCATAAAACATTGAAATTACAGAACATGGTGTAGATTAAATTATTTTTGCAAGAAAAATAATTCAACCAACTAAATAAACAAAGAAATATGAATATGTAAATAATAATAGTGTAAAATATGTTGCACAGAGCTTGGGAAAATATAATATAGAAAGTATAAATTAGAGTGAAATTTTCATTCATAGGATATTGGAAATGATATTGGTAATTATGGATCCCAAGCTTAAGCTAAACATGGTACAAGTAAAATTGAGACTTATTTTTTCAATGTATGCATATTTGTTACCAATTTATTTATCAACTAAACAAAAGTATAAATTAAGATAGGATGGGAAAATGTACAAAACGTATAGTGCAATAGACAAACATGTTAGAACCATAAAACAATTAGACAAAAAGGAGACAATGAAGGTGGTTGTTGAAGATGAGAGAGAATCAAAACAAATATCAAACTTAGGAGAAAGAGAAAAAAATGAATTATAGCATGCACAACTGAAGGCAACTAAGTGAACAACCAAGATAATGCATAAGCCTCAAATAAAAAAAATCACAATTGCATAGCTAGGAGTCTACCAAGAATTTGAGGATCAAATAATGTTGGGTATAAAATCCCTTAGTTTTAATGTAATCCTTCTATTTTTTATCAAGGAAAACACATTGGGAATTTGTTAATCCATTGATTTGACTATGAAAAACAAATGAAATATATAAATAAAGGAAATTTAGAAAAAATAGAGTAAGTGTTGGGATACATGCACAATCAACACCTCATCAAAACCTCACTTAGGACCATCATTTGATCCTATTGCATACAATATTTGGGGCACATTGAACCACTTTTAATTTTCTACTATACCTACCCTACGATTTGCAATCATATTCTATTTATAGCATTTTTCTATTTTTATTAAGTTTATTTTTCGTATGGAGTGACACCTATGATGATATGTGGTAGTGACTTTGTATTGAATGGATAGTGACATGGTAATTTCCTCTCCGCTATTGTGAATTACCTTATCCATAGTGTCCCTAATCACTAATACATTCTCCCTTTCTTATTTTGGGAGATTACATTATCCACAATCTTATCCATTTACATAACAACCTTATCCTTTGACTTTTAGTCTTATTTTTGGAGGTTTCATAATATTTCTAAGTTAGGAGTTTCATGAGGGATTATTTCAGTTCTAACGTTTTTTTACTCTAGTTATATTTATTCAACCCCATTTCAAACTCTCACTCTATTTTAGGGTCTCCTAATATAATTTAGGCTACTAGCTAATTAGAGAGACTGTTTTTCTATTTTCTAGTGTACTTGCACTATGGAACGCAAACCTTGTGCACATTGGTTCCTTATCAATGAGGGTTATAAATATGTATTCATGTTAAACAGTAATACATCAAGATATCATGAGTAATTTGAATAGGTTTCTTTAGATACTTAGTCCTTTTTAGTACAATTTCATTCTCTCCTCTTTCTTGATATATAATTCTTGTGCTTTTGCTTACCAATAGTAAGGATAATATATGGATTCTTCCCATTATTTTTAAAACTAAAAAAGGTCTCCTTTATAACTTATAGAAAAAACAAATAATATCGAGTGATTGCAACAAGCTAAGATTAAAATAAGTTCTTTATCATTTTTGGAGTGGTATCTTTAATCTTAGATGTTTTCCACTATAATCATTTGTTGTACCTTTGAAATGTTTTTTATTTAATTAGAGAGAAAAATATTTTTTTAATGAATTTATTGCAATAATGTTATCAATGTGTTATACCATATTAAAAATGTATATACTTACTTTAAAACTAATTGTTATAAAGTAAAACAATCTATGGTTGCAATTTGAGTCTAATGATTATTTAATAGAAAACATATTCTATTGCATAAGTTTAGAGGAATTGATAACAATGTTAATTTGGAGTGAATCATTACATTATTTGTCATCCATATGGATGTTTTTAGAGTTAAAAAGGTGGCATAATTAGCTCATAGGACCATTTTTATTGTTGGGTCCCAGTTTGGAAAATTGGTGTCTAAAATATTCCTGAAGTAGATTGAGGCATCAAACAACATTTTTGGCGATAAAACTTTACCACTTAATTATTTCTCCCCTAGCAATCTTTGATGCATATATACCTTTCCAATGGTGCAAAAATCACCTCAATTAGAATCTATATGTAAATTTTATGCCACCTATAAGTTGGTCCTCTTATTTTGACTACCATGATTCGAGAGGATGCGACATCAACCCCCATTATTCATGGAAAATGGGATAGCCATATGTTCATTATGAATAATAATATATAAGATTTTATACAGTAACTTTAGTTAAGATTTGAAGGATTCAAACTTAACCACTAGTAGGCTATTAGGTTGTGTTATAACTAGGTGGCAAGGAGGAAAAGGATTTTGACTATATTTGAGTGTATTTTGCTCCATAGATAAGAACAATAGAAATAGGGAAAGAACAAAAATAGAGGTTTTTCTCACTGTAGCATCCCATGGGCCATAGATTTAACTTATTTGTACTTGCATAAATTTCCATTTATAGAAAGAGAGAGCAAACTAGCCACACCTTCCAGCTAGGTTTTCTCCTGAAATGGTTTCCTAAGGCATATGTTGTGTTAATCATGGTTGTGGGAGATTGTATATTTTTATTTTTATTTGTTTTATGCATTTTCTAGATCACATTTATAATAAATAAAATAATTGAATGGATCACCCACATAGTATAGTTTCATATTTTCAGTATAAATTTACTAAATTGGTTGTGATGACCTATCCAATGGAATATACATGATAGTTTACAAATAATATAGTAGGTTTTTTTTGGTATATTGTTGGGAGTTGCAAGGGATATATATTATTTAATTTAAAACTCATAAAACCATAGCCATGGTCAATGAATTTTGTAATAACACTAAATTTTATGTAGAGGAGAGGTTTGTGTAGTTGGAAGACCATAATTCGAGGTTCCTCATGACGACCCTAAAAAATAATCTTAAGCTATTAAGAGAATATGGAGTATCTAACATGCAGGTCATATCATAGGGGAAATTGGCATATCAATAAGAAATAACCCGAAAAGGATCAACCCAGTTTGGTTTCCATGAATCATTCACATTTCCTATTCAAAATGGAAGGGAAGGTGAAAATCAAATCATACCAAGGTGAGATTGATGCTCCAAAGTTAAATCACGAGTTTCAATAGATATAAGTGTATTTTAATTTCATCATGTAAAGGAAGAAAAAATATTTTGTTTCCTCGGTTTAAATTAGAGGGCCATGCCCTAACCTATTTGGAAATCCACATGAAGACCATAAGGTTAGAGGGAGATAATATACTGAATAAGTGGTTGGATTTAAAAAATCTCATAAACTCACATTTTTACCCTTCAAATATGTAAAGGACCAAAGAATAAAATTAAATATGCTAAGAAGAAAAATCTCATGGCCACTTATTTGGGTAATTACCAAGTGGAAAGAAGCTTAGATGTGGATGAGAATATTGTTTATGCATCAATGCGTAAGGGGATGAATTTTATTATCCTTCAACAATAGGAAGAGAAGTAAATTAACACTCTTCCATATAAAGATACAAATCAAGAAGAAATAAATTGATGCTCTATTCAACTAAGGATCATAAGAAACTCTCACTATAGTAGCACTAGTCAAAAACTTAGGATTACAAGTTTGTGATCATCCAATTCAATATCGATTTAGATAGGAAAATAAGTATTTGAAATTAAATGTAACCAATTAGTGCAATATAAGATTTTTTTAGTGTTGATTTTATTGATGAAGTAGAACAAGATGTAGTTCCCCTCAATGAATGTGGACTGGTGTTAGAAGTCCCTATATATAGATGTAGGATGAAATATTGATGTGGAGATCCAACCAGTAAAAACTTATTAAGGATGGAAAATCCTTCACCACCAACACACACAAGGGAAAGCCAAAAATTTCACTAATAAGTGTCAACCAAGCCAAGAAATAGATAATTTCTTGTAATAATAAGGTTTTACTATATTAAGAGAAAATAAATTTGTGGAATAGTCAATGAGATACAAGCCATATTTGGAGGGGTGTGCTAAGGAATAGGAAAAATACTAGAGGAGTCTATCCATGCATACAAGGGTTTGTTCTAGGAGCTTGAATGGAAACCTACCAAGAGGGAAGTCGAGCATGAGATCTAGCTATTTCCATAATTCCCATTTCTAAACATTGGATTGTATAATAAATATGTTACAGAAGCAAGTGATGGGAAGAAATAGCTCTAGCAACTACCAGAACATGTTTTTAGTCGACAAAGTAGCTCACCATAAGGGTAACCCATCACCATTGTGCCAAAAAAGGATGAGACATCGGGGAAGTGTACTTATTATAGGGAATTAAACAAATTATGTTCAAGAACAGGTACCCACTTCCTAGGATAGATGAGTTTCTAGATCAATTGTACCAAGCCAAAAATTCATCAAGCTAGACACAAATTTAGGATATCACCAAGTTTGGTTTAGAGAAAAATATACCTAGAAGACTACCTTCATAAACTAGGCAACGATTGTATGAGTAGTTATTCATTATTTTTTCCTATGCAATACACCAACTAAATTTATGAGGTTAATAAACTCTTTTATAGATTCATTTGTTATTTCCTATTTGATGATATACTAGTGTAAAATTCTATTTTGGAGGAGAACATATATCACTTGATTCAATCGCTATAGGAATTAAATAAGCATCAACAACTAGAAAATATCAAGAAGTGTGAATTTTCACATCATTATTTCGTGTATTTGTGGTATGAGATAGGTGGAAAAAGGCTAAAACTAGGTCCTTTCAAGATGGAGGCCATCATGAAGTGATCAGTGACTATTAATGTTTCTAAGGTCAAGATTGTCATTGGGGTAGCATAATACCTAAGGAAATTCAGTACCACTTTTTCAGTAGTAGCAACATCATTCCATGCAATAACAGTGAGTAGTAAGAGTTTCAAATGGGGAAAGGTTCAACAAAGGTCCTTTGAGGAGTTAAATAATACAATCACTCAATCACCAGTTATAACATTTTCAAACTTGTAGTAGCCCTTTGAAGTGGCATTAGGGGAATTTTAAGGTAAAAATGGACCTAAAAACAAAAAATCTACTAACAAAACTAACTTTAAAATAACAAATAGGATTCAAGATGATGATGTTATCACTAGGAGAAAATATTTTGGTGGGAAAAGAAGAAATCTACTTTTTTTAATTGCATTTTCGACTTATCTCCTTATAGGTTTACTCAAATGTTAAATGTAGACACATGTTGGATGCAGAATTAAAACACACATATAACAAGTACCCATTGTGCATACTTATGAGTATACACACGTTTAAAATATTAAAAATACATTAAAAACAATGTTGAACATGCTTTTTTAATGCATTTTCAATATTTTTTATGTGGGTATATTCAAAAGAAGGTAGAGTGGGTACATGTTGGATGTGGAATTTAATTTTGCATACAACGAGTATCCACACTTGAAATTTGTTGTGACATCATTGGTATACTTTTCCCCTGATTTTTGTACTGTATTGATACTTTGAGTTATAAATGAATATATTTTTATGAATAGGCTTGAAGAGTGGGCCCACAAATACATGATCTAAGGAGGAAGAGGAAAAGAATATTTTTGGAGCTAGATGGCATCATTGTTTAATTTATGGTATAGTTATCAATAAAATAAGAAGAAGCTTCCAAGAGGAGATGAAGAGGGCCAAGAGGAGCATGAAGAGGAACCCATGATAAATTATAAAAGGGTAATTATGGAAAAATGTTGGGATTATATTTTCCTCTTGGGGAAGAACATGAGGAGTGTTGGAGAGACCCGAAAAGTGGAGGGAATGAAATTCCCTAGGAAGCTAAATTGTGGCCTAGAGGAGTTTAACAAATTTTGAGGAAAATGGGAATGAGTGCTTGCTAATAATTGGTTAAAAAACCACTCAGGGTGCTTGTTAAGAGCAGCTAAACCACCTAATTTAATAAGTAATACATGCCATGTTTTGAGATGAGTATGATATCCTACTAAAAATATTGAATAAATTCCCCTTTGATCGTGGATTTGTCTTAGGGGTGACTACTACAACTAATAATGGCTGTAGTGATTTAAATGTTGAGTGGAAAATCGAAATCCCACCTTTGTTTGACCATTTTTTTATTATAAATGAATGCATTTAGCTTAGAGATGTGAAATTAAAGGTTTTCCTTGTGAAATTCAATGTGTAGCTCTGAGACATGTTACATGATTGTAGGATGTCGATGCATAAGGTTTATTGACTGAAATGCTTGAACTTTCTATAGTTTTTCTTATAAGTCTTATCATGCATTTGTAAGTTAAATGTATGAAGTTTTATTATAGTACATGTGGATTTCATGTATGTGTTTGATATGCTAGTAATTTTATTAGATATACAGTGAGGGATGTCATTCTCTTGTGTTAAAATTAGAGGCCATTTCTTGATTATTTTCTCAAGGAATATATCTAATTTTTTGTCTATTTAAAGCATGCAGATTGGTCTAAGTACATGTGTATTTAATGAAATAAAATATATGTTAATTAAATTAAATAGATGCATTAAAATAATTTGGCTATCAAGCCTTGTTTAAAAATTGTAAGCTCGGAAGAGATAGTGCTTTGGGTATGTGTGTGTGTGTGTGTATGTACCTTCACCAATGTTTGGAGCCATAAGGGAAAATATGAGTCTCACAAAGTTTAGAATGGTTAATGTTGGATCTAATTACTTATATATATATATATATATATATATATATATATATATATATGAACACCTACTCATGTCCAAGGTTTGTTGATAAGCGCAAGAGGTATGTATCAAAGGCCCAGGTAAAAGTCCAGCCATATACACTTTCCCTATATAACGTGTAGAGTTGGAGGTCTATAGGATTCTGAAGAAGTGGGTTTCAAACTTTAGATGGCCATATGGATAGGCATTATAATTAAATTTTGAAGTACAGGAAAAGTAGGGGAATCGACTGCCAAGAGTGTTCATATTCCATTGTATGACCCTAGAGGTTTTTCCTAGGATATTTCAAGTGGAGGTTGTTTGTAAACCCATCGAGATTTTACTATATGGATGATGTGGCTTGTGGGGTGCCATTGGTATTGAAACCTCCCGATTGATCTCGGTCGTTGATGGTTGACTCACTCCTCACCATTGGATGGACCCTAGAACTTTGAAACCATGATATCACCTCAGCAAATGGAAACTATGATGTCACCTTGACCCTACACCTCAAATTTTTGAGATGAATCATAGTTGATAAAACCAAGTTTTTATCCTTGGGATGATGTGGTAGTGGTGGAGCCAACACGTGTGACTACGATGAAGGGCAATATAATTCATAGGAGGAGGGGTCCATGTTGCATGCCATACACTACATGATTTTTTGACCATTCCCATTAGATTGACATGGATGTATGGAAAGGAGGGGTTTCACATAACCCCAAAAAAATTTCCGCAATAGCTTCAACGAGGGACTGCGGAGGAATTTGTCTATATTTTATTCCGAGGTTAAGGTGGCATGGTTAAGGTGGGAACCATATGGCAGGATAGTTGAGGTGTTAGAATACATTAATGAAACTTTGAGGGATCATATCTTTTGATCTCTGAACCCAATTAAGGAAAATATTATATCGTTGGAAAGGTCTTGAAAAAAGGAATGCAACGACGCTATGCATTTTAATTTTTTAGGAAGTTGGAAAAGATGAAAAATTTTAGACTCCATTTCTATAATTGTGCCTTGCAGATCAAGTCAACATAGTAATTTCCCTATTTCTAACATATTAGGATGATGGGTGGTAAGGAGGTGTGTTACATAGTGGTATCAAATATTTTGGGTTCAATACTTGGACCACATGGGCTCTATTTTAGAAGAAATGCAGAACAAAGGTTTAAACTCTATACCTTTGGCAACAAATTGGTACAGTGTTACAAAATTAATAGAGTAGTAGTTCCAATTCCTCGATCTTTAGAGCAAGGGTGGATCTCTAGCTCTAGTGTTTTAGTTGAATATGGATATTATTGCATTCTATTTATAACATTTGATTTTGATTTCTTTTTTGGTTGCAAGGATGTCATAGTATGATTTATTTTTATTGAAAATGAAATGGTATTGCATGTATTTGCTAGTAGGCATGTTGAAGTTCTGGAAAGTCTATTTTTATGACTAGGGATGCTTGTTATTTATTTAGGTTTTGTAGAACTACCTGCATGGTTTTGTGCATGATTTTTTAAGTGGTGCATTCTTACACACTTGGGACAAATGCATATGTGAATTTGTATGTGATATGAGGAATTAGGGAAATCCCTGTGTTGCTTTATTATCCTATTTTGTGTCTGATATGTGTGTGTGTGTGTGTGTGTGTGTGTGTGTGTGTGTGTGTGCTAGTTGGGATGTGAGACTTCCATGGGCTACATAATATATGGAAAAGAGCCTAAGTGTGATTGGAGACATTACATTTTATAACTCTATTTGAAAGTAATGTATTTTGATGATTTCATGCTAGTACTAGTTGTTGTATCATTGAAAGATAATTTCTTGCTTATGCAAGTGGGTACTATGTGTAGCACTATTATTGAGAGGTTTTGTGTTGATATAATATTGCATGCATATCTATGATGCATTTATAAATGTGATAATTATAATCATAACATATTTTGACGTAACATGTGGCTTTTAACTAACTTTATGAAATTATAGATGCCACGATTGGTGGTCTTGGTAAAGAGGTTGTACCTAATGGCATGATGGTAATGATTTTGATATGAACATGTGTGTGTGTGTGTGAAAATTTTAATTTTGAAACCAAGCTAATGTATATGTTAAATTATGTTCTGGTATGATGCATGTGTCTAATGAAAATTTGAGATGTGTGAAAAATTGTAGGGTAGTGTGCTTGGCTTAGCGTGGAAAGATGGTGGCTAGTATATTTGTTCATATTTCATTAAGACACTAACATCTGAAGTGTATGTGGTAGCAAAAAGGAAGACTCAGTGGCAGAAACAAGGGAAAAATGACAAGTGGAACATGACATAAAGAAAAGAAGGGAAGATCCTTTGGAAGAGTAGGAGCCTTCAAGGATTGGAAGCCTAAGCTTAGGGACTTGGAAGATAAGCTAAATATTTGCAAGAAATAAATTAGGATGCTTGCCATGAAACAATAAGAACTAGATAGGTTGAAACCTGAATTTCAAAAACATCTATAGGAATTGACATTATCAAACTAAATCCTCAAAACGAGAAAATGATATTGGCAATAAGAGGCCATGTGAGTATAAGAAGGAAAAGAATCACATATCATGTTGGTTTTTTGTATAGGAACAAATGAGAAGAGATTGTTCCCATTCAAAAAAAAAGGAGGAGGGGAATCCATATGAGCCACATGGGCATGAATTGTTAATGCAAGATGCTAAAAAGGAGGGGGAATCCCCTTAAGCTCCATAATATATGGATACATATATTGAAAAGGAATTCCTCTATGACTTACTTGAAGGAAATTGATACTTCAAGGTTGTTGAAAACCTTGGGAAAACTCTTGGACTAATGTGTGTGTGTGTGTGTGTGAAGGACGTGTTAAAATATGAGACCCGTGGGAGTCAATTCAATTTTGAGACCTATTTATTTTAGTGTTTATGTGTTGTGTTTTTAATTTGTTGCCCTCGTGAATTGTTTATTGCCTAAATTACTGACTTGTACATGGCCATGTTTTTTTGGAATTTTTTTTTATGATTGTTGTGGTGAATTTTATTCTTGTATTTTTTTGTTTGTTTCTTTTTTAATTTCCTTATGACTTTCATGCTTGGGGACTTAGGACAAATATGTTGGGTGTGGCATAGAATCCACGAAGCTCTAATAAGAGAGTTTAGGAGGATCTACACATTAATAGAGAACATGAATAGAAATATAAAGGTCGGGCTTGGGTGATGGATCAAGAAAGACTAGGTTGAAACTGCTTGTGAGAATATCTCCTAAATATGAAAATAAGCTATGTACTGGTTTAAACTTCTTGTGAGAAAATAAAAATAAAAAATAGAGGGAATTATCTAAAACTCTAGTTTTATTTGAAATTTTGTTAATGTATGATACGTCCATGACTAAGTGGATAGTAATATGACATCCAATAAGGTTGGTTGGGTCCATTGGTAATAATGGACATTGAAATGGCTGCCATGAAAATGGCACAATGGAGGTTCTCTAAACCTTGAAATTACTTTATATATATATATATATATATATATATATTCATGAACATGGTTGATTACTGAAGGCGTGCTAAGCCATTGTGAACGACGGGGTTTTTCAAGGATCATTCTTGTGAAATAATGATGGTTTAAAATTTATTAGATGACTATGTGAATGGTTTGATGGAATAACATAATGAATTTATCCAATGAGATTCCTAGATGAATTCGGAATCCATTTAGCAGGTGGGAATCCATGTTTATTGTGATTTTAATATTATGTGAATACGATTCTTATAGTGTTCCCATGTTTATATTATTATGAACACAGAATGTTGAAGGATATATCAACCGAATGAAATTTGTGTGATAAAATGCATGTTGGGACAAGCTTGGATAATTGAAGAAACCATAGACTTGGGATTTGGGTTATGGATGCATGTGGTAAAGCATGGGAAATAAACTAGAGTCATTTTTTCCTAGGGTATATGGATAGAGATGGTGTGGTATCTAGATTTTCAATATTTTTGTGTACATGTTTTACTGTGTCATTTATATTTTGTATGTGTTGTGTTGTACCATGTGTATTCCTTGTGTTGTATCATGTGTATATGTGTATATGTGTATGTGTTTTGTTGTACATGATGTATAAGTGCATGTGTTGTGAAATTTTTTGGGACAAGAAGGTATGTGACTGAATGGGCCCTTGTGATGTGTACCATGTTGGGACAGGAAAGTATGGGACTATGTAGTCTTGTGTGATGGGTAATGTGATGGGATAGTGAGGCATGGGAATGTCTGGTCCTGTGTGACCAAGCATATATGTATGGGACTATCTACATTAGTTTTAGGACATGTAGGCCACCCAATATTGGGGGTTTCCTAGGCCTATGAAGGTGTGGGATACACCTATATTCTTGTCAAAAAAATACTACCAAGATTGATAGTTCCCATTTTCATGGGGAAGAAAATGAGTGTGTGTGTGTGTGTGTCTTGATTCTTGCGAGAGTGGGATAACTAGTCCAACATTGGAAAGTCTAAGAGAAGAAAAGACACTATATGTTTTCCAAGCTTGCAATCGATCTATTGTGTGTACAAGAGGAAACAAGGCCACTATGTGCTTCCCAGATTTGGTAACTGACCTAATGTGTGTAAAGTAGAGAGAAATAAAATATAAATATCAATATGTGGGTGAAAGCATTGAGTTGGGTTCCATTTTTTGGCAAAATAGGGTGCATTTGGGTTGAAAAACTAATATATTGAATGAGCCTCATGAGTGCTAAAATCCACAATTTCAGCACCCCTTCTGCAAAATTTCCTGCAACACTATTTTGTACCCTAGCAAACTTATGGCTAAATTTGTCCTTAGGTAGTGGATTTGATCACATTGGATTCACGATTCCTCTGTACAATGGCATATGAGCTTGAAATTTTCGAATTCATGTGATATTTTTCATCTAATTTCTTTTAAACATAATGCTTGAATTTTTTTTAATTGTTTTAAAGAGGTTTAATAGAAAATCAATATCATAAAATATAAACATCGAAAAAATTTCAAAAAATACAACTATCTTCGTTTACGAGTCCTCTTCAAAAGGGTACTTTTGGTTTTTTAATTTATTTAAATGGTTGAAAAAAACCTTATGTGAACACGTGTCTACAAAATTCAATTGAAATATTACTTTGCCTACTTCAAAAAATAATAATAAAAATATATTTTGCATTAAAAAATATATTTTGAATATGAAACACTTAGCTCTCTATGTGTGTGTGTGTATATATATATATATATTCACACATATTAAGAGGTATGCTTGTGTTCATGTAGCATAACTTAATATAAAATGTGTAATTTAATATATATAAATATATATATATATATATATATATATATATATATATATATATATATATTTATATATATATTAAATTACACATTTTATATTAAGTTATGCTAGATGAACACACGCATACCTCTTAAGATGTGTGAAAATTTGCAAGGAGAAGCATTTAATTTAATGGAAAATTAACATATTATACGACACTAAATATTTTTTATATATATCATTAGGAAAACAACATAATTCTCCACAATTTTTCCTTTTACTATGAATAAAATTTCACAATGCTTATATGAATTTTGAGGGCTTCAATTCGATAAAAGAGGAAAATTTTGAAATTTCATTGCCACATTTGGCCCAAAAGTGTAAACCATCTTTATGTTTTCACCCATTTCATTGATTTTTATTAATTTCCAAATTAGGAAAATGAATTGATATTTTGATTTATGATAATTGACTTATGAGCTAATTTGACTTTCTATGATAGGAAGAAAAATGAAATTGAAAGGTTTGCATCATGAATAAGTTGTTAATAAGGTATGATATAAATTATTGCAATTTCTTTATGATGAAACTCATGGAGATTTATGTGTTATGATGTAGGAAAACATGGAATTTCCCAATTTGAGTGATGGAATTGGCTACAAGGTGAATAGTAGAAACTTGAAGATATAAGAGTGTACAACAACACACTAATTAAATATTTCAAGAACAGGGCCACTGTGGGACACTAGCACCCAATGCTGTCTATTGATTTCCATGAAGCATGCTATAACTTCTATGAAAATATTGAGGCAGGTACTTTCCTTGGTTATGAAATCCTCCCAATGAGAGGAAGCCTTGTAAGGAATGGATCACTTGAGGGACTAAGAATTAGAGAAGAGGATTCATAAACTTCAAAGGTGAGTGGATACATGGAAGGGGGACAAGATCACCTGAGGGATGGGGAAGCATAGAAGTGGATTCCATAAAACAATTTTAGTTTTAAAGGGTCATAAACATGACTAATGTGAATAGAAGCACATTAGGGGTGTTCTAGGAAGAAATGGGAAGGGAACTATTTCTTGAAATAACAAGGAGTGAAAAGGACATCACTGCAAGATATGGAGGCAAACAACACTCCAGGAAAAAGAAAAATATATTAAAATGGGATCGGTGAAACAAGATCACCAGGAAACTGAAAATGATCCATGAAAGTGGATAACTCATTAAAATTTAAGTTTAATTAGTTGTTGGGATTACAAGACTGAGGATGGTGTTTCCTTTAAGGGGGTGGGGTTTTTTACACCCCTGGTATACTTTTCCCATTATTTTTGTAATGTAATGATAATATGGATTATAAATGAATATATTTTTATGAATAGGACTGAAGCATGGGACCATATATCCATGATATAAGGATGATGAGGATAATAAAATTGTGTGGAGATAGCTAGCACCATTATTTAACTTTTGGTGTAGTTATCAAGAAAATTAGAAGAAGATTTCATGAGGATATGAAGAGTCCAAGAGGAGCATGAAGAGGCACCCATGAGAAATTACAAAAAAATAAATTTCATAGCAATATTGGGCAATTATTTTCCTCTTGGAGAAGCATGTGAGAAGTGTTGGAGAGACCTAAAAAGTGGAGGGAATGAAATTCCCTGGGAAGCTAAATTTTGGCCTGGAGGAGCTCAAGAAATTTTGAGGAAAACAGGAACGAGTGCTTGCCAAGTATTGGTTGAGAAACCACTTAGGGTGTTTGATAAAGAATTGATAAACCACCTAATTTTATAAGTAATCCATGCCTTTTTTTGAGTTGAGTATTTCATCCTGTTAAAACTATTGAATAAAATCCCCTTATATCATGGATCTAGCTCATGGGGTGACTACTTCAAGTAATTTCGGGTGCAATGAGTCTAAGGTTAGGTGGAAAATCGAAGTCCCACTTTCATTTGGCCATTTGTTTTATAGTAAAAGAATTCATTTCGTTGAGAGTTGTGAGATTAAATATTTCCCTTATTAAATTCAATGTGTAGCTCTAACAAATGTTACATGGTTATAGGATTTTGGTGCATAAGGTTTATTGGCTAGAATTATTGAATGTTTTAAGTTTTTCTTGTAATTTTTGTCGCACTTGTAAGTTAAATTCCTGAAATTTTATTATAGTACATGTGGATGTCATGTATGTGTTTGATATGCTACTAAATTTATTAGATCTATAGTGAGGGACGCCACTCTTCTATGTGAAAATGAGAGGCCAGACTCCACACGATTAGTTAAGAATTCTATGTAGATTGTTGTGGTGATATGACCAGGAGGGATCCCACGTAACGATGGAAGCTCTTCCCCAATAATTTCGATGAGGTATTGTGAAGGAAACCACCGAGATTTTATTCTCAAGGTGAGCTATTCTGAAGGGGCCTACATGCCTCATATATGTTTTATATATATGTGTACGCCTCATAGGCCATGGAAGGGGGAGGACGTGGCATGGGATGATCAGGCCAATAGCTGGAGCATACTTACCACGTTGTGATGAGCATAAATGAGACAAAAAATACCAGTATAATTATGGCATGGAGGCCACATGAGCGCCACATGAGGAATCCATGTTGGTGCCATGTGGCAGGACCGCTAAGGTATCAATGTACATTAATGAAAATTTTAGGGCTCGTACCTTTTGATCCCTAAACCCAATTGAGGACACTTTTATACCGTTGGAAATGTCTCAACAAAATGAACCCAAACATTTTATCCTTTTTAAGTTTTGAGTAAGTTGGAAAATATTTAAAAAAATTAGACCCCATTTCCGTAATTGTTCCTTGGATTCTGGGTCAGCATAGTAACCCACCTATATCTACCTCATTAGGATTATGGTTGGTAAGGGGGTGTGTTACATTTTAGTAAACATGTAAGGAGATCATCCAAAAATACAATAAAATAAAGTAGTTTACTTTATATTTTATTAAAATTTCATGACTCTTGTTTATTATTTTCACTATTATTTTTTTAATTTCCTTAGAAGGCCCATTTTATACCTCAAAATTCCCCTAATGCAACAATTTGAGCCGATATGTTATGAGAGTGATATTGATTCAAGGAGGACAAAATTTATGCTACCATTTGAAGTATTTAGTGAGGTGGTTGTTAACTACCGTAAATACAACAAGGTGCTTTATACAACAAGGAAACACTATATAATGGAAAAGCAGATAGTAATCCACATAGATCACCAATACTATAATACCTAAGAGGAAATATTAAGATACAATATACAATGCATTACAAGTGGATGGAGTTCCTATAATAATTTCATTTAGTGAACAAGTAAAAGAAAGGTAGCATAAACAAGTTGGACAACATGCTTTCAAGGCCACCCACATAAAATATCGCAGCTTTGGAAACTCTAATACACATGGATTCATTCACCCATGATGCATATAAAGAGTCATATTCAGAGGATGAGGACTTTAAGGATGTGGTTCATCAGTTGTAAAGCCATAGTCAGTTGCACTATGGTGGCAACACAATTGATTACCATCTCTAGGATGAGTTAATCTACTGAATGGATAAGATGTGTGTTCCTAAAGTTGAGGGATTATATTTTATTATGTAAGCTCACACCTCCAAGGTTGTACAACACTTTATTGTGGGCAAGAAAGTCCCCATGTTTCAGAGGTTTATGTACTAACCTAGGATGTAATAATAGGAAGCTAGGTTCATAAGAGGACACATGATTTTTTGTACCAAAAAACCTACTAACAAGAAATAAGAACCATATCAACCCTTTTTGGTACCCATTTTTCCTTGGGAAAGCATTTCCATGGACATTGTTGGAGTTTTACAAGCAACCATGAAGGGACGTGACTATTTTTTCATGGTAGATGACAAGTTCAGTAAGATGTGTGTTATAATTCTGTGTAAAAAGACCACCAATGAGAAAGAAGCAATGAAATTTTTATTTGGACAATTCTCAGTGCACTTTGAGATACCAAGAGAATTTTTCAGTGCATTTGGACTACATTGAGGTAGAATATGGACACGGAGTTGAAGAGGTATATAGCATTCCACCTATAGACACATGGATAAATATAGTTAGTTAGTAGGAATTTGGTTACATATTTTGATGGGCTATAATCATAAGCATATAAATATTTGGGACAAAAATATGATAAACATACATCACTCTTATAACATACTAGTCCATACTTCTACCAGTACGTCCCCATTTGAAACTTGTTTTGGATATTTTCCACCATCACCTTTGATCGCAAGGAGGGTGATGGAGGATATTACAGGGAATGACTTGAGGGTAGAATTTTTTTTGATAATATCATGAAATCCATCTACAAGTATATGAGACGTTGCAGAAATCACAAGAAAAATATAGGGCTAGGCATGATTAGCACATAAAATTAATTTCTTCAAGATGACAGACAAAGTATTGTTATAGTTGAGCAAGGAGGAGCTACAAGTTCCTAGTAATAAAATCAAGGCTTTGTGATATGTTCCATTTGATATATTGGAGAAGGTGGAAGATAATTATTATAGATCCTTGTTTGTAATTTTTTGTGATAGTGAAAATCTGAAGAATATATTTTTATAATTTTATCCATAATAATCATTGTAATCAACGTTTTGAGTCTATAATAAGACTCAATATATCCCCACACATGTGAATTTACTTAGTGGTGAATTTATAGGATTTCAAATTATATGTGCCTTCCATGTTAGATTAGGAAGAGGAACAAATTCTACCTTCTATAAACGTTTTAGCACTAAATGCCTAGGGATAGTTATCAAAGGATAAAATTTTACAAAAGAGTTTCAAAACTACAAAACAACAATAACATGACCTTTGGAATATTGGGTTGAAAGTACATCTTATAATCTAGGCTAAATGGTATGCCCAAGAGAAGGTGGAGAAAAACTTTCCTCCCCTCATTTAGTAGAATATTTTGGGGACCAAAAGCCTCCCAAAATGGGGAGGTGTGATCCCTAATGGGTCATTATATTATTTTACATACATATTCATGCTTTTAAAGTGGAAAAGGTGGAGGAATTAGGTGATAAGACCATTTTTATCGGCAGGACCCATTTTGGTAAATTAGGGTCTAAAATCTTTCGAAAGAAATTTGATGCATCAAGGTAAAACTTTGTCTCTTACACATGAAAAACCTAGCAATATTTTACACATAGATACTTTCTGAACAATTCAAGAATCACCTTAATCAAATTACATATGAAAAAATCATGCCACCTATAAGTTAACCTTCATGTTTGATCACCATGATTCAAGAGGATGTTATGTCAACCCCCATTATTGATATGAAATGGATTTTTCATGTGATCATGATCGGGCCGCTAAAAGGAAATGGGTTCCATTCTATTCAAATGCATTTTGTTCAATAAATGAGCAAAGTAGCCAAGAGTAGATAGGAAGAGAATAAACGAATATGCTATATGCATTGTGGCAGCCCACATGCCATAAGTCTCACTTCTATGTACTTGCATCCATTTCAATTAGAGAAAGGGAGATAAAAGCAGTGAAACCTCATCTTCCAGTTGGGTTTTCTCTTCAAAGGGTTTACCAGGTCCTATATTGTGTTAATTATGGTTGTGAATGATTACATTGTTGTTTTTTTCTATTTTATAATATTTTATACGATATGTATAATAACAATAACTTAAAAAATCCATAAGTCCAAGTAAAATAACCCTCATAATATAGATTTCATATTTTTATCCTAATTTTATCAAATTTATTTTGACAAATTGTCTAGTGGAATATCCACAATTATTTATAGATCAGGTGTGGTGTTCTTGGTGGTTTATTAACATGACATAATCGTCACAGGAGGTAAAGTTGACATAATTGGAATTAGAATCACATTAGGGGTGTTCTAGGAAGAAATGGGAAGGTAACTATTTGTTGAAATAACAAGGAGTGAAAAGGACATCAGTTCAAGATATGGAGGCAAATAACACTCCAGGAAAAAGAAAAATCTATTAAAATGGGATGGGTGCAACAAGATCACGAAGAAACTGAAAAGGATCCATGAAAGTGGATAACTCATTAAAATTTATGTTTAATTAGTTGTTGGGATTACAAGACTAAGGATGGTGTTTCCTTTAAGGGGGTGGGGTTTTTTACACCCCTGGTATACTTTTCCCATTATTTTTGTAATGTAATGATAATATGGATTATAAGTGAATATATTTTTATGAATAGGACTGAAGAGTAGGACCATATATCCATGATATAAGGAGGATGAGGATAATAAACTTGTGTGGAGCTAGCTAGCACCACTATTTAATTTTTGGTGCAGTTATCAAGAAAATTAGAAGAAAAATTCATGAGGAGATGAAGAGTCCAAGAGGAGCATGAAGAGGAACCCATGATAAATTATAAAAAAAGAAATTTCATAGCAATATTGGGCAATGATTTTTCTCTTGGAGAAGCATGTGAGAAGTGTTGGAGGGAATGAAATTCCCTGGGAAGCTAAATTGTGGCCTAGAGGAGCTCAAGATATTTTGAGGAAAATGGGAACGAGTGCTTGCCAAGAATTGGTTGAGAAACCACTTAGGGTGTTTGATAGAGAATTGATAAACCACCTAATTTTATAAGTAATCCCTACCTTTTTTTGAGTTGAGTATTTTCTCCTGTTAAAACTATTGAATAAATTCCCCTTAGATCATGGATCTAGCTCATGGGGTGACTACTTCAAGTAATTTCTGGTGCAATGAGTTTAAGGTTGGGTGGAAAATCGAAGTCCCACCTTCATTTTGGTCATTTTTTTATTGTAAATGAATGCATTTCGCTGAGAGTTGTGAGCTTAAATATTTCCCTTATTAAATTCAATGTGTAGCTCTAATGAATGTTACATGGTTGTAGGATGTTGGTGCATAAGGTTTATTGACTAGAATTATTGAAAAAAAATTCTTGTAATTTTTGTCGCACTTGTAAGTCAAATTCCTGAAGTTTTATTATAGTACATGTGGATTTGATGTATGTGTTTGATATTCTACTAAATTTCTTAGATCTATAGCGAGGGATGCCACTCTTCTCCACATGATTGGTTGAGAATTCTATGTAGATTGTTGTGGTGATATGACGAGGAGGGATCCCACGTAACAATGGAAGCTCTTGCCCAATAATTTCGATGAGGGATTGTGAAGGAAACCACTGGGATTTTATTCTCAAGGTGAGGTGGTATAGAGGGGCCTACATGCCTCATATATGTTTTATATATATTTGTACACCTCATAGGCCATGGAAGGGGGAGGACGTGGCCTAGGATGATCAGGCCAATAGCTGGAGCACACTTGCCACATTGTGATGAGCATAAATGAGACAAAAAATACCAGTAGAATTATGGCATGGAGGCCACATGAGGAATCCATGTTGGTTCCATGTAGCAGGACCGCTGAGGTATCAAAGTACATTAATGAAAATTTTAGGGCTCGTAACTTTTGATTCCTAAACCCAATTGAGGAAAATTTTATACCGTTGGAAAGGTATCAACAAAACAAACCCAACAATGTTATCCTTTTTAATTTTTGAGTAAGTTGGAAAATATAAAAAAAATTAGACCCCATTTCCATAATTGTTCCTTGATGTCTGGGTCAGCATAGTAACCCACCTATATCTACCTCATTATGATGGTTGGTAAGGGGGTGTGTTACATTTGAGTAAACATGTAAGGAGATCATCCAAAAATACAATAAAATAAAGTATTTTACTTTATATTTTATTAAAATTTCATGACTCTTGTTTATTATTTTCACTATTATTTTTTTAATTTCCTTAGAAGGCCCATTTTATACCTCAAGATTCCCCTAATACAACAATTTGAGCTGATATGATATGAGAGTGAACTTGATTCAAGGAGGAAAACATTTATGCTACCATTTGAAGTATTTAATGTGGTGGTTCTTAACTACCCTAAATACAAAAAGGATCTTTATGCCTTGGTGCAAGCTATGAAGAAGTGGAAACACTATATATTGGAAAAGCAGACAGTAATCCACATAGATAACTAATACTATAATACCTAAAAGGAAATATTAAGCTACAATAGACAATGAATTACAAGTGGATGGGGTTCCTATAATAGTTTCATTTAGTGATTAAGTAAAAGAAAGGTAGCATAAACAAGTTGGAAAACATGCTTTCAAGGACACCCACATAAAATATCACAACTTTGGAAACTCTAATACACATGGATCCATTCACCCATGATGCATATAAAGAGTCATATTCAGAGGATGAGGACTTTAAGGATGTGTTTCATCAGTTGTAAAGCCGTAGACAGTTGCACTATGGTGGCAACGCAGTTGATTACCATCTCTAGGATGAGTTAATCTACCGAATGGATAAGGTGTGTGTTCCTAAAGGTGAGGGATTATAGTTTATTATGTAAGCTCACACCTCTAAGTTTACATAGCACTTTATTGTGGTGAAGAAAGTCCCCATGTTTCAAAGGTTTATGTACTAACCTAGGATGTAATAATAGGAAGCTAGGTTCATAAGAGGATGCATGATTTTTTGTACCAACAAACCTACTAACAAGAAATAAGAACCATATCAACCCTTTTTGGTACCCCTTTGTCATTGGAAAAGCATTTCCATGGACATTGTTAGAGTTTTACAAGAAACCATGAAGGGACATGACTATTTTTTCATGGTAGATGACAAGTTCAGTAAGATGTGTGTTATAATTCCATTTAAAAATACCACAATTGAGAAAGAAGCAATGAAATTGTTCTTTGGACAAGTCTCAATGCACTTTGGGATACCAAGAGAATTTTTCAGTGCATTTGGACTACATTGAGGTAGAATATGGACACGAAGTTGAAGAGGTATATAACATTCCACCTTTAGACATATGGATAAATATAGTTAGTTAGTAGGAATTTGGTCACATATTTTGATGGCTTATAATCAGAAGCATCTAAAGATTTCGGACTAAAATATGATAAACATACATCACTCTTATAACATACTAGTCCATACTTCCACTGGTATGTCCCCATTTGAAACTTGTTTTGGATACTTTCCACCATCACCTTTGATCGTAATGAGGGGTGATGGAGGATATTACAGGGGATGACTTAAGAGTAGAATTTTTTTTTAGAAGATCATGAAATACATCTACAGGTATACGAGACGTTGTAGAAATCACAAGAAAAATATAAGGTTGGGCATGATTAGCACATAAAATGAATTTATTCAAGATAACAGATAAAGTATCGTTATAGTTGAGCAAGGAGGAGCTGCAAGTTCCTAGTAATAAAATCAAGGCTTTGTAATATGGTCCATTTGATATATTGGAGAAGGTGGAAGATAATTATTAGAGATCCTTGTTTGTAATTTTTTGTGAAATTCAAAATTTGAAGGATTTATTTCTATAATTTTATCCATAATAATCATTTTTAATCAACGTTTTGAGTCTATAATAGGACTCAATATATCCCCACACATGTGAATTTACTTAGTGGTGAATGTAGAGAATTTAAAAGTATATGTGTCTTCCATGTTAGATTAGGAAGAGGAACAAGTTCTACCTTCTATAAACGTTTTAGCACTAAATTCCCAAGAATAATTATCAAAGGATAAATTTTTACAAAAGAGTTTCAAAACTACAAAACAACAATAACATCTTATAAGCTAGGTTAAATGGTACGCCCAAGAGAAGGTGGAAAAAAACTTTCCTCCCCTCATTTAGTAGAATATTTTGTGGACCAAAAGCCTCCCAAAATGGGGAGGTGTGATTCCTAATGGATCATTATATTATTTTTCATACATATTCATGCTTTTAAAGTGGAAAAGATGGAGGAATCAGGTGATAAGACCATTTTTATTGGCAGGTCCCATTTTGGTAAATTAGGGTCTAAAAAATTTCGAAAGAAATTTGATGCATCAAGGTAAAAATTTGTCTCTTACACATGAAAACCCTAGAAATATTTTACACATAGATACTTTCTGAACAATGCAAGAATCACCTTAATAAAATTCCATATGAAAAAATCATGCCACCTATAACTTAAACTTCATGTTTGATCACCATGATTCAAGAGGATGTTACGTAAACCCCCATTATTCATAGGAAATCAATTTTTCATGTGATCATGATCGGGTCGCTAAAAGGAAATGGGTTCCATTCTATTCAAATGCATTTTTTTCCATAAATGAGAAAAGTAGACAAGAGTAGATAGGGAGAGAATAAACAAAGATGGTATACACATTGTGGCAGCCCACATGCCATAAGTCTCACTTCTTTGTACTTGCATCCATTTCAATTAGAGAAAGGGAGATCAGAGCTATGAAACCTCATCTTCCAGTTGGGTTTTCTCTCGAAAGTGTTTACCAGGTCCTATATTGTGTTAATTATGGTTTTGAATGATTGCATTGTTGTTTTTTTCTATTTTATAATATTTTATACAATATGTATAATAACAATAACTTAAAAAATCTGTAAGTCCAAGTAAAATAACCCTCATAATATAGATTTCATATTTTTATCCTAAGTTTACCAAATTTATTTTGACAAATTGTTTAGTGGAATATCCATAGTTATTTATGGATCAGGTGTGGTGTTCTTGGTGGTTTATTAACATGACATAATCGTCACAGGAGGTAAAGTTAGCATAATTTAAAAGGTAAGTATGATTTTGTATTAGCTTTAAACATGATTAATTTAGTCCTCCTTCACTATATCCTCAACATATAATTTTGAGAATCTTATTGTTGGTGTATTTAACTCACAAACAATTTTTTTTCCAAATTTGTCTTTAAATTAAAAAATATAAATCAACATGTATACCTATTAAATTTGGGATAGAATTATTAGAAACATTCAACTCAAATTTTAAAAGTGAATAACTTTATAAAAAATTGGTATTGATCTATATTGTAATGATATGGCTAGATCTACTCTTTGTAGTCAAAAGCATCTATATGATAAACTTAAAAGTTGATTGTTGGATAAGAACAAAGAAGATATAATGTATGTGAAGGTTTTTTTAGAGTTTAGCATTTGGTAACTTAGAATTATTTCATACTTGTAGATTTTATAGACTTAGATTGGGTAACCTTGATTAATGATGAGAAATCCATTAGGAGGTACATTTTTAGGCTTGTCATAGATGAGTTTCATGATTGAGTATAAAAAAACATGCAATGACTTTCTACCACTAAAGTAGTTGAAGGTAGCAGTACATGCAACTTGCAATACACGTTGTTCAAGAGAATTCTTGCTCATTTGCAGGTCACATGCACTAAGAAAAATGAGGTGCATCTACAACGTAGCTAGATGTGTTACAATTGTAACATTAATAAATTTAACTGAAAAAAATGAAGCTTACATAAATGAAAAATAAAAAATAGCTAACAATAATAATGAAAAACCTTTCAAAATAACCATAGCAATTATTAAAATATATAATAAAATAAATCAATATAAATCCATCTTATCCCTTAATATTTTAAATTCTCATTACATATATATGTATTGTTATCCCTCCAAGGTTGCATTAGATCTATGGTTAAGACTAAACAACCCTAGAGAAATATTATGTCCATATCAATTTTTGTTCTACTAGATTCTAATAGTTTTCCCAATGTGGTTTAGTGCTAAATATCCTAGCTACATACATTCTGCAAAAATATCCTAGAAGATAACAAAAAAATTAGTACACAAAAAAAAATCAAAGAGAAAAATTTGGTAACAAGTTTTTTCTCCTTAGCTAGGTCAACTGATAGCTCATCTCTAGAGTGTAGACGTGGTGGTGAGAATCACTAATTTTTTGGTACATATTCTCTACTAGAAATGGTTTCATGTTTTCCTTAATAAGGTTATGCAAAATCAACACGGGAGTGGGGGAGGTAACGGAGGCAAAGATATGAGAAGAGAGATCAACCATCAAATGATTAATTGCATGAACCTTCGTCTCTACCTTTAAAATTCTTTAATATTGGAATATAAAGGAAATGATGACAACTCCGTTTTTTATGAGTTACAAATTTTAAGAAGAAATTTGAATTTCTTGTGCCTGAACCTTGTCTTTATGGATCCTCAATTGTCGCTTCAAATCCTTGATTCTAGTATCACATCTCTCCATCAACTTTCGCATTCTTTGAAGCTCTACATAGACCATTTTTGAGTTCTTACATATTTCATTGTGTCACTTGAGATTTCCTATAGGATTCAAGGAACTATGAGCTTGAGCTTTGAGATAGAGAGCTCAATGAGAGGAGAAAAGTGATAACAAAATACGAAGCTACATGGAATACTTCACTTTTAATTCTATTCATAGGAACACACAATTTACCTGATAATTTAGAAAGGGTGGTAAAAGGGGGATAATAATGAAAATTAATAACTAGGTGGGTCTAAGGAGGAGGCCAACCAAGAATTCCCAACAAAATTGGCCTAAATAATTGATGGCATTGGTTATTCAATATTGGATGAGAATGGAACGTGCCAAGGAAAATTACTCTAAACCAGAATGGGGATATGAGTGAATTTCAATAGAAGAGAGAGAGAGAGAGAGATTCATACAATGTATCTTAATTAACCCATGTATGAGCCATACAATGTATCCCAAATTCATTATTCATTGAGAGAGAGAGATTAATGTATCCCAAATAAACCATGTAGTATGAGCCATATAGTGTATCCCAACTTCATTATTCATTTTGATGGTGCATAAACCAGGTGACAATTGATCATTTCTTTTAACTACAAAATGATTTTATTATTGGCATAATAATTAATGTGATTTTTTCCTATTATTACGGGTCATTTGTTTCATTCACTCAAATGGCCTAGAAACTTAATTAATCAACATCCTTTACACCTTGTCATTATCCCTTTGCAAATCCTCAAGCATCACTTCTCCAAAAAGTCTGAGAATTCAAGGTTTATCAGCTTAAAAACTCATTTTTAGGCCCATTGCACCTTGTCTTATATGCCACCTGCAATGGATGCATGTTTGATATGGATTTATGCAGGAACACAACAGAATATGTAGAAATAACCATAAACATAGAGATGCAGCGGAAATAATGCTTCATTTCATTAATATCAAATAACATAAATATGCTTACAGACATAATGGAAATAAAATAGCTAGGGTGTTGGTAGCAAATATTTGAGAAGATATGTGGTGGCTACAAACCTATGAACTATGTTAGAAGGAGGCTCAAGGGCCTATTTATTATTGAGAAATAACGGAAAACTTCAAACTTCCAAAAACCTAACCCTAGGAGATGAAGCGCCAAAACTTTGGGCCCCATTTGGATAAATTGGTTTTTCAACTTCCCAGGGACATAACTTTGCCACACGATATCCATTTGATGTGCTCAATAGCTCGTTATAAATATATATCCAAGGAGTACAACTTTTACTGCAAGAAATAAAGGCTCGGTTTCTCTCAATTTTCCCAAAAAACGTCGTTTAGGGCCTCAAAACGGCTCCAAAAGTTCGGGACCCAAAAAACTGTCAAAAATAGTAAGTTTTGTTGCAACTTAAAACTGAAAGAAATAATGGTGGGGGTTCAAATGGAATAGGTGGGTGGACACTGATGTCCACCTGGATCATTAAGGCCCCAAAACAGCTCCAGGAGTGCAGGACCCGAAAACCTGCTAAAAATAGTAAGTTGTGCTGAAAGTGAAAAGCTACAAGAATTGATGGTGCAGGTCCAAATGGAATAGGTGGGTGGCCACCGATATCCACCTAGATCATTCCTCCCTCCTTAAGAAGCAATGGTCCCCATTGCGTTGAGATCCTCCATGAGATGAGGCATGTTCTGTTGTCGAAGATTTCATGGACCTCTGGGCGGACATGTTGGATGCAATTAGTAAATTTGGTTTCTTTATCAGCCTTAGACAATACATGTGTGGATTCTGTCTGTGTAGTCGCATGAGGTATGGCAACATCAAGCAGCGGTGCATCGTGGATCAGATCAATGGAGTGCTTGTCCTTGCAGTGTAGAGAAACTTCTGTGAGTGAGGATAAAATTTCCTTTTATTCCTCCATGACTTTGTCCATCTGCTGCAGCCATGCGGAGGAGCCCTATTTCAAGTTTGTGGCTACAATATTCTTCTTTCCCTGTGAGTGAGTTGTAAGGAAAATAAATTTCCTGGTTTGGGAAACAATCTTACTACATTGTTTTGCAGGAGTCAAAGAGATGACAAGAGGCAGTACTACCTCCAGTATCCTATACAAGTTATTTCCCAAAGTAATAACAACATCACGAGGCCTAAACTCATACACAGGATGTTGCCTCCACAAGTATGGTTGGCCCAATAATACATCAACTACATCAAGAGGAGCAACATCACACAACACCTCATCCGTGAATGGCTTGATATTGTACGAAAGGCGGCACTACTGGCGGATGCAGAGATCTTTCCCTAGGTGGAGCCACCCGATGGTATATGGTTGCGGGTGTGCTATGGTCGGTAGGCTGAGCCGCTTCATGACCTCTATTGAAATGAAGTTCTTTTGGCTGCCACTATCGATAAGAAATTGTAGCGGAGAACCCTTCACCCACATCTACGAATGGAAGAGGCACTCCCCCTCCTCTAGATCCTCCTGATCCTCCCTCTGGATCTTGGTGGTGGCAACAATAGCACTAGGATCTGTATTAATGATTTTCTTCCCTTTATTATTTCCTTTGTCTGGTTTTGACTCGAGAGTAGAAAATGCATCTGATTCGGGTGCCTTTAGTTCGGCCACCAATGACTGTTTGGCCTGACACTCGTTTGTGCTATGAGTGGGGTTGTTATGAAATTCACACCACTTCCCTATGTCCTTCTTTGGATTTGTGGTGTTGTTTTGAGTTGCACCGCTTTGGCCTTGCCCCTTTTTCTTCGGTTCGAGGGCACCTTTCGGATTCGCAGATACAAAGTCTCGCTTCTTCTGCTTAAATTTATACTCGATCTTGGCGGCATAGCGATATACCGTGCCAAGCAATGTAATTTCGAGGAACTCCATTTCCTCCTGAATGTGTTTGTGCAGACAGCCGCGGTAATTGAGCACCAAATGTCTCTTTGAATCTTTAATACCCAACTTTGTGCGTAGGTTATGGAACAGATTCGTCAGTTTGTGCACATCTTGATCCCTTTGTTGCCGCAGCGTGGTCCATTGGATGTATTTGTCCTCATAGCTCCCCATGGGGTAATATCGTTCCTTGATGCCGTCTTGAAATGAATTCCAAGTGGGTGTGGCTGAGAACAAAGAGGGTTCTCCTTCATCCTCTTGCTCACAGTAGGTTTCCCACTAGTCTTTAACATGGGGGGCATCTTTGAGGAGTGAAAAAATAATCTTTTCTTAGTCAAATAAATCATGGACCGAGAAATACCCTTCCATCAAATTCAACCATCTACCTATGGTATTTGCATCTATTTGGCCTTCTAATACAGGAATGTCAAATTTTGCCTGTACCTTGAATGAAGTGGCACCTCCAAAGTGGTTTTTGGATGCAGATGCATCGTACGTGGGAAGTCGTTGAAGGATCTGAGAAAATTTATCCATCATTTCATTCCTTTGTTTCTTGAGGGCCTCCTCGAGCAATATTTTGATAGGATCTCCTGCTCCCTCGTCTTTCTTTTCTTCTGCCATGGGAGGTCATCAGGGTTTGCGAGGATGATCTTGCAAGGGTTCAACAAGATCAAGCCCTAACTCCTTATACCCTAACCGCGTTGGGGACATGCAAAGAAAAACAAAGAAAGAGCAGACGACTCTGATACCACTGATCCGGATTTATGTAGGAACACAACAGAATACAGAAGTAACCATAAACATGGAGATGTAGCAGAAATAATGCTTCATTTCATTAATATCAAATAACAGAAATATGCTTATAGACATAATGGAAATAAATTAGCTAGGGTGCTGGTAGTGAATCTCTGAGAAGAGATGTGGCAGCTACAGACCTCTCAATTATGTTACAATGAGGCTCAAGGGCCTATTTATTATTGAGAAACAATGGAAAACTTCAAACATCCAAAAACCTAACCCTAGGAGATGAAGCGCCAAAATTGTGGGCCCTGTTTGGGTAAATTGGTGTTTCAACTTCCCAGGGACATAACTTTGGCATACAATCTCCGTTTGATGCATTCAATAGCTCGTTAGAAAGATCTATCCGAGGAGTAAAAATTTTTGTGCAAGAAAGATAGGCATAGTCGCTCTCGATTTTCCCATAAAACATCGTTTAGGGCCTCAAAACCGCTCTGGAAGTTCAGGACCCAAAAAACTGTTAAAAATAGTAAGTTGTGTTGCAACTTAAAAACTGAAAGAACTGATTGTGGTGGTTCAAATGGAATCGGTGGGTGGCCACCAATGTCCACCTAGATCATTAAGGCCCCAAAACATCTTTGGGAGTGCAAGACCCGAAAACTTGCTAAAATAGTAAGTTGTGCTGAAAGTGAAAAGCTGTAAGAATTGATGGTGTACGTCCAAATGGAATAGGTGGGTGGCCACCGATATCCACCTGGATCAATGTTGCATAATTGGACACCTGCACTGACCAGCGCGGGTTTCCTTGGTTGCGGGTGCGATGGTTCTGGAATTTCGGAAGAAATAAAAAATAATTACGAAACTTCTCTTTATAGAATCTTCTGAGGTGGTTTTAACCATTTACTATTGATTGAGATCTTGAAATCCTATCCTACAGGTCTTATCTCTTGTCCCTGGATCTTATCCTCCCTCATAAGTGGATCTAAGCCCTAGATTGGTAAAACCCAAACTACCTTATTTACCTTATAAATTCACTGCCTCCCATAGATTCTAGGTTGGCTTTTGGAGACTCTTATTTATGCCCTGATGTTGTGATTTTTTACCTAAGGATCCATCATCATCCTTTAGTTGAGATTGAAAGATTACTTTGTGGCTAAGGAAGGACAAGTCTGGTGGGAGATATCTACATTGTCAAGAAATGCAAAAGGGTTGTAATCTTCTCCTACATTTCATTAATAAAAAATGCTTTGTTTTCCTATACTTGTGTCTATTTGATGTTTATGTATTTCAATGCCTTCTTGACTCATTTATTAGAGAAATTAGTTTATGCTATGAATGTCTTGTAGTTCTCTCGTTTGTTGTAATTGTCTTGCAACTTCTATTTATAGTAATTGGAGTTGGACCTAAAGTCTACCGACAAGAGAATAGGAGGACTAGGATTGGAGTCCAAGTAGGCTTTCTCCTCCATTTTCTAATTTCTCTAAGGAAAACACTAGTGTTTTTGCTTATATTGTTTCTAGATGAAACCACTAGATCTAGGGGATTCACATATGTCTCCATGAGAGATTTTCCACATAACACCTAATAATAAAGGTAATGATAATTTAAAAACTATTATAGATAAAAGGTATAAAATATTTATTAGAAAATAAGATAATTTCCCAAAAAATTTATTAAAATAATATTTATTAACATATTTCACTTTTATATCTAATTTTTGAAAATATATTTTAGCTGGATTTACTTGTTTTAAAAATAATGTTAATATTTTTCAATATAACTACTCTTAATGGTCCTAGTCACTAAATATTACTTTAACCATTTTAATTATAAATTACATTTTTTTTAAATATCTAATTAATGTTAGATAAATTAAAATTTACTTTAAGATATTGTAAAAGAAATTTTTAGAAAACTTAAAAATCATCTTAACTTCTACTCTTATTTATTTGCCATTTAAACAATCAATATATATTTGACTAATGGAAATGAAATAAAACAACTATTTAAATGTAAATAAATATAAGTAAAACAAAAACATACTTCAATACCTTTAAATCCAACAAACTCCTATTTACATAATAACGTATTGAAAAAATCCAAGAAACTCCTATTTATGAAATTATATCTCAAAAACTTTTAAATTCAACAAACTCTTTATCTAATAACACAAAACTTTTAAATTCAACAAACTCTTCATCTAATAACACAATAATATTACATTCAATGTTTTAATGTGTATGTACCTCATAAAATTAAACATACATATCCATAATGAATAATAATATAAAAAATTTATCATTTCCATTTATTTAATTTATATTAATTTTTTTTAATAAATTATAATCAAAAATAACATTTCTACCATTATTATGTATACCGTTTTTATATTTTTATTATTATATATATATATATATATTTTAATCTACTAAATAAATGTATCAACTATAGATATATAAATAGCATTACCATTTTTATGTGTTTAATTATATATATTTTTTAATTTACTAAATAAATGTATCAACTATGGATATATGAATAGCATTAATATTAAATGTATCTAATAACACAATAATATTACATTCAATGTTTTAATGTGTATGTACCTCATAAAATTAAACATACATATCCATAATGAATAATAATATAAAAAATTTATCATTTCCATTTATTTAATTTATATTAATTTTTTTTAATAAATTATAATCAAAAATAACATTTCTACCATTATTATGTATACCGTTTTTATATATTTATTATTATTATATATATATATATATATATATATATATATATATATATATATATATTTTAATCTACTAAATAAATGTATCAACTATAGATATATAAATAGCATTACCATTTTTATGTGTTTAATTATATATATTTTTTAATTTACTAAATAAATGTATCAACTATGGATATATGAATAGCATTAATGTTTTACCACACATTTATCATGGATATATGAATATCATGAATGTTGTACCGCACACTTATTTTTAATGTACTTAATAAAAATTAAATTAAAAAATTTAAATATTTTCTTAAAATATTAAATAAAATTTAATGTAATTAAATAACCTTATTCCTGCCATGAAATGCACCCTCATTAATATATAATCTTTAAATGAATAATGGCACATCAAATAGAATCCAAAGCATGATGGTATGTATTTATGACTTTATTTTTAAAGCTTTATCTTTTTCATAATTGGAACAGTGCACACATATTAAAATTGGACTACACTGGAAACAGAAAAGGGCCCACTAAAGTTGGTGGGAAGAAAAGCAGCATAGATCTACTCAAAGGCCACATAGGAATGGGTGAAAAAGATGCCTTGTCTATGTTATGTTCCAATATTGGCGTTGAATACATGGGACACACATAGTTAGGTAGTGAATATGATATATGTCACCCTAAAGTCATGTTCAAGTGAAGTGAGTTAGAAAAATCCACATTCAAAGAAAGGTTACCAAAGGTGGCCAATACCCAAGGATGAAGGAGCACGTTTTGGATATATACTATTTTAATTTAATGCTAACCTTTCTAAGGTCCATCACTTGGTTCATGTGTCCATCTCAAGGCAAAACCCTAACAATAAAATAAAAACTTTTGTGGGTTGTGGACAAACTGATTGCCTAAAAGCAGGGCAGGATATTGGGAAAGACCAATGCTGATCCCGAAGGCAGGAAGACGTTTATTTTCTCGACTCCGGCGGTTTCTGCATCACCGGACCGTTGAACCAATCAAAGACTTGCTCCTCGGGGGTTATCAAAGGCTCCCCAAGGCTTCTTCATTCCTCGGCTTGGCATGCAGGGAGCCCAAGATTCATGAGAGCTTCCTCACCCATCAAAGTTCCCACAGTGATTTTTATGTTGAATCCATGAAAGAATCCGGGCACCTAAACAAACCCAATGATGATAATTCGGCCCAAACCGAATCGGCCCCTGCAGGCGATGGCAGAACCCGGGAAGATATAATGGTCATTGGCAGTTTTCTCAACTTTGGAAATATCAGGAATGGACGCCTGGTCGACAAAAATGGTGGAGGAGAAGGTATGGGAAGTATTGATAACAGAAAGGCTCTCGATGGCTCCGATAGAATGAATTCTGAGATTCCAACGCCATCGGCTTCGTCAAATTTGGCGGAATTGAAGGCGGAGGCGTGCGCTATATTTGAGCGGAGGCTGAAAGAAATGGTGATGGAGCACGACGACCCCCAGGACTGGTTGGACATACAGGAGTTTCTGTATTATTATTCGCGCCTTACCTGCCCTTTTTATGTTGATATGGTTAACAACTTTTTCATGGATATCTGTAGAGGTTAGTCCCTGTGTTCAGTGCCATTCTGTAAAATTTCATTGTGGGGATTCTTGGGATTGATCAGGACTGACATAGTAGAATAACAAGAAGACTATGTCAATGTGCAGAGTCTGATAAGGTTTTCAAATGTGGGGAAGATGTCCTTGTGTGCTTGTTTGTATGCAATTCTAATCCATTAAAGTAAAAGAGATAGCTTGAAAGGAAACTGATATGTCAGGTTTCAATGTTTGAGTTTGTATCCAATAGCAATTCTGAATAAACTATTATAAGGTTAGCTGGGCTATGCTTCCATTGTTTTTTCTCATTGTTTGAGTTTGTATCCAATAGCAATTCTGAATAAATTAATTTTAAATAAATAATTATAAGGTTAGCTGGGCTACGTTTCCATTGTTTTTTCTCATTGTTTGAGTTGTATCCAATAGAAATTCTGAATAAATTATAAGGTTAGCTGGGCTATGTCTTTATTGTTTTTTCTCAGTGTTTGAGTTTGTATCCAGTAACAATTCTGAATAAATTATTATCATGTGAGTTGGTCTTTACTTCAGTGGTTGTTGTTGTGATATTCAATAAATTAGTATAGATTAAGTTTCATTGTTTTAGTTTGTATCTAATAGTAATTCTAAACGAATTATTATAAAGTTAACGGGCCTTTATTTCAGTAGTTATTGTTAGGTAAGCCATTCAAATTTAATAAATTAATATAAAATGAGCTTCATTGTTTGAGTTTATATCTAATAGAAATTTTAAATAAATTATTATAAAGTTTTGGCTTTAATTCAGTAGTTATTTTTATTTAAGTAATTCAAATTTAATAAATTACTATATAATGAATTGAATTGTGATTTAGTAATTAAAATGGAATATGGTAAATCATTCAATTTCAAAATCTAAACTTCAAATCAACAATATAATTTTTAATATATGTGAAGGAATACATCTGAATTTGATTTAGTAATTAAAATGGAATACTGTAAACCATTCAATTTCAAAATCTAAACTCCAAATCAACAATATAATTTTTAATATATGTGAAGGAATACGTTTGATTGTGGTAAAAATATAATTTTAAATATTTATTATTATTATTTAAATTTGAAAATTTATATATATAGAAAATATTATTATATTAATTTAGTTTAAAATTATATATATATATATTAAATTATTTAAATATTAAAATAGTAAATTTTATATTATTTTAATATAAATTAATGTTTATATATAAGTTGGGGCATTGTTTACTTATTAGACTTTTTTTAATTTATAGTTAGAATTTAGCAAAACAATTTATGATCAAATTTTTATTTGTGTTGTTTAAATTGGTTTTTTGACTACATATATAGATTATGCACTCTTGAAAAACTCTAGGGCATTTGGATTGTCAAGAGTTCACCCCTCAAACTTTTGATTCCAACTAATCCCTCAAAGATTTTAAGCAAATTAGATCAAAAGTCTAACCAATGCCCTACTCATAATTTGCGTTCTATTGATTTGGTTGTTTATGATATATTTAAAAAATTTAATCAAAATCATTCTTTAAATATTTATATATGATAATTAATTTTATAGACAATTGAGGTTATGTGGAATGGTTGGACACAATAGGACCTCTTAAAATTAATTTTATTAATTTAAGAGTATGGTTCAGAGAATTTTTTTCTTTGAAGTCTATACATTTTTAAATTTATAACTGGTAGAGTATGTATATTTTCATATATTTTAATAGTCAAACTGCTGCATAGAGATAAAAATTTTATCTCACTAGTAAAATATTTAATATATCAATTTAATATTTACTTTGACCATAATTTTAAAATTAGATTATTTATAAATATTATTATATGTTAAATAGGAAAAAAAAAAGGGGTTAATATTTCCATTCATTTGAATGTTAATAAATATATATATATATATATATATATATATATATATATATATATATATATATAAATAAATATATAATTCTACTTCTTTCTTACTTTTTTAAAATTTATCTCAGATAAATAAATAAAAACTCAAATGTAAATTTAATTCTACTTCTTTCTTATTTTTTAAAATTTATCTCAGATAAATAAATAAAAACTCAAATGTAAATTTAATACTTGGCTTTATCTTGACTTTAAAAATTAGATTTTATACATATGATTCAGAGATCTGTCATACTTTTTGAAAACACTATCTGACCAATTAAAAAATCTGATATATTAATTTATCCATAGATTTAAAATTAAATTATTCATGAATATCATTATACACTGCTATATGAATAGAGAAAAATAAATGTTAATCTTTCTATACAAATAATTGTTAATATTCCTATACGAAACCATAAGAATATAATATGGATACAGTGCAAGGTCTGCCATGCTTTTTGAAAAGTTGTACCGTTTAAAATTACACGAACACGACGGGACTCTGATGAATTCTGCAAAGCCAATTGGTAGAATTGAGTGGACATGATCATTTGACAGATTTGGGTGGATATAATCATTGGATTATATTGTAATCTGCATCCTTTGCTTTGCTTTTTGTAAGTGGAACTTTACTATTCAACGTCTCTTTCTTCTGATTATTTCAGTGCTGAAGCGTCCTTAATTAATTATATCTGTCTTGCAACAAGCAGCGCGATGGGGAATGTGAGGTGTTTATTGATTATCTGTGGCCTTATCGCAATTTGATAATTCAACGTTGAGGCCCTACTGATCATTCCATGTTTTGATTATACTGGTTGCTCATGATTAGTGCCATATTACTCAAATTGAATTTAGGTTCTTGCCCTGTGTAAATTCAGTCAAAGTAGGTCAGTTGCTGGCCGGCCCACCAAAGCTTGCTATAATGACACTACAGTGAAAAATCTCTTTACATTCAACTTTCATCGATTTGACTGCACCATAGTGTTTGGTAACGGCCCTTTTCTTAGGGTTTTGCTTTCTAAGTCGAAGGTTGCCTTCCGTTTAGGGTTTTGCTTTTCAAGTCGGAGGTCGCCTTAGGTTTAGGGTTTTGCTATTTAAGTCGGCGGTTGCCTTCTGTTTAGGGTTTTGCTTGTTACGTCGGAGGTTGCCTTCTGTTTTTCCACTTCAACAACTCTGGCCTCACCCTCGGGTAGTTTTCCAACGTAGTACCGTTGACGCGTCGCGGTACTAATACCTACTACTAACCATTGAATACGTAATCTGAGCATGACATGCAGACATTGTTGAAAATCAACCATATGAGGTGTATGAATTGAATATTAACCATCGAATATCTAATCTGAGCATGACATGGAAACAACTGTAGGCAACCAGCCAAGTAAGTTGAGTGTTGGCGGTATCAAGCATCAAATAATATCTAATCTGTCCGACTATGACAAGCAAACTATGACAAGCAAACAATGTTGGAAACCAGCAAAACAAGTTGATAAATTTGATTCAAGGGTTGTTCTCATGAGTTACATGGCATCAACTTGGTGGCAATGAATATGACATGCAAACAATGTTTGAAAGCAGACAAATAAGTTGATAAAGTTGATTCAAGGGTTGCTCTCATGACATATGTGGCATCAACTTGGTGGCAATGTTGTGCACAATTGATGGAACATCTCGTTCGCCTGTGCTAGGTTGCAGTGTTGCGCACAATTAATTGTACGCCTAATTTGAGACTTTTGTTGCCCTTCACTTTCAGAGCAAAGATATAATACTTAAAAGAATGTATAGCGTGGTTAAGGTCATCGTGTGGACCCTAGGACTTTCAATCACTGTGATACTTTAATTGATACCATAATATAGTGAGATCACATTTTCGTTTAATTTATGTCGCAATAGATTATAAAAGTCTTTCTTGGTTGATTTTGCGTTGGAATTTTATTTATAAGGGTACTTTCATTAAGTGGAATCATTAGTCAGCTTTTTGTTGTCTTAATCATGTGAGTTGTGATGTTTTACTAAATCACATATCTCTAATAATTCAGGTTTAGTTTATTCAAAATATTGTTTTCAACAATTAGTTGTGAGTAATAATATATATTTTTTAATTGGTGTGCAAATTTTTTTTAAGTTTATTGGTGTGCAAAATACTTTTTAATCTATTTTATTCTACAAGTTGTTTTTATAGAATTTAATGTTGGTTTTGTTGGGTAAATTGTATTGATTTTATAAAGTATAAATTATGTGTTAATTAGTGATGGTAGATTGTTCATTTTCTATTTTTACAATTTAAAATTTTTCAACAAATTTATAAGGTTTTGTTGAATAGGAAAAACAAAAAGATCCTATAGAATAGATAAATTTAAATTACCATTTGTAATAAGTCTAAAAATTCCTACAACAACATCCATAAAAATATATGTTTAAAATAAAACTGCTAATAATGTGTACATTAACACAAACACACATACAAATTCTATAAAATATATATAATAATTTAAAAAGAAAAAAAAAATAATAATAATAATAAAGCAGCATACATATAAATTATATACAACATCTGTGTGTATGTGATACAGTCATCACAAATATACTTGAATATGTAATTTGGAGGAAAACATATTTAAGAAATAGATTTAATGAAAAATATCTCCAATAAATTATTGATAAAGATATTTGGCTATAGCACTTGTCATTAGTTTACTAAAGAAAATAAGAAATACATCATAAGATATAGCATGTGCTTAATTTACTCGAGGCAATATGTTATACATCATAAGATAAATACAAAATATAAGGGTTCGAGAGGTAATGAATATTACATACATGTAAAAATTAAGGTGAAAATATTATCATATAGGTGTGCTAAAATCTAGTTGGATTATAACATTAATGATTACTAAGGGACCAATTCATTATTAACCACCATAACTCTATAAGCTTGAATTCGTGATGAAAGAGAGAAGTTGGAAGAATAATGAAATTATTTGAGACCACATGGTTTTTATTAAAAGTTTTGAATTATGCATTAACCTAATAAAAATAAATCCCAACATCCCTCCTTTTGATATTTACTCAAAAAAGATATGGGCATAGTGAACAAATAAACATTACAACAAAACCCCCTTAATTACAAAGGTTGTGATAAGATCTCAATAAAGAGACCATTTTCAAAACTATATCTTCTGAGAAACACAAAGCATTCACATGAACTTTTTATAGAATTGATGAAACAAATAAATGATTCAAAAAATGAGATTCGGAACACGAAGTTACATGTCACGACTTCATCCCATAATGTTGTGAAAAAATGTTTTTAAGAAATGACCGTGGTAATGGAAAAGAATAAGATGATGCTATAATTAAGATGTTCCTAAGGTGGTATTTTCTATCATTAATAATAAAGCTCTAAAAGTCCAAGAAATATAATCATTCATTTATTGGGAAAGAGGATCAAAAGGATGAATAAATTCTCTAAACACCACTTGCAAATATTATCTTCCTTAATAAATAAATTATATTAATGACCTCTAGGGGGTACTAAGTCACTATTAACCCCCATAACCTATAACCCTATAAGGTTGACTTTGGGTCAAAGAAGGAAAGTAAAAAAATAAGAAAAAATTTGAGAAAATAGGATGGTCATCCAAGGAGTTGAATTATGTGTTTAAATAAGTAAATATGAATCCTAATGCCTATCCTAGTTATTCACATGGAAATGATTTGGGAAAACATGGATAAATGAATATTAAAGTAATCACACTTTAATGTTTAATTTGGAAGGAGTGTCCAATGATTATGAATATTGATAATATATAACCATGATGTTTTTCATATAATATCTCAAAGAAGAGGATTTTTTTAAATTAGCATAGACTAAAATATTCCCATGAACCTTTTCAAAATTGGAAAAGCAAACAAATGTTTTCACAAATGAACTCAGGCAATAGAAATTAGAAGTGGGAACTTAATTCCATAATGCTATCAAAAGATGGTATTCATGAAATGGAAATAATGTTGGAAAATACGAGGATGTTGAATACTAAGGTGTTTTGATTAAGGTGTGATTACAGCAAGAGTTTCTAAGATCAATACTAATGATTCAACCATGAAGTCGAATAAACCTAACTACATACTTATTTAGAAAGAGGGTCAAAATGGTAAACATGTGCTCCAAACAACACTTGCAACAAGATTGTGTTCCATTCTCATAAAAGTTGTCCATACATGTAAAAAGATAGAAGAAAAGAAAGGTCATTATTTAAAAATTGTAAAGAAGATACTATTGTAACATGGCTAATAATAAGAAAGATAAACAAGGATTATCTGATTATATTGTTGATGAAACTAGTCAGTAGGATGCCTTAAAAGAGAGATGAATTCATCCTAAACAATCATCAATGCAACTACAATTATTCTTTATTATTCTTTATAGTGAATGTCGCTCTTGAATTATTCCATTTATTCTTCTTAATTGTATATTTGTAAGAAAAACCATTGTTACACTAATATTTTTTTCATTATAAATATAGTTACCTAAATCGAAAAATAGAATTCATCATACCATTACAATTACAATGCCAATATTCCTAGGTCACGGATGATGAAAGTTCTAGATTTCGCCAATCAAAAGGTGCATGATTTGGTCTCTATGAATTAGGATTGGATATAAATATTAAATTTATAACATGCCATCAATAGATGAATTAATATCGAGGAATGGGGGAGCTCCTCTCCCATCTTTAACCCAGTCAAGATCATAGCTGTCAGGTAGAGAGCTCCAACGCTCCCCCTTTATTCAATTCTCCTTCACTCAGAAGCGCACCCCCACAGTCCAAAGGCCACAATTTTCCACTCTCCTCGGCTGCAGTCAAGTCTGATCCTTCACTCTTGGGCATACCCCCAGGGTCTAGGGGCCTAGACATTCCTCTCACCTTCCATATCCAGATTTCCAGACTCTATGGTAAAACCCTACTTTGTTGGGTTTGATCTACATATCTGGTGCAGAGCCTTGCGCAAGACCTCGAACATAAGCTAGGGATCCCTACTACCCTACAAATATTTCTGCACAGGGGTAAGTAGCTTGAAAACTCTCTTCCTATCTCTTTTTACAATATAGGGAAAAATGCTTCTATGGTTTTAAGCCTACAACTATGTGAAGGGGCATCTAGGCAGCCTTCGTCTTCACAAGAATTCTCCTATAAGGATGCAATCCATGCTCAGCACCCTAAGAAATATGCGCAGCCCTCTGAGGCTCCCAAGCCCTTCTTAGTGGATAAATCGAAGGAAATTCTAGATATTGAAATCTCCCACCCATCTCTAGACAACCAGTCTCAACTCATGGTAGAAAATGCCATCATTTGTTGATTCAATGGATTATGGCCTCGCTCAGCAGATCTCTATCAATGGATCCACTCAACCTGGACCAATAACAACAAGGTCTTCTTCCGCTCAAAAGGTTTCTTCATAGCTTTGTTCGCTTTCAACGAGGACTATCAAAAAGTATTAACAGAGGGACCCTAGTTTTGGGGAAAAGCAGGGTTATCCCTCACACCATGATTTCCAGATTTTGATCCCTCCACGGTCGTCATCACCAAGCTCCTTATCTTTGTCAGGCTCCCTAACTTACCTACTCATCTTTGGCACTTCTCAGTCTTTGAAGGAATCGGAGACACCCTTGGACGCTTCTTGGAAACAGACACCTCTAGGGTGGAATTAGGCATATATACCTATGGCAGAATTTGTGCTGAAATAAACATCAACAAAGGCTTTCCTGATCAAATCATTCTCAAAGTGGGATACTTCCATTGGACTCAGACCATGGATTATGAGAACACAGTTTTCCAATGCCATCACTGTCATCAAGCAGGGCATCTTCAGAACTCTTATCCCTCCTTCCCTGCCCAAAAGAAGAAGAGAAAAAAGAAATCAAAATCAAAAAGCTGGAAACCTTGTGTTCCGCCACCCATGGATGACATCGACTCCTTTAGCTTGGATGAGGAAGAGATCGCAGCAGAAGAGGAAGAGGAAAATCAGGAGACGGACATAACCTCAGCAGACCCTGGTGAGCCCAACAGTCCTACGAGTGCTTAGAAGCAGCCTCATGAAACCTCCTCCTCAGACTCAAATAAGGAGTCATCTCCTTTAGTCACTAGCAATCTTCAAGTGGTTCTAGAACATCCTCCTCAGGATGTATGGGTAAGAGCATCAAAAAAGAAGGGAAAGAAATGTCATACTGAGAAATTCACTCATTCTAGATAGACTCTTGTTTGTATCTTTTAGCTCCCATGTTCATCTTCTGGCTTTCTTTGCTTCTCTCTTGGCTAATCATGGGACCGAGTTTGATGGTTCATCATTTCCAGTTCCTAGCTTCTCTTTCTTGTAACTCTTTATGTACCATACGCTCTTTTAATAGAATTGGTCTAATTTACCCAAAAAAAAACAATAGATGAATTAATAAATTGTGCAATATTGAGCTTTTATGGAAAAGGTGGTTCTTAAAGGATAAGGGACTTGCATTTATCAATGTGGTCTCAAAATATCTAAGACCTTCTTCTACTAATCTCATATTATGCACAATACGAGTCACAATTGAATTTACATACTTAATAAGTCCACCACTTAAATAATCTAAATGAAAAATAAATGTGGAACCAAATCCTTGAGTACATTTCTCATATTTTTGGTCTTGTACCAACCAAAACTATAAAAGAAATTGTCCCTAAGTTACTCATAAAAATGGTCTCTAAGGGTTCTAGGAGGGGGACAGGTTTTCTATGGTCCTAATAAAAAATAAAAAAGTATTAGAGTACTCACGAGGTTTTGGAAATATGACAAATAATTAGGTATAAGCCTATGGCTTACTACAAGGCATCCTCCTTACCAAAAAAAACAAGTTTCATATCCTGTTGTGTTGGGGGACTATCTTATTATCATTTAGCACATGGTTAAAGGTTCATCTCCAGGAGATATTTTTTTTTATAATATCTTAAAACGTGTCAAGAAGGAAATCAAATATATCCCTATTATGAGTTATAAGCATGTATTGTGGGATAATAATAACAAAGAACATAGATGTATCAATCTAGGATGCAGTCTGAAATTTGGTGAATTGATGGTTAATGTCAAATTAAGGCCATCTTTCATTCTTTCTTAATAGTTATAATGATAAGTTACACACATAAAGTTAAATCATAAACTAGGAGTACATGTACTCTAAATTTTTCTTTATTTTGGGGCTCTTTTGGAAGGTATTCACTTTCAAAAACCCTCCCCTTTGTATGTGTGAATAATGTACCTCTCAAGAAGACAATCTTGATTTTGAATAGGAAACATCAATATGAAAGACAGAGACTTATGATGATGTATTTCCTTATGTATATATCGTAAACTAGGTGTGGATTTTGATCAAATACAATAAAATTCATTATTGTTTAAAAAAATGGTCAATATCTCAAAGATTGCTCATTATTATGGATTCTCTTATGAGTCTCATTTTGAACTAGAGAGATTTCTCAAGTAATTTCCCAAAATGTAAAAGTATTGTAACCATAGTAATGTCTCAAAATGTGAAAGTATCGCAACCATAACAATGACCAAAATAATATCCTTAATGGCATACCTACTAATGACCAAATCTAGTAAAGTAGAACTAAGGATTTAATTGCAACCTTACATTAATAATTGCACCATTAATTAAATCTCTAAGTATTCCTTTATTTACATCCCAATGGTGAAAATAACATAATTCATGATTAGTGGACCTTTTTTTGCATTATATTCATTAATTTTGATATCTACCTTCATTTATTTTCATCTATATAAAGTGTATCATTAAAATTGATATTGGGACCCCCATTTTAGCATATTCAATGATGTAATCAAAACCATTGAACCTTATAGAAATAAGATATAAATCAAGGTATACAACCTTTTCAACATTAAAATGTATATTCAAAATAGGATGTTGTACCCCTCCCTCCTACAACCTTATATCCCCTATCATCCTGCTACATAAAAAACTTATCCCATAACCTCTACAACCCTAACCACCCTATTATTTAAACCTTATAACATGTAACCCATATCAATATTAAACCTTAATTCTTATGACACCTCAAGCCTAAAATCTTTAACCTTTGTAATATCTTTCACCCCTAATCCCTAACCCATATAACCGCTAACCCTTATCGACTCCAATACTTATCCAATATAGTACTTGATCATTAAACCCTTTAACACATATTACTCTTAACCCCTTTATACTCCACCTAAATGTTATCCCTTATAAACCCCATATTAATGGAAACCAATATAAACACTAATGCCTAACCACAATAATCACTAATCAGTAATGACTAACCCCTAATCCATATCCATTAACCACCAACCCTTAATCCCTATATCTCTATTAAACCACTTTTCTATAACTACTAACACATAAAACCAATAACCCCTACCTTGATAAACCAATGGCCACTAATCCTTAACTATTAATAATATAGTGTATATCTTCTATAACCCTTAACCCCTAACCCATCTATCTATTAAACCCTTATGCACTAATCAACTAACACCTAACCCACTAACCACTAACTCATTAATTCCTAAGGCACCACTCTTAACACTTTTACCAACCATTAACCGTTAATTCTTAACCAATGATTAGTTGACACCTAGCCTACTAACACTTAAACCCTATTTTCTCAACCTCTAGTCCACTAACCCCCCATCCCACTAAGACACAACCTAGATTCACTACCCTATAAACCCCATGATAACTACCCATCAATATTTGACCGTTAAATTGCATCCCTAATAACCCTTGATTAATCAACCCCATAGCCCTTAACCCACTAAATATTATCTAATAACCTATATAACCACCAACCCCTAATTCAATGACCCTATAAATTAGGAACAAATCTCCTAATTCAATAATGTTTCAATATTTGATGCCCATATTACACAATTATGGCTATTCAAAACTATGGGTTGTTGCTTGGAACACATGATGCTAATCTATAGATATATTCCCAAATGCAATCTAAATTTCAAAACCCCAAGTCAATCTACTAGATAGGTCTAACTTGTTTGGAACATATGCAATAGACATCCTCCAAAAGAATAGTACACAATAGGCTTGATTTCAAATCAAAAGCTATGATACCATGTTATAGAAGTAGATAATTAAGTAGATTATAGAGAAAGGTATTCCAAGAAGAGGTGATGTGTAAATATACCATTACAACACTTAAGCATAAGAAATCATAACTCAACATACATAAAATCATAAGAAAATAAACAATATCAATACACAGTACACATGTTCTATCATGTTAGATTGGCCCCTTGTATACTGCCAAGATTTAACCAATTCCATTAAAGTGAGGAATATGAGGTCCTCTTAGATTAGTGAGGGTGAATAATAGATTCCTTGAATTGTAGCATGTTATATGAATCAATCCACTATTTTAATCTAAATTACCAACTATTCAAATACCTCTAGGAAATTACTCAACTCACCAATTAGCCAATTATTGACTATCAGTTGATTGTCTCTAGAATATCTAGAGGTGTGGAAAAATTTCTTATCTTGTTTTTCCATAAAAATTGTTGTAATTAGATTGAGAAGAAGATAGAGTACCGTTATTTTTTAATGTAGTAATAATTTAACAAAAGAGGAAGAGTATTGATTGTTTCTCACAATCTTTCATTTAAGTGATGAGGATATGAGAAATTGGCCTTTTCTTTTTTTTTTAACTCAAGTGAGGAGGAGAAGAATCTTTTTTTTCACACTTTACTAAATTGAGGGAGGAGGATAAGGAGAAGATGCCATTTCTAAAACTTTATAATTTCAAGGGAGGTGGAGAAAGATCACTAACCCTTTCTAACAGTTTAGTAATTTGAGGGAGGAAGAGAAGCAACACTAGCCCTTCTCACACTTTCATAATTCCAATAAGGAGGAGGAGCTTGTACCTTTTTTTAACACTAGTCATTTTACGGATAAGGAGAAGGAACACATTCCCTTTCTCACACTTCTTTAATTCAATTGATGAGAAAGGATATCAATTCCATCTCAAAATTTTACAACTAGTGTGAGGATAGGAAGCCACCTATTAAGTTTTCACAAATCTGTTACTCAATAGAGGAGGAGAAGGATTACTAACCCCTTCTCATGCTTTTGTATTTAGAGTAAGGAGGAGATGGAGCACTTTATTTTCTCACACACTTGTAATTTGGAGGAGGGAAAAGAATATATGCCTCTTCTCATAATTTTGTAAATAGAGTGATAAGGAGAAGGAGTGCCTTCATTTTCTCAAACTTTTGCAATTTAAGTGAGAAGGAGGAGAAGTACTAACCATCACTCATACTTTTTCATTCAAGTGAGGAGAAACAACATTGGAACTTTCTCATTATTTTGTAGTTCAAGTGAGGATTGGAGGAATATATTTAATATTTTCTCACACTCTAGTCATTTTTTGGTGGAAGAGAAGGAGTACTGACCGATTCTCACTCCTTTTATGTTTGAATGAGGATGAGGATTTAATCATTTACTTACACTTTTTCAATTCAAGTGAGGATTAGAAGGATAATGCACTCTTTCTCAAAAAATTGTAACTAAAGATAGGAGTAGAAGGAGCACTAACTCTTTATCACACTCTTTTAAATATATTGATAGGAGAAGGAAAGTTTTCATTTTATCACATTTCGGTAATTTGACGAAGATATCCAAGGAGCATTGATCCTTTCTCACACTTTTATCATATCAGTGAGGATCAAGAGTATTAACTCTTTCTTATACTTCTATAATTCAAGTGAGAAGGTGAAGGAGTGGCTTCATTATCTCACACTCAATACTTTGAGAGAAGAGAATAAAGTGCACTAGCCCTTCCCCACCTTCAAAAGCCAACTATGACTACAATTGTTATTATAATACCATGTAGTTTAATATAATTTTCCTATATATACATAATGAGTCAGTAATTCTTAATAACCTCATCAAGACATTGATGCATCATTTAAATATAATATCTCTTATCTTTTTCCAATACACATAGGTCATCATGTTAAATCTCAACCCTTTTTATTATTATTTTGTTGCTTATTTTTATTATGATTAAAGAAAAACATCACACAGAGTCATATGAAGGTAAATTTAAGGTTGTATTAAAATATACATTGGATAATATTTAGTCATATCTTCACATCTCTCTTCATAAACAAGCCTTCTATCTCTCTTCATAAACAAGCCTTCTATAATACCAAAATAAATATGGTAAATTTTATTCCCCTTCACCTTACATAATGCCAAAATCATAATGGTAAAAATTATTACCCTTTACCTTATATATTGTAACACTCCCTTCAACCCCCTTGGACTAAACCTGATTGAATAGGAGGTGTTACTTTTAATTAACCCAACCTACAAGATATTAGTAATAAGTATGAATATGTGTTTATAAAATTCCTTCTCACCCTCAATTTCCAAAACTCAATTTGGATGACAACATCACGTTCATCTCATCGAGAACTTTCTTGCGATATAAAATTTTCCTTAATATTACCTATAGATTGAAATTTATTCTCATTTGAAGTTTGGCCCCTTAACCCTTGCCATCTCAGCAAGGAACTAACATGTGGCACCCATGTGGCATAGCCACCTCACACGAGGTCCACCATGGTGCTTGCCATGTCATAGTTCCATAGTGCCTCCATGCCCCATGCCATTCCTTCATAATCTATCCCGTTCAAACCTATGTAGTGCGTCGAGACGTGAACATCTATGTTATGTAAAAGGAATGTTCTCATTCCATAGCTTTTGTCTACTTTAGGCCGCCATGGATAGGAAATACAAAATCGTGTTAGAGCTCTAAGGTCCATAGTGAAATGTCACCCAACCATGTCCATGTCCACTTTAGTACTATGTGGCGTTCCCCAAGCTAGGTGGCGCCACAAAACCCTCGCCATGTCTCTCCTAGGTGCCATATCCGTCTAACCTCCATGTCACCTATTCCTACTTTTCCTTGTTGATGTCAGGGTGACATCATCCTACCAGGTGGAATTATCTAGTGGTGCCACATGCCATCCATAAATTGTCTACCTGGTCAACAAAAAGGGCCAATTTTTCATACCACGTGTCACGCTAATAGTGTGTCATATTAGTAGTCTTTCCATGTCACATTCACACATCATCATGTCCTATGTAACATCAGCCACAAAAACTTAATTGATGGTCATTGTAACAACCCCATCCCACATTTACCTGCTTTTACAAGCTCTCTAGATAAACATGAGATGAGAGTTACTATGATGTGACCCAACATCCAAGTTCAAGTTATGGAAGTGGGGTCTACTAATAGGAAACTTACTGAAATGTCTCACGGACATCAGATCTCCTAGGTGTCATACACAAGCCTTGGTGCTCAAACCCTGAGCTAGAACTTAATTTTAATTGAGCTCACATCCCATCTTCACGCATAAGTCGCTACGAGTGTGGTTAGAAATCTCCAACCACACGCACAGGCCTCCCTTTTTTCTATTGCAACCAAAATTTACCAGCTCCATGCATGAAGGCTCAAAATCAATCATCACATTTTCAATTCTATCCTACAGGCCATTGCCTAGAATAGCACAGAACTTTCCATAATCAAGTCTAAGGTGATGAAAAGTCAATATGATGAATGTTAAGGTTGTAACTTGCCCAAAAAATCCAAATATATGATAAACATTTTGTAAAGAAAATGGTAAACATGATAATCTATAGGTCATGAATGCATATATGTTAAATTATCCTTAACTTCATCAAGGTATCATCAAGAAGGATCAATGCCCTCTCAAACTAGCTGCAACAACACTAGCTAGTCCCTGCATTCACATAACCATTAAATAACTTATCAAATTCTGAATAGGATCCATAACTAGAGAAAATCATTTAAAAAGACATATTAATAGCATATAACTAGAATTAATTCATGAACAATTAGTCATAAATCAACACAATAACAAGTACATGTGCTCATTGATCACAATAATTAAATAATTCATATTAACATATGCAAATACCAACCAAGTGAGGGACTTCCATGTACCACTCAACCATATATTGAGCTAAACAAAATATCTCTTTCACCTAATCGCCCTTGTTCCATATTCCAAGCATGAATGTGGGATTATATAGGCTAAACCAAACTAAAACCAACGAGTGCTTCCAAATTCCAAGCCACCTCAACCCTCAACCATGGTGATTTCACCTAAACCGGTCCAAAAATCACTAACACCAAACAAGCTTGGATGTCTCCAACTTTCTTCACCACATCTAGAGGAATTTTCCTATATCCACCCATCCTTAAAGAGTTCCAAGAGAAAGTTAATATCCATCCTTGACCCTTGGGAATTTTTCTGATACCACCTCACCAAGATCCAAATTCTACCGATCATCCAACACTTAAACTAAAACAAAGTAGCCACATCATTATGGCTATATAAGAAATGAAAAGGCAAGGCTAAAATCCATTGTCAATCCAATAAAATCCCATTCCAATGACAACAAAGCAACCAAATAACCAAATTCATGTATCATGCATCCAAATATCAACAATGAAATCACACATGCAATTTGTTACCTGCAATGTCCTCTTGTTGTACTTTATTTTCCAACCTCCTCCTTGTTCTCCCTTTCTCTCCTTTACTCGATTGCGTATGTCCAAGTGCTTCCTCTCTCTTCCTTTAGAGCTATCTTTCATAAAATCATCAAAGTTATAATTGAAAAAAGTTGAACCAAAATTTGTGGCAAAAGTTATGAACTATTTCTCTTATGCCTTTTTACCATTGATGACTAGTCTCTTCCTTTCCTTTTTCCTTTTTCTTTCATTTTCCTTTAATTTCTCTCTAATTTCATTAGCATGCATATTTTTGTCTCTTAATATTCCTTTTCTCCTATCTTCCTTTATTCCCTTAATTAATTTCCATTAATTTCCTTTTTCCTTTTCCAATTCCTTTGTTAAATTCCAAAGCCATTAATAAACCACAATTTATGCCCACTATAGTGTTTTTCCTTCCATTCATCTTGGAATATGTGTCACATGACCTTGGACTTATTTTATCTACATATAAAATAAACTCGAGGTTGTTACAAAGCCCTCCCCCTTTTGGGAACACCATCCTCAGTGTTCTATGAAACGCATGACCAGCAAATTATATTGCCTATAGATATTTATAACACAACTCAATGCGGTATTTATAATGACAACTCTTGAAAAACATGACAAATATGTCGCTTATTGGAGTTTTATAACATAGCTCGATGCAATATTTACAATGAAACACATACATATATACATATATATATCAAAAACTCATTTTATTCAACCAGCAAATAAAGAATTATATAATTCCCCCATCTATTCAGCCATCTCCCATGTAGCTTCATCGGGCCCAAAGTTCTTCCACTTCACTTTAATGTGGTCTATTTATCTATTTTGAAGCATGAGTTTTTTCTGTTGCAATATGCATTCTGGATCTGGCTAGAAATCTCCCTCTGGTTCCACCTGCAATACAGACCAATCAAGCATATGATCAGCATCCCACACATATCTCTTAAGCAATGAAACATGGAAAAAATCATGGCCTTTCACTATTGGCAGTAGTTCAAGGTTGTAGGAAACTGGTTTAATCCTCTCCAGGATCTCAAAATGCCATCAATACTGAGGTGCCAGCTTGGCACATGACCCAATCCTCAAGGAGCTCCTCTTGGGATTGATGCACAAATACAAATGCTCCCCAACCTAAAACTCCTTGAATTCTCTACGTTTATCGACAAAACTCTTCTTCTTGTCTTGTGTTGGCTTTAACTTCATTCTAATAACCTGCATATCCTGCTCCATCTCAGCCAACATATTCGGTCCAATCAACACCTTGTTCACTGGATCACTCTAGTTGATAGGAGTATTACAAATCTACCCATAGAGAGCCTCAAATGGACACATCTTCAAGGATTCCTGATACACATTGTTATAGACAAAATCCACCAGTGGAAGGTACTCCTCCCACTTCCTTTGTTGATGCATGACATACATCCTCAACATATCCTTGAGGATCATGTTAACCCTCTTTGTCTATCCATCCATCTAAGGATGATAAGTTGTATTGAAGGCTAACTCTATCCCTAAGCTTGCAAAAAAATCCTTCCAAAACTTGGAAGTGAACTTAAAATCTCTATATGATACAATCTTCTTGGGAACCCCATGAAACCTCATTATCTCCCCGATGAAGATATAATCTACCTCACTAGTTGAATTAGTATACTTCACTACAATGAAGTGAGCCACCTTACTCATTCTATCAACCACAACCATGATGGAATCATGGTATCTTGATGTCCTTGGAAAACCTATAATGAATTCCATAGAAATTACCTCCCATTTATATTTCGGAATTGGAATAGGCTGCAACAAACCATCTAGATGCTTGCATTCAGCTTTCACCTGCTGATATTCCAAGCACCTTGCAACAAACTCAACCACCACTTTCTTCAATTTCTACCAATAATATAACTTATTATTAGTTTTCAAGGTATTTTCTTATCCTAGGTCGCCTAAATATGACTTGACATGAAACTCTCTCAAGATAATCTTCTTCAACTCATTGTTATCTAGCACATAAATCTTTCTTTTGAATCTAACCAAGCCATATGTTATGAGGTGATACTCCTCATCCCTATCACCTTCACCTTGTTGTTGCAATTTATGCTTCAAATATTAATACCTCTCATCATGTTGACTTGCATGCAAGATTCACTCCTATAAATACATTCCATAAGAGCTCAGAGTTGAAATGTGATTCACTTGTACTCTCCTACTGAGAGCATATGCAACCTAGTTCTCCTTGCCCTTGATGTACCTGATCTAAAAATAAAACTCACTAATATTATCCAACCATCTAGCTTGCCTTGCATTCACATTGGGTTGTTCAAATAGATACCTCATCTCACTTTGATCACTCATCAGAACAAATCTCCTTCCAAGGAGATAATTCCGCCACATTTTCAATGCATGAATGATCGCTGCCAACTCAAGATCATGTCTCACATAGTTCTGTTATTTTTCATTAAACTTCCTTGACTCATAGAAAACCATCTGTCATTCCTGCATTAGGACTCCACCAAGTCCTTGCAAGTATATATACAAACCAAGAACTCCTTATCAACATTTTCAATCTTCAAAACTGGAGAATTTCTAAGAAACTGCTTCAACTGCTCAAAACTATACGCACACTCCTCATTCCATTCAAACATTTTCCCTTTCCTGTGCAAGGATGTGATAGGATAGCCAATATTTGAGAAGTTCCTGGTGACCCACCTATAATAACCTACTAGTCCCATGAATGATCCGACCTCATACACATTCCTCATTGATGGCAACTCCATGATAGCTTTAATCTTTTCCAGGTCCATTGTTATCCCTTCCTTTGAAAAAACATGTCCCAAGTAATGAATATGATTCTGAAAGAAACTACACTTGTTGATATTGGCATACAACTCATGATCTCTCAACAATCTCAATACCATTTCTAGGTGCTTTGCATGCTCCTCCTCATTCTTGGGATATACCAATATATCATCAATAAATACTATCACAAAATTACCCAAATAGGGGCGCAACACATTGTTCATCAGACACATGAAGGTGGATGGAACATTGGTAAGAAAAAAAAAGGGACCATCACAAAATCATAGTGCCCATACCTTATAAATAATGAAATCTTATAGATTCCTTCTTCTTTGATGTGCACCTGATGATATCCTAGTCTCATATCAATGTTCGAAAACACTACAATTGCCTTCATTTGATAAAAAAAATCATCAATCAGTGGCAATGGATACATTTTCTCGATAGTTGCCTTTTTTAACTTCCTATAATCAATGCACAATCTAAGAGTACCATCCTTATTCCTTGCAAAAAATATTGGTCCACCCCAAGGAGATACACTTGGCCTTATGTATCCCTTATAAATAATTTATTTAAGTTGCAAATTCAACTCCACCAACTTCGGAGTGCTCATCATGTAAGGTGCCTTAGATGTTGGTGTTGCTCCCAGTACCAACTCAATATAAAATTCCACCTCTCTATGAGGAGGCATCTCTGGAATATCTGCAGGAAACTGTTGTGCCATGCAACAACTCCCCCCCATTTTTATTTTTTAAAATAATCTAGACCTTTGATAAATAGAAATAGGGACCCTTATTAAAAATATATTTTTCATTTTAGATAAAAAAAATTATAACTCCCAAAAAAGATTTTTGCTTTTGTTTAATAAGAACATGAAAACAAAAAGAAATTATTTAAAACATCCTTGAAAATACCCTATCGCAAATCACATCCTACATGATTTTTTTTCATTAAAATATAAGTAAAAAAATAGGGAAATCCCGATTTTTCGATCAGCAATCAGAGTTTTTCAAGTGACATTACAAATCGCATATCTCGGATTTACGTTGTAAAACTTTAAGCAATTCTTACCAAAGTTCCGATAAAGCAATTTTGAGATACTACGACTTCTGCGATTTTGCGATTTCGCGATATTGCGTATTGCATAAACAAAATGTAATCTACTTCATCAAGATAGATTCAAAGGGCGCGATGTGATGGATTTGACAAGGTTTTACGTGAAATAAATCATGTTCGAAATGATTAAGTGTGTTTCCTCATCCCAATGCAAGTAATTATTGTTTGGTTATGGATAATGAATGGAACATCTTCTTCCCATATCTTTTCTTTTCAAATTGGTCATTTCAAATATATATTCCATCATTTGATAATTATTCTATTTTTATAGGGATTTTCCTTCAAGATATGTCCATCCGCAAGGTAATTCAACAGCATAACAAACAGACTGTTGCGAAAGAAGAATATACATAAATGTCGCCAATAGTCTTAGATACAGTCTGACCTGCTGTTGGAGGTGCCACAAAGTGGCAAGCTATCTATACCATTCTCAAAGACGAAGAACCTGAAGTAGTGGAAGTCACGGCTATTGCCAATGATGTGACACCCTCAAATTTACAGTTCAAAGATATTGCATGCTCTTTCCTCTATAGGATAGTAGCAAGGGCTACTCTTCTTCCATATACTGACATGATTAGATGGGTGTTCGAAAATTCAACAATCAAAGACAAACAATTAAGAACCTTCATGAATGAGATTCTAGGTTCTTTCAGAGCTAAAGATCTTAAATTCATATATAAGTTTCCCGACCCACAAGACATCTACAACAATCATTTTTTTTCAAAAATTTTCTAAGAAGAACGAATACTCGTTCAAGGCAATTCAAGGTTGGAGGAAACTAGATAAAAAGTTCAAATATGAGAAAATAGGTATGTATCCTATTGTGTCACTTGCAAATCCCTACAATTTTGGAGCAACAATGCTATGCAGATTATATGGTCTTCCTGATAATACCAAGTTCTCCATAAATTGGCTTCCCCTGATTTACTCCTATTTTAATTCCGTCATAATGAATTGGGCGACTATCCTTTCTGATAATCTAGTTAATGCAATTAATGAATATCGCCAAACAAGAACTTCCTCCTCCAAATCTGTTCCCCTATTTTTTTTGAGCGCATATGTTTTTGACACCATCTGATTTTCTACCAGTTTTCCAGTTATGGGTTGGAAATGGACTCCCGAGGATCCCACCCCTGTACATTTGAGTCATAAAGAGATATGGGAGCATAATTATGCACCACATTTTCATAAGTTGTGTTATGGAGTCATATTACTGTTACATCAATTTATGTTTGATAGAGTGTGCCCTAGGTTCACCAAGGAAGCCCTTGCAGACCTTCAAATGATAGGTAGATGTTTTTTTGAAGAATCATTTCCATATATTAAAGTATTTGGAAGCTCCACTCCCCCACACATTCTTCCTTTGTATGTTTCTGATAAATTAATGGCAAGAGAAGTCGCTTACCAAAATGTTGGTAATGGACTCACCAAATATTTGAAGGATAGTAAAAAATCCTAATGGCTTAGTTTTCCAATTCAATGTGATACATTTACCCTCAACAATTTCAATCATGCATTGAAAGAATGTCAGAAAATTGAGCTTTTGAAGTTCCCCGTTTTACCCTCAAGGCAGTTCAACCCAGAGAAGATTGCTAACAAGTTTACTCAGTCAGTTAAAGTCAAACCTATCATACACACTGATGATAGATTCGAAGACATTTTCAATCAATTGAGATTTTTTAAGAAATCCAAAATTTCGTTAAATCGACCCTAAATCCAGAAGAAGTACAAAGATTCAACGAATATAGAGAACAAAGACTGAGACGTATCCCTCAAAATGTCCTATTTACCAATTATACGACTGAAGCAAGCAAAGAAGTCAAGACAGAACAAACAGATTCACAAAGTCAGAATGAACTAGATAAAATCTAGACTCCAGTTAGCAACACATTGATAAATACCCCAAAGGTATCATCTTCACAAAAAGATACAGAATTTCACACTCCAAAGGGACAAAAAGTTTCGACAAAAGAAATCATTGGAAGTCCTGGGATAACCTCCCAAGACAAAGAAGTCATTCTTGTGTTTCCAACTGATGAAATTGTTCTGAAGGTAACTGATATCCCTCCACTAGATCTATTCTACAACCTCTCCATAAAGTTGTAGTAAGGAAACAAAGAAAAAGGAGAAGGATTGAAATGCCTCCAGGAAATGAATTAATGGAATTTATATAGAAATACACTCCTTCAAATCCAATTGAAAATATGACTCAGCTATCACAAATTTTTGGGGCATACACTACTGCAACGATGGATAAGGCAGCCGAAGTGTCCATTTTGGTTCAAGAAAAATATGATAAGATCATGCAGCTACAGCATCAATTGGATGAAATAAGGAGCAGTTTAAATCAAAAGGTAGAGCACCAACTCCTCAAATTTAAGCAAGATATGGAAATGCTTAAGATAAGTCATGAAAATGACTTATCTAGCAAAAACACATTGATTAAAGAATTGAGAGAAGAACTTACAAACTATGAAGGTATTCCTATTGCAGATGAATTCATAAAAAAATCATTAGCATTTAATGCCTTACTCCCAAAACAACAAAACTTATTTATTTTACAGATGTCAGATATAATCCCACACTTGGAAATTAGTGAACAATTGACCAATACAGTCATTGACCGGAGAATTGAGTTTAATGAACTCAATACTAAAATTTCTAATTATATTTAATGGAAAAATTCAGAGGAAGGGAGAAATTTAAGTCTCCCAAAGATCAAGGAAACTTTCAAATATATCCTTTTTACTGACTGGGATGCACAGGTAAAATAGGCAGAGTTGGCCATAGCCAGAGCAGCATGTATATCAAATAATATGGTCAAAATGATTAACCATATGTTGCATACCTCTGGTTGTTTAAAGAGGGAAATCATATATAAATTCCTGATATCAGAGATTTAGAACAAAGTTGGAAAATCACAGGCTAACTCCAAGAAGAAACGCTTGCATAGCTGAAGAAGACTAATTGGGAATCATACTGGCAATTACTGGTTAAACCGCATAGTCAAGTAATGAAATTGAGTTGCTCTCTGGATTCCATACAGAAAATGCAAACACTTTTACAGGATTCTATATTTGCTGGGAAAATGAATACACAGTTCAGGAAGCCTCCACAGGTTCAGCCGATGTCAGATATTTGCAAGCAAAAAAACAGAGCTGGCAACAATCTATCATCGGGCATGACTATAAGTTTTTTTTTTTTTAATAATTTCAATTTTAGCAAATAGGCACTAGGAATGAGGAAGGTTGTTTGAAACCACCTCATAAGATATTTTGTATAATCTATTTTTTTGTAAGTAGTTAAAGTAGTATTTAAACCCTTCTCATGCATTTAGAGAAGGGTCCAGAATTTTATTGAGAACATTTACAAAGAATGCTTTATTGTAAGTTTGTAGATTCCTCAATGAAATAATGAAACATGGCCTTTTCAGTTATACATCATTTTGTTAATCACTGTTGATGCACTTTTGTATTCTCTGAAAGACTCATTGATAGAACGATTGATTGTGGCCTATTATTGTTGATCAAATGAACAAGACAATATACATCTGGTACTATTATCATGTATGCTAAATTATGTTTTTAACATTAGAGATTAGTTCAGCTTTCATGAATTATGTATGAAATCAATTATTTCTGTTTGAAATATTAGTTGCACTATTGTATGATATAAAGATAGAAATTGATTTGTTTTATATATGATCATCAGAATATGCGCGATATGTTTTACATTTTATTTGATTAATTATTTCTCAAGAGAATCATCTTACAAAATATTAATCCTATTAATTCTGTGATTGATCTAAATTGTCATAGACTGAATAGATATCATTCTAGATCGCATAAAATTGGTATTATCCTGGGTTAGATTATATTAGACTTAATTCAAATTTTTCATTCTAGAACAAATTTGTTTTAGTTTTTAGTAATTCTTTATGCAAATCTTTTTAAATAAATCCAACAATCATACAAAAACCCAAATCTGGGAAACTAGTACCATTACACCCAGTCAGAGCCACTATCCCAAACGGAAAAGGAACTGCTTTAAGGTCCGGACCGAGTGGTTATCCCCCTTGCTTTTGCCACATATTTCAAAGGCCTCAACAGAAACACATCCTGAAACTGCTACAATAAATTATACCTACTCGAGACTTCATCATCCTCAACATCCTTTCCTTTTTCACTGGAAACATGTACTACAAACAATAAACATCATTTCTTGCGGTTGCACCTAGCCTGCATAGTTGTAACCATTCTCACTAATGTAGGATTCTTCTTTCCCTGCAAGATTCTCTTTTCTCCATCATCATTTGGGCACTCAATGGCATTTTAATAGAATGACACCCTGGTATTATGAATTAACTACCAATCCATGCCCAAAATCATGTTATATGGTCCCAAAGGAAGTACATTTAGATGTGTTGATGTAGGCATATCGTTAAGATCAAATGCACAATACCTCACCTAGTGATGAACTCTTCTCTTGGTCTCTATAGTGAACTACACCAACCAATATTATGCATGCACTTCCTTATTCAACTGAAATTGAACCACCAGATCAGGTATAATATACTTATAATTAGATCTAGGATCAATCAAAATAGAAACAACTTGATCACAAATCTTACCTTCCATATCGATAATATATTTCTAATGATTTGTCTACCTATTATCCACTACTACATACATCTAGGGAATACTCTGGCCTACATCCACAATTCTTTGTGCCTCCTGAGCATTGTAAATATGAGGCCAACCACCTTGATGTGATGGACAATCTCTCATGTGATACTCTCTGTCACAATTCCAACACCTCAAAGGTTTCTTGTCGTCACATTTATTATGTTTCTCGTCAAGCTAATACCCATGTCCTCTCTCAATTACATTGAACTTCATATGAGGTCCCCCATTTTCCTTTTCACCTGCATCCTAAGATATTTCTTTCTTCTTGGGCCATTCTCCTTTAGTATTCTCATTACCCTTACAATCCTTCTTGAACTTGGGCTTATGCTTAGACTGCTCATAATAATGCTTCAGCTTTCCAATGACTTCTTCCAATGACTAAGGTTCATCATACTCATTCTAATCCTTGAATGCTAAAGGAAATCCATTGATGGACCTTTGGACCTTTGTATTTCATCCTTGAGGTAGGGAACATACTCAACAATTATAGAAATTTAGTAGTGTACTCTTGATCTGTCATGGAACCCATCTTGATATCATAGAATTCCTTGGTATTTCCATCATAATACCTCTCATATAGGTACTTATTCCTTAATAGTCTTCCAAATTCATCCCAAATCATCTCCTCCTCCCCAATAACTCTAATATGCTTAACATATTCCCACCAAATATTTATCTTTCCCTTCAGACTTAATGTATCTATATTTCCTTTCATGTTCTTTGAATAATCATGCAATCTGAAGAACTTCTTCATCCCAAAAAACCATGCTTCTACATCTTCTGATTTCTTCATTTATCCATCAAAAATAGGAGGCTTGGCTTTCTTGAACTCCTCTGGAAATTTCTCCCTCTCACTCCTCCTATAAGGATGTTGGCGGTGATGGAGATGATGTCTCTTAAAACTGAAGCTAGAGTAAAATCCATGAGTGTTAGCCCTCCTATCAAGTGTATCCAAGGATCTACCACCTCTCATTGTATCCCCTTGTCCATCATATGACCCTTGTGATACCTACTTCCATCTACACCATTTTTCTTTTCTTCCTATCCATGACTGATCCCCAGCTGTCCCTGATTCTGTAAATCTAAAAGGCTATGAAGAATAATTGTATTAAACTCAGCTTGATTTTCTTGATAGTTGGCAAGCCTTTCCTGTGCCTCAATCAATTGCTCATTTTCTGAGGCTTGCAACTCATAATCTAAGCCTTCAAACTTCTCAATGTATCTACCAAACCAAGATAATGTCCCTCTCCTTACTACTCGACTGATCTCTCCCATCCTACGAAGGTCTCTTTCAGACTGTATGGAGAGTAATATGAAATATACTCAACTTTTTTCTCTTCATCTCTAATCCTTCTATTTCCTGTAATATACCATTTTTAGTTATATAAAACATAACAAAAAACATACCTCAAGGTACCCCAAGGGAGGCTACTGCATCTACACAATCCAATCCAGATTAGCACGATACAACATCACAGGCATAACAACTCATACATGGATATCATAACGATAATAATAATTAGCTAACATGCATGCATGGTAAACATATAAACAACTTACATGCAAGCATAACAATCTGGATTTACCCAGAGTTACAGTGTTGAAACCTCGTTCTGATACCACCTAATAACCACCCCATCCCACATTTACCCACTTTTACAAGCTCTCCAGGTAAACATGAGCTAAGAGTTACTATGATGTGACCCAACATCGAAATTACAGTTATGGAAGTGGGGTCTACTAACTAGAAACTTACTAAATCTTTTCAAGTACATCATATCACCTAGGTGTTAGACCACAACCTGTGGTGCTCAGAACCTGATCTAGAACTTATTTTTACCTGATCTCACAGTCGAGTCACACACATAATATTCTATGAGTTCAGATAGAAAGCTCGAGCCACACACATAAGTCTCCCTCCGTGCGGTTGAAGCTGAAATTTACTAGTTCCATGCATGAAGTAGTAAAATCAATGCCACATTTTCAGGGCTAGCCTATAGGCCACTGCTTAGAATAGCCTACAAATTTCCATAATCAAATCCAAGGTAATGACAAGTCAATATGATGAATTTTAAGGCTATAAAGTTACCAAACAAGCCAAACATAGGATTTACATCTTGTCAAACATATGGTAAACATGATAATTTATAGGTCATGAATGCATATCTGTTCAAGTCTCCTTAACTTCATCAAGGAATCATCAAGAAGGCTCAATGCCCTCTCAAACTAGTTGAAACAACACTATTTAGTCCATGCATTCAAATAACCATTCAATAACTTATCAAATCATGAATAGGATCCATAACCAGAGCACATCATTGAACCAGGCCTATAACCAACATATAACCAGAATGAATCCATGGTAAATCAATCATAAAATCAAGACAATAATTAGTAATTTTTCTCATTAATCACAATAAGGAAATAAATCACATTAACATGTACAAATGCTAAGCAATCAAGGGACTTCCACGTACCACCCGACCATAGGTTGAGGTGAACCAAATCTCTATTTAAGCCAATCACCGTCGTGCCATATTCCAAGCTTAAATGTGGTATCATGTGGGTTAAACCAAAATAAAATAAACCAAGGCTTCCAGATTCCAGGCAACCCCAACCCTTAACCATAGTGATTTCACCTAAACTAGTCCAAAAATCACTAACACCAAACAATCTTGGATGCCTCCAACTTTCTTCACCACATCTAGAGAAATTTTCATATCTCCACCCATATGTCAAGAGTTCTAGAGAAATCCCATCTCCACCCTTGACCCTTGGGAATTTTCCTACGACCACCTTAACAAGATCCATAGTCTAACACCCATCCAAAGCTTAAACTAAAACAAGGCACCCACAATACCATGGTTATCCAAGAAATGGCAAGGAAATGTTGAAAACCATTGTTAATCGAGGGAAAACCCATGCCCATGACAGAGAAGCAACCAAATAACAAAATGCACATACCATGCATCCAAATATCAGCAATGCAATCATAAATGAAAGTTATTACCTGCAATGTCCTCTTGTTGTAGTTGAATTTCCAAACTCTTACTTGTGCTCCCCTTCTATCCTTTGCTTGCTTTCTTCTGTCCAAGTGCTTCCTCTCTCTTCCCTAAAAGCTCTCTTTCTGAAAATGATCAAAGCTAGAACTGAAAAAAGGTGTCCCAAAAGTTGTGAATTGTTTCTCTGATGCCTTTTTATCATTGATGTCTAGTCTCTTCCTTTCCTTTTTCTTTTTTCTTCCATTTTCCTATAATTTCTCTCTAATTTCCTTAGCATACATATTTGTGCCTCTTCATATTCATTTTTTCCTATTTTATTTTATTCCTTTAATTAATTTTCATCTATTGCCTTTTTCCTTTGTCAATTCCATTGCCAATTTCCATAGCCATTAACAAACCACAAGTGATTCCCACTATAGTGTTTTCCCTCCATTCAACTTGAAATACGTGTCTGATGACCTTAGTTTTATATTATTTACATATAAAATCAACCTGGGGTTGTTACACTCCCATCTGGTCCTTCACCTTTGTGAAAAGTGATGGTTTTTTGTTTAAAGATGAAGAGGGTTTTCAATTGTGCCCTCCATAAATAGAATCAACACACCCACACTAAAAAGAAACAATTATCTCACCTCTATGGTACGACAATTTGACTTGGAAGTGGGTAATGGTATTTTTTCTTGTCCCATACCTTCTATTGATAGTGCCAAATCCCACTAGAACCTCATGGAAATCGTGGCATGGTGCAACATGAAATTCCTCATTAATTAATGGGAGTTTTCTTGTCCCACATTCCCGTTAACATCATGTATTCTATCATCTCTAGGCTAACTCTAGAGATTGTGCTCTTCGCACTTAGTGCAACATATTATTAGGGCCAATCACCATTATTAGGCACTTATTCACAAGATTAGTGGTAATAACGTAGAATAAGATTAATGTTACGCCTTTATAAATTTATGGTTTTCTTTTACAATTTCACTAAGGCTGATTCAGCCCATAAGCAAGGTTGTTCTTTGTGAACTCGGGCTCGAAGTCTTAAGGAATTCATTAGCCCTACATAGCCATCCTCGACATAAGTGTAGTAATATTTTTGTATTAGACTATAAATAAAAAAGAAAAATTAGCCCATCATACACAACATAAATACACGCAGTCTTTTATCATGCCATCTGCAGCACTTTAACAACATAATTCACTAGTTATAAGACACATTAACTCATTTTCAATTCTACACGCACCATAACAATTTAACGGGGTTTATTAAATAGTTATTCCTAATATTTTTTGTGGGCCTTCAATATCCTTTACATAGAAGATGTTCATGCATGTCATATAATGGAGATCACACATAGTAACAATGAAAACGAAGTTACCGATCAAACGAGAATTGTTACCTCAAAACAAGAACTCTAGCTAAAAAACATGAAAAAACAGTCTGAAAACGAAAAGTGTTGATGTTGGAAGAACGATTTTTTTCTTTTCTTTTTTCTTTTTCTTTTCTTTTTTCTGGGGTAAATTTTCAACATTTTTTTTAAAATGTTAGTAAAATCCAAATTTTTTTGTGCAAAAAACACCATGAAAATGAAAAGTGTTGATGTTGGAATAATGTCTTTTTTTTTCGGGGTAAATTTTCAATACTTTTTAATAATGACGTTAAAGATAAAATATCGTGACTCTGGAAAAAACTTAACAATTCAATGATTCTCGAGGATAGCATTAAAGATAAAATATCACATCTTTGAAAAGCCTTAAAATTTCAATGATTTTTAGGTATGAAATTAAAGATAAAATATCACATCTCTGAGAAACCTTAAAATTCTAACAATTATCAAAAATAGTGCTAAAGAAAAAATAATTAAAAAAAAATTTCACCATAGCATTAAATATAAAATATCATGACTTAAAATTTTGACAATTTTTCAACCATGGAATTAAAAGCAAATATTATTACTACAAAAACCCTAAATTTTCAACATATTTCAAGCATGGCATTATGGAAAAATTTTATGACTAAAGAAACTTTAAAAATGAACACCTGAATGAAAGGGTCATTATACCATGAGTAATTTATTTTTTAAATGTTAAAAGTATAGCAATTTTAAAATGTACCAAGAGTAATTGATTTTTCAAATGTTAAAAGTAAAGTGATTTTAAAATATACCAAGTGTAATTTCTTTTTTCAATGTTAAAAGTATAGTGATTTTAAAATATACCAAGAGTAATTTATTTTTTAAATATTAAAATAATAGCGATTTTAAAATCTTAGCCTAAGACAACGTGACACATTGCAACAAAAATTTAAAAATCAACCATCAAATTGAGACGCACTGTAGGCGAACTGAACCCATTGTAATGAAAACTTAAATACGAACTATGAAATTGACACAATGTGTGGGCAAACTCGATCCATTATAACAAAAACTTTTAAATCAACTATCAAATTAACACATAATGGGATCAGATTACTAGTCTAGCATTGACACGGACCCTGCAGAATATATATATATATATATATATATATATATATATATATATATATATATATATATATATATATATATATATATATATATATATATATATATATACAAATGAAACAAAAATTCAAACATTGAACAAACATAAAACAAAAACACAAAAAGTAAAAAAAAAAAAAGTAATAAAACATTAAAAAAATAAAAATCATGACAAAAAAAAATAAAAAGACAAAAAAAACAAACATAAAGATGTAAAAAAGAACATAAGTAACTTATAAAAAATAATAATTTAAGAAAAAAACAATTTAAATGAAAAATATAAATAAATTAATTTAAAAAAAATTATTAGAAAAAATACTTATTTTACTTAAAATATTTAAAAAATTAACAGAAAAATAAATAAATAAAACCTAAACATTAAAAAAAGGGATTGGATTATTTAAAAAAAAGGTAATACATTAAAATAAAATAAAAAGGAGAAAAAAAAAACATTGAAAATAATTAAAAACATTAAAACAATTTTGTTTTAATTTTTTTTTTAAAAAGCACACATTACAAACAATTAAAAAATTTTAAAAATAAATAAATAAATAAACATTTAAAAGAAAATAAATTCGAAAAACAACATTAACAAATTGAGACCCATAGGCCCTGGGAAGCCAAGGTCGATTAAAGTAATCGACCTTGGTCGTCAAGGGCCTACAGGGCTTCAAACCTGAGCGATGGGGACCAAATCATTCTCACCCAGGGCAAACAGGGCTTCAAACCTCATTTGGGGGGGAGCAACTCCTTCCCGCCTAGGGCCCCTGGGGCCTCAGACTTGGGTGGGGGGAGAAACTCCTTCTCACCCAGGTCTAAGGCCTCGCAAGCCCTAGGCGACCATGGCCTCCTCGGCTTTGGTCGCCTAGGTCCAAGAGGGCATCAGATCTGGGCGGGGGGAGCAACTCCTTCCCGCCCAGACCGGAGGCCCCACAGGCCCTGGGCGGCCATGGTCTTCTCGGCCTTTTCTCACCCAGGCCCGAGGCCTCGCAGGCCCTAGGTGGCCATGTCCTTCTCGACCTTTGTCACCTAGGCTCGAGGCCCCGTAGGCCCTGAGCAGTCATTCCTACAAGGCCTCGATCCTAGGCCGGGAGAGCTGCTCTCCCCCGTCAATGCCAGTGGGGCCTCTATATTTTTTTTTAATGATGTTTTTTTTAATAGTTATTTAATTTTTTTATTTTTATTTTTTATTTTTTTTATTTTTTTTTTAATGTGTTTTTATTAATGTTTTTTATTTTATTTTTTATATTTTGATGTTTTTTTATTTATTTTTTTAATTCTTTTAATTTTTTATTATTCGTTATGTTTATTTTTTTTAATGTTTTTTTTTAAATTTAATTGCATTTTTTATTTTTTCAATTTATATGTTTTAAATTTCATTTTTTAGGTTTTTGTTTTTGTTTGTTTTTTTTTACATTTTTTTTACTTAAATTTTATCTGAATCATAAATTTAAAAAAAAAACCTTCAAATGTCATCATCTTTGGATATAAATTTTCATAAAATTTGTTATTTTTCTATATTTTTTTATTCAATTTTTTCATAAAAATATTTTATTTAATATGTCATTTTTAGCGAAAATGTCGTGAAATACATATTTTTTTAATTATATCTATATGCAAAATGTGGATTTTTTGTCGAGTGTTTAAAATTATTATTTTTTAGTGACAAATTTTTTTATGTGTATTGAAATATTAATTAATGATATATAAATATATAAAAAAACCTAACCTCAAAATATTAATGTTATTATTTTTTTTAAACTTTGCAAAACAAATTAAAAATTTTATTTTTAAAAAACATTGCAAAGAAAAAAAAAAAACATATGTTTGGAAAACTCTTTAAAAAAAAAACATCTTAAGACAAAAAACAAGAAGCGGAATAATACAATTTGAAAAATAAAAAACTTAAATAATCAATGTTTTAAAAAAAATGTGCATAGTTAGGACATAAGAAATTCAAAGTGTAAAAAATATGGCTTAAAAAAATGTTGATGCTTTTCAAAATGTGAATGAAAATAACTAACATTTAAAAAAAATTATCCACACTTAATACATTATAAAATTTAAAGTGTCAATAATAAGACCTTTAAAAACAAGGGTTGACTCCGCATCAGCACTTTTCAAAACGGTATGAAAATCACTAACATTTAAAAAAAATTGTTCATACTTGATACATAAGAAAATTTAAAGTGTCAAAAATAAACCCTCTAAAAAAAAGGGTGTTGATGTTGCATCAACACTTTTCAAAATTAGCATGAAAATCACTAACATTTAAAAAAAAAAAAAAATCATACTTGATACCTAAGAAAATTTAAATTGTCAAAAATATGCTCCAAAAAAAACCGTATTTTGAATAAGCACTTTTCAAAATCAGATGATATTTCTGTTTCCTCAAAAAAACAAGTAATTGGTAAATTTCTCGTTTGATCGGTAACTATGTTTCAATTGGTTATGTAAATTAATTAGACATAACATGTAGTTATATGCAACTTAGGAGCATATCAGCATCATAGGGATCTGCAATTCCTTACAATAATGAGAATCATTCACATAACCCATCACTTTACAATGCACAGGAATACATACTCCTCATTGATAGTGTTCAAACAACCATTTTCATAAAACAACATCATTGATTATTTATAATGCATCAAAGTAGATACACTTATATGTATAGATTAGAAGAATGGGAACTTAGAGAGGAATTTCAACTCTCTTCCCAATTGTAGGCTAATTGTACAACTATTATTTTTTGTAGTTAACCACCCTCGAGCCAGATTCAGAGCTTGAGGAGTGAAGTGCTCAAGTGAATTCACACTATTTTAGTTAACAAATTCACATGGGAATCTAGACTACATAGTGCCTCCACTTGACAACCAAGAGTCCAAAGTACAACGTGTATCCACCTAAAAAAAACTTATGGGAATTCAGAGCATGAAGTGCTCTACCCAATTAATTAGTACAAGAATATATAGCTTAGAGTATCTCCGCCTGTTTCATTCTTCAGCCTGTTTCATTCTTCAGGAATCCAAGGCCCATAGTGCCTCCACCTACAACCTAGCAAGAATATAGATCACACCATGTCCCCACCTAATAAAACCCATGAGAATCCATATAACTTGGTTCCCACCTAATTTCACCAAACATGGGAATCTAAAGACTCAATCTCCACTTGTTAAGACAACACAAGAATCTAGAGCTCATGCCCAGTACCTCCACTTATTGTCTCTCTCCTTCCACGAGCTTCCTTCATTGTCTAACCTTCCTCTCTTTTTTAATGTCTTTAAATACCCTTCACTTACCACACTATTATTCCTCTTATGTGCATTCCTTATCTCGAATTCCTCCATCCTTCTTTTCTTATCTATTTTTTCATGTTGCATGTTAACTATAGCCAACATATCCCATGAGAGCGGGACTTGCAAATCCTCTGTTGAGGCACCCATACGCCAGTTTTAATTCTTCTACAACTTATTTTTAATTCAACAAGGATATAGGTGGGAATTAATTGTGGCACCCAAATTTTGGCTATCTCCCCAAGCCATTTCCAAGTAGCTTCACCTCCATAGACTGAATTCATGTCCACTCTAAATAAAGTCATCATTTATAATTTACATCAACTTACAAGAATAATTCGTATAGTAATATTTACATGAGGGTGACAAAAAGGGTTGTTATAGAACCCACCCCCTTAGAGAAACACCATAATTGGTGTTTTATACCCGAACACAGAATTTACAGTGAGCTTTATATACACAACTCTTTTTACATTCATGTTTACATTTACATATGCTTACCTAGGAAACAAAAATTGGTATTGAACCCTCATCTGATCAGATATTTCCAAAGTGGCTTCATTTGGTCTAAAGTACTTCCATTACACCTTGACATTCTCAGTCACTTGATTCTGGAGTGTGATCCACCTCCAATTTCAAGTCATGCCATTCATTGTGCTCAATGCTCCTTCAGGGAGAAAATTTAGTTCATTTTTTCCATAGATACACCTAATGCATCTTTTATCCCAATCAGTATGCATATGATTCTATGAAAACAAATTCACTTTTCAAGTTTTGGCATACCCTTCCCTGCTTCATTAGTCCCTTAGATGATCATTTTCCTCTTCCATGCAGTCATTCACCTTCCAATTTTAGGCATCCCCTTCTCTATTTCCTCGTACCCTTAGCAAGGCTTTGTCACATGGGAATAATTTTCTCTTCCCTTCTTAAATAACACAACACATGTGTCATGTCATATGTCATGGAGATTAGTGCATATCACAAGGTTCTAGTGTCACAACAATGGCCCAGTTTTCTAAATTCTTCCACTCCAGTGTGTGGTTGTTGCACAAGCTGGTATTATTGAGCTAATATTGTATGCCTTGTAGTCATCATCCTATCCTCATGTTGGAAAATTCAATAGTTCTCCTACATCCAAAGCATATGAGCCTTATGAGTTTCATTCTAAGACTTTTAATTCAATTCAAAACATAATTCTATCAGTAAATGTATTTATGAGGTTGACCATAAAAAAATTAAATTGATTTCAAATCATAATTTAAATAAATAATTTCTTCAATCTGGTAATTAATACTTATCTTCTGTTACTCTTAGCTTCCTTGACCATGCAATCACTGAGTGGTATGTACACCTTATATTTACATGCAATTTTTAGATCCATATTTACCGAACAAGATCCATGCAATCCACTACTAAGCATTACAAGAATCCAAAGCACGTCTCCACCTATTGCGCACTACAGGAATCTAAAGAACATCTCCACATGTTGGGTACTAATGAGCTAAATTATCCATGTAGTCTCTAGCCAACTCCATATTTAAATCCATATCACAAGAATACAAAGCATGTCTCCACCTGCTAATCACTACAAGAATATGAAGCACATCTCCACTTGTGGATATACTGCTCCACATAGTCTTTTTGTACAAATCCCAATTGGCTTCCTCATGCTCACATCCCTTGTGAGCATGGATATATTTCTTCCCCCACTATTTACTTGCCTCTTTATGCCTTGGTAACCCCTCATGTTGGGCAGTCTACCTATCCCAAGGCTTTCTTGTATGGACCCTGTTGGAGCAGGGTCCCTTAAGATCGTAATTTTAGTAAAAATATAGTACTTTTTGTAATTCTAAGTCATTCACGCTAAGCAAGGCATGGTTCAATGGGCTTTGGGGCGGCTCAAAGCCCCTCATGAGTTATAATGGGCAAAAGGGTAGAAATTATGGGTCACAAACCATATTTTGCGGACCTTAGATGAGCGCAGGCTAAATATATAAATAGGAGTCTAGATCGAGTCAGATAGATAAGTTATAAGTAAGTAATTGATAAGATTATGATGTTATGAGTTATAAAGCAGGTTTTTTCTGGGTATAAAAGGCTCCTACTGGCTGTGTGCATGGGTAGAACTAAAGTATTGTAAGGATGCAATGAACTGTGAATGAATAAATGATTGTTTTGGGATAATTCTAAGTATCAAATACATCTTTGTTTTGCTTTATGATCTATTTATGTGTATTATCTCTGTTTACTACATTATCATTGTTTGGATCGTTTGCTTAACTACTTTCTGCCTTATATGAATGTTGAATGCATAGATCTGTTACTGTCAAATTTTAATGTTATGTATTAAGATTGTTGAAGGCATTGCGAGACCTTTATCTATGCATGCGCAAGGTAACCTGCGTAAACTGACCTAGATCTGCCTGGTTAGGGTTTCCTTTGCAAAGTTCAGTCTATTTTCATTGTAGATCTAAAGGCACCCACATCATTTAATTCTCTCTCAGGGTGTGGAAACCTAGTTCCAGCACCCCCCCATACTACTTCGAGTGAGACTTTCTCCTGCGCAAGTAGGTAAGTGCCGAAAGGGCCAGTAGTAAGAGGGTTTTGTTGGTTAAGCTTAACTCCAAACCTGGGTCAGGACCCCTCAAGCCAACAAATGGTTCCATTTCCAGGACCGGGATAATTTTTAGAGAGACTGGATGATGTGGCGGTCATCGAAGCCTGAGTTATAATACTGGTTTGAAAATAAAATTCAAGAATTTTCCATTAAGGAAAACAGAAGTAAGAAGTTATCTTTTGAATATTGGAAACAAAAGTATATTTTCACAGAGGTTCATGAGATCTTCCTTTTGACCTTTGCGCAAGAATTACAGGAGTGGTTATCAAGATTAGCTGAGTTCCAAACCTACTGGTAGGATGATAAGGTCACTTAGTGGACACTTGAGTTAATCCAACAATTAAAGCAGATTGATAATTCATCACCTGTACTGTAGATCACTGGGTTGACAACATCTTGGGTGGGTTTGTAACAGAGTTTGCAGTAGATCAGTTTTTGTCATATTCTAAAGCTGAAAGGAGGTTCTTCAAAGGATTGAGATGTAAATTCATATGCTCTCTCCTTTTGCTGATTAAGATGATATTATGTGAAAAGGTGTAATATTTCCAATTAGCCATGAGCTATTTGGAATATTAATTTTTGTTTTGCTGCTTTTTTTTATGAATAAGAGGACAATGGAGGCCCATAATTCTCATTAATAATGAATAAATCAATTCCAATGTAAAATTAAAACATCTTGGCAGCTTAATTGAGCACCCTTAGGTGTTAAAAGGGGATGGAACATCTTGACTGGGTCAACTTTGATCAAATCAATAGCGCTGTCATGGAGGAGTGGTAATCAATGAGGGACAACGCACTTTTAGATGGAGACACCTTTCATGGAAGTAGGGTCATAAATGAATGGGCTTAGGGTTTGGAAGCTCATATCTTATAAAAGGAATACGATGGAAGACATATTCATTATGTATCGGTATATGATATTTCTGAATATATGGTTTGTTTAGACATATAGCTTTCTTTGGTTTTTTAGCTAATACTACAAGTATTGTTTAGCACTAGGTGTTCCTGATCAGGAATCCCACCTCTTCCATTGAGAAGCTCTTGGAGGAGTCTTGTACTTCACTTCCACTATCAGGAATTTTGCCAAAGCTTCATCTTACATCTACAGCATAGATCCTGTTGAGGGTTGAGTTGTTTTGCACGTTGTAGTAGTGGAGACCATATTTGGGTCACTTTAGTACTTATTTTTAGTGGAGAAGGGTTCCTTTCCATTGGGAGGATAGTAAGGAAGGCCCTTGTGCTTATTTTCAGATCTTGGCATCAAGCCACTTATTTATTTTCCCCTACAGTGCAGTTTTTTTCCAGATGTGCATTATTTTGAGGGAGGAGTTGCTGGGTGGTTTCCGTACACCATTTGGAGAGGAGGTTTACTAGTGAAGGGGATATTCCTTTCATCTAGGATATCTATTGGAGGAAGCTGTACTATTTTTTATATCATATCAGCCACACTTTCTAGATCTACATATTGCAGTGAATCTTTAGCCCTAGGGCTTGATTCATATCTTGTACATGGTGTTTTGTTGAAAACCCTTTAGGGGTTCTTCATTGGAGGTTGTATAGTGCCTAGATATTTATTGGATCTATATTTTGAGGAATATATCAGCCCATGTTATTTTTTATCTTCATTTGATGTAGAAATGCCTTTTAAACATCATTGTAGCAGTCTTTCTGCATTTTGATATATAGTAGCAGCACCTCTTTTGAGAGTTTTATCCATTGGAGGCCTGTTCTATCTTAATGTACATATTATGGCCCATTTCATATGCATATTTTTCTATTGTTATTATGATTATAAGGTCTCCATATTGGTCTCCAATTTTCATGTAATGTTTTCCACTGTTATTCCATGGTTTTGCACTATATTCCTGCTTTTCCCATTTGGGAATATTACAATGGTATCAGAGCATAATATTGGCACAACCTGTGCATCTTGAAAAGCCAATATGTCATCTGAAGAAGGAGATCCTCTTATTGATAGAGAGAAGAGGTATCAAAGAATAAGACACTGGAAGTTTTATTATACAAATGACAAAGAAGACAAGGGTAAAACCCCTTTATCTGGAGGAGAAGATGAAGAGAAAGAGTTTCCTAAGATTCTTCTCAAAGCTATGCAAGACATTTTTAGAGAAATAAAGGAGATGAGGATGGATAGATACAAGGAATCCCCTAAATGATTTCAACATGTTGAAGGCTCCATAATTTCTCATCACTGGGGTGATCAACTAGTGCAGCAACAACAAGTTTCCCAATGCTCTACAATGCCTACATTCTTAGCGGTGGGAAATGAAGGGTTTCAAGAACAAGAATCCATTGAAGACTACTTCATGGATTATGAGTCTCAAACTCAGAGATTCAAGGATCACTTGATTTTTTAAGAATTTTTTAAAATCAAGGACAATGGGAGACCCAGGCATCACAATAGAGGAGCAGGATTCATTCAGAATCATTATATACACTGCACTATGGGCAGATTTTTCTTACCCAACTTTGATGGGTCATCTAAATGCATTTCCAAATCATGGGTAGAGAAGATTGACATATACTTCCATTTGAACAAAGTTTCAGAGATGGAGGCCATTAAGATAGTAGCGTTGTACCTTGAGGGTGAAGCACATGATTGGTGGTTCCATGGCTTGTCTACATTGTGTCATGTCAATGTGACTGCATATTCAGAGTTCACAAGGAGTTTGGTGAAGAGGTTTGATAGAAGAGATCCTGAAGCACCTTTCATGGGGCTTGCAAAGCTAAAACAATTAGGTAATCCAAAAACATATATTTCTGAGTTTTTAGAACCTTTTGTTATGGTTCCTGATTTATCTACAACAAGAAGGGTCTATATGTTCATTGATGGGTTAGATGAACCTCTTCATGGGTTGGTTAAGTCTACCAAGCCCACTACCCTTCAAGATGCCATTGAAAGAGTTAGAGATCTTCAAGATTCCTTTCCAAAAGAAAAGGAAACATTTCAGCATAAGCCCTCTTTTACATCAAAGGGAAAAGATGAGAAGGCTACTCTTTCAAAGGAGATCCAATACAAAAAACCTCTTGATGATGATGTCCAAAGAGATTTGAGGAGGAGGAAGCTTTGCTTCACATGCCAAGAATCTTGGGCACTCGGACATAAATGTGCAGCAGGAAAGGCACACTACATATAGGTATTCTCATATGATGAGGAGGAAGAATAAGATGAACCAATAAGAGGTCACAGCGCTGACACAGCAAGAGATGAACCAACACCATCAGGAGATGGGAACGAGGCATTTTCTCCAATTGGAGGGGCTCTTGCCTCATTGAGAGGAGTACCTAAGTACTTGACCTTAAGGGTTCGAGGTTCCATCTTAGATAAAAGGGTTTGTGTTTTGATTGATAGTGGGGCTACCCATAATTTTATTGATGCCAAACTAGTGCAAATGAGGGCAATACCCACTGATGATTTTGAGGGATTTCCTATTTTGGTCCCAGGAGATAGAACTATGAAATGCATGCTTTATGTTCCATCCTTATCTGTCACCATGGGGACATATACATTGACTAATCACTTCTTTTTGGTTGACATACTTGACACCAATGTGATATTGGGTGTATAGTGGTTGATTACTTTGGGGAAGGTCACTGCAGATTGGGAGAATTTGCAGATGGAATGGGTGGATAGAAAGAGTGGAAAAACTTAAATTATTAAAGGCATGCACACATATCCCTCACATACAACCTCCACACATAAATCAGAGATGGATTTGCGCAGTGGAAACAAGGACCTAACAGTCCCATCTATTATGCACATGACTTTGGCTCATGGGACATTATTATTTTGTGGAAAACCACGTGGGAGGCCACCTGATCTAGATTTGGTGAGACATGTCTCAAATTATGATGCATCATTCATATATCCAAGAAGAATGGGATAATTAGAAGGCCATGAAATATCATTGAGATTCTTGGGTAGACTCAAGGAGGAGGGAGACACTCTCCCAACATCATCATTACCCACTCTCATTTCATATTCTGCGCTGTGGGAGGAGAAGCATGGGAAGGATAGAAACCTTCCAACATATACCTTTGGCATGGGATATGTCAAGGAGAAGGGCAGCCATACGACAAATTTTCTTTGTGATAGATTATCAGCACTGTCACTATGGAATATTGATCCATATTGGAAATCCCAACTGATGGTGAATTATTCAAAGGATCTTCTTACATGCATGATACTTGATGAATAGCTACATGAAGAGGGCTATTCAATCCAAGATTAAGTCATCTATTATCATGGTAGGATATTCTTATGTAGAGCGTCCAAGCTCAAGGAGAATTTGCTACAAATATCACATGAAGAATTCCTTTTCAGCCACACTTATTCCATGAGAGCTTACAACATTATCATGGAGAGCTACACTTGGGAAGGCTTTGAAGAGGAACTATATCGGCATTTTCAAAGATGCATGAACCATGTGGATATGGGGGAGATACATAACTCGATGAAGGAGTTATCATATCCACCTCTTTCCTCTTTTTGAATGAGAGGGGATCTATCTATGAACCACTCCATTTGTATGAGAAGAAATTTGGGTGAGGAACATGCTTATGTACATAATGATTTATTTGATGAATATTTTCATTCCTTTACCATGTATGTGCAGGAAATAGCTCCAAGGAGGAGCATTATTCCATATAAACTTCATGACCAACTTTGGGCCATAAACATTTCTGAACATGGCCACTCCCTTGGAAGATATAAGGAGATGTTGTATCACTCTGGGTGCACTCCAAAGGCACCAAACATATCTCACATTTGCAGCCATTGTGAGAATAATTGGGCAACAAGTAAGTGGTGGGGAAACCACTTACCATACCATTATCTAATGCAGTCAGGAGATATACTACGCTAGTTCCACATGTGGGATTATGACCCACCTCCATTTTTACATATTTATGTTTGCATGTACTTAGTTTTGATCCCATACATTGATGATGTGCTTATTCTTTTTATGGGAATGATTGGAGGGAGGAAGGGAGGATTATATGTGCCCTATGGGAGAGATATTCTCCATGTCCATTATGCTACATGTTTCAGGGAGAACATTGGGCAAACCATGTTTGTTTCATTGGATCTATTGCTTCCTCGTGTGATGAATCATTCTCATCTCATAAGAACTTTGGAGGAGAATTTCATAATGTGATGGATTGGGAGAAACTTAGCTTATGAGGGAATATTATCACATGATGGTGTCACCAATGGTGGAGGAGAAGAGTTACAACACTCACCTTGTTATTTTCTTGAGTAAAAGCAACATTTGGGAAGGGAGGACTGTAATATTCCCAATTAACCATGAGCTAGTTGGAATATTAATTTTTGTTTTGTTGTTTTGTTTTATGAATAAGAGGACAATGGAGGTCCATAACTCTCCTTAATAATGAATAAATCAATTCCAATGTAAAATTAAAACATCTTGGCAGCTTAATTGAGCACCCTTAGGTTTGAAAAGGGGCTGGAACATCTTGACTGGGTCAACTTTGACCAAATCAACAGTGTTGTCATGGAGGAGTGGCAATCAATGAGGGACATCGCAGTTTTAGATGGAGACACCTTGCATGGAATTAGGGTCATAAATGAATGGGGCTTAGGTTTTGGAAGCTCATATATTATAAAAGGAAGAGGATGGCAGCCATATTCATTATGTATTGTTATATGATATTTCTGAATATATGGTCTGTTTAGACATATAGCTTTCTTTGGCTATTTAGCTAAGATTGCAAGTGTTGTTTAGCACTGGGTGTTCCTGATTGAGAATCCTACCTCTTCCATTAAGAAGCTCTTGGAGGAGTCTTGTAATTCACTTCCACTATCAGGCATTTGGCCAAAGCTTCATCTTACATCTACAGCGCAGATCTTGTTGAGGGTTGAGTTGTTTAGTAGGTTGCAGGAGTGGAGACCATCTTCTGGTCACTTCAATAATTATTTCAGTGGAGAAGGGTTCCTTCCAACGGGAAGACATTAAGGAAGGCCCTTGTGCTTATTTTTAGATCTTGGCATCAGGCCACTTATTTATTTTCCCCTACAGCGTAGTTTCTTTCCAAATCTGTATTATTTTGAGGGAGGAATTGTTGGGTGGTTTCATTACATCATTTGGAGAGGAGGTTTTCTAGTGAAGGGGATATTTCTTTCATATAGGAGATATATTGGAGGAGGCTACACTATTTGTTATATCATATCAGCCACACTTTCCATATCTACATATTGCAATGAATCTTCAACCCTGGGGCTTGATTCAGATCTTGTACATGGTGTTTTGTTGAAAACACTTTGGGGGTTCTTCATTGGAGGTTGTATAATGCCTAGATCTATATTGGATCTATCTTTTGAGGCATATATCAGCCCATGTTATTTTGTATCTTAATTTGTTGTAGCAGTTCCTTTTAAACAGTGCTATAGCAGTCTTTCAACATTTTGATATATAGTAGCAGCGCCTCTTTTGAGGGTTTTTTCCATTGGAGGCTTGTTCTATCTTATTGTACATCTTATGGCCCATTTATTATGCATATTTTGTTGTTTTTATTATGATTAGAAGGTCTCCATATTTGTCTCCTATTTTCATGTAATGCTTTACACTACTATTCCATGTTTTTCACTATATTCCTGCTTTTCCCATTTGGGAATATTACAACAGGGTTTTTTGTGCAGCCACACTGACTAAATGACCCCAGATAAGCTAGAAATCACTACGCGCAGAGGAAAGTATTTTTGGGTTAATCAAAGAGGAGACATATTTGTATACAACCCTCTGAGAAACTTGCCTGACATTGATATAGCGAGCAGTGAGCCTACGTGCGCCGAAGGTAGCCTCCTGCTACTCCACAGTCGAACTCACTCAAGGGTAAGACATCTCCTACCCCACCACCGCTGCCACCAGAAGGAGATATGGTTTTGCATATGAAGCTACCCACCTTCAAGGGTGTGGGAGATGAGGACATGGATAGGTTTTGGCTTATTTCCAATGTAGTATGGACTGCAGAAAATGTTAACACTGATGTTGTCAAGAGAGCGTAGCTAGCTATGGAATTTTAAGGTCATGTGTTAGATTGGTTTATGGGATATCTGACTCAGCATGTTGATCCCACGGTTTCTCAAATTAAGGACGCTTTGAAACAGAAATTCAGACAGCCAGAGTCCTACTTGCATTATGTAACATAGTTGAAGGAAATAAAGCAAGAACCAAATGAATCTATTTGGGAGGCGGATCAGAGTCTGAAGTGCACTATCAGTGAGGGGGGATTTATATATGATGATAAGTAGCATAAGGAATGGTTTATCCCATGCTCTTTCTACATCTGCGTGAGCCTATGAATCAGCAGAAGATCGATTCTCAGGCTGAAGCCCTAGAAGTTTCTATGAAGCTGGAATCTGTGCCCAGAGTAGATGATCAATTCGGAACTCTGGAAATCTAGAATCAGTTGGAGGCAATGCACTTGGCGATTCATGACTTGCTTAGAGACAGGGGAAAGGAAGTCGGTGCAAATGTATGGTCTATACGTTGTAAGGGTTCCAGCCACACCAAATATCAATGCACTTTGTTCTCGGATTACATGCAAGTGGGAGGGCCAAATCCATTCGGCCCCAGGGATGTTGTAGGGCCGAGTGGTACTCCTACACTATTGTGCGTTGATTGTATTGTAGTTGGATGGCACAATACGGACCACTGTCATTGATTAGGAAGTTATGTGCTAGAGCTGAAGCAACAATGGTGTAGGTTTTTCTCTTCAGTTGGTCACGATGAGAACCATTGCTGCACATTCGAGCTAATGATGGATAGTGCCAACATATATAGGGTGCAGGCTAACCCATCATCACCAGCATCTCCCTCTAGGCATGGAGGATCTCCAACAAGAGGAAGGGGAGGAGGGAGAGGTGGAGGCGCAGGTCGTGGAAGAGGACAATTAATTTTCTATAACCGTGGAGACGTTGGACACTATGCATGCGATTGCCCGAACCCTGCACAAAGGTCTTGCAGGTACTATAGAAAATTTGATCATGTGATTGAAGTCTATCCTATTTTAATTTCTATAATGCAGGAAAAGAAACAGCGGACTCCTACACAGAACATACAAATGGTTAAAGCTACATCGCGCGAGGATGACCCAAGTGTAAATATAATTACACGCACTCTAGAAGGCTGATGTAGAGCCACTAATCTAGAAGGCCTCTTAAAAGAAGGAGGGACTCAACCTGTAGAAGTAAAAGGAGACTTTTATTGAAGGCAGGAAGGATTTTGTTGCTACGGGTGCGTCCACATCCAAGTCTATCATGGAATAAAAGATTGATGATGAATTCAAACCTTTCCTACAAGCCTGTATTAAGTTATTACGCAATCAGAAAGTAGTAGAAAATCTTCAGGCCCCGATAGACAGTTGCATGGACAAAGAATTTCCTCGAACTGAGACTAAGGCCATGAACAAGATCTATAAGAATAAGAAGATAATTGGTCGGGAGATGTGTATGATCGTGAAAATTGGAGAGTATGAGATGGATCAGGTCATCTTAGACTTAATTTTTGATGAAAATGTTCTACCTAAGCAGACCTGGAATAATATGGGAGAACGAAAGCTGGAATGGTCCACCATTCAGCTATGCATGGCCAATCAACAAAATATCATTCCACTTGGAAGGCTCCCACAGGTTCTGGTAGACATTGTTGGAGTAAAGGTACGTGAAAATTTTGAAGTGATAAAAATTGTGGATGATCCAGACCCCTACCTTGCGTTGTTAGGGCTGGACTGGGCCATCAATATGGGAGGCATCATCAATTTGAAGCGCAGGAGCATTATCTTTGAAAATGATGGCACTCAGGTGATAATACCTCTTAATTTGACAGAAGGAGAAAGATATACGAAACCAGTGCGAGAAGTAGATGATGTCGACCATATCTACAAGCTGTCTGCACGGGATGAGGATTGGATGAACCCTATAGCTAATGGAATGTTGAATTAGGAATAGGATAGCTTGTGTTTCTCAGATTCAGATGGGGAGATGGAAAACTGGAAGAATAGGTTGCATGATGTTTCTACGTTGCGCTGCCTCAATATCACTAAAACATTTTGATGCATCTCTTCAGAGGTAAGAGAATTACCCTATTTTGATGGTTATTTTAGTGTTGTATTATTTTTTGGAAAAATTGGAAAAGGTTGTCCCAGAAGAACAGAGGTTATGGGAACTTTATTTGGCCATGTGCACAACCCCAACACGTTGGTGGGATATACATAAAGGAATCTTTAAGGACTAGGAGGAATGTAGAAAAATGATGAAGTTGAGCTTCGAGCCTCCCGCTACCCCACCAACTAAGCTTTTCTATGGTCAGGGTGACCCACTCAAGCACCTAGCCATGTGGATGGAGGTTTGGAACGAAAAGACTTGGAACGAATGGGTTCATATGTTTTTCCATTCACTGGGACTGATACCTACTACATGGTATTTGGAAACAGAGCTGCGTCGAGGGACTCTCCATTGGATTATGATGACTGACAATTTTCTATCAACCTTTGGCTTGGTCAAGGGATCGAAGGGATTGGATGAAGCCCTACGGGATATAGAAGCACTTGTCTTCGATGACTCCCGACCTCATATAGAATGTGTTGTGCCAACATGGGAAGCACAAATGCGGGATATTGTCAATTGCAGGAACCCGTCAGTAGAATACAATGAGGAAGACCCAAGAAATATCCACATCCCTGAGTCTAAGGGGAAGCGCACAGTTGCAGGACCCTCCCTGGGAATGGTAGATGTAACTAAGCCTCTAAAGTTAGAGGAAGTCAACATTGGGATAGAATAACAACCCAAGTTGGCCAAAATAGGGGACTATTGGGATGCTGACACAGTGGGAAAGGTTGTGGAGCTGTTGACAGAGTATCAGGACTAGCTTCCCACAAAGTTCTTTGAACTCAAAGGAATTGTAGCGGATTTGGACGTTATTAAAATAGCGTTGAAACTAGATGTGCGCCATGTTAAGTAGTGACCATACCAATTAAATCCCAAGTATAAGCATAAAGTGAAAGAGGAATTAGAGAATATGGTTTCTGCAGGAATCATTGAGCCTGTAGAGAATTCTGATTGGGTGAGCCCAATGGTTGTTCAAGAAAATAATACCAAGGGAGAGATAAGGATTTGTTTAGATTCGCGCAAGCTGAATGATTCATGTGTGCATGACCCCTTCCCTACTCCATTTTCAGATGAGATCTTAGATAATATGGGAGTACAAGAGGCTTACTGATGAATTTTCTAGGTATCATCATATCATAATTGTGCCAGAAGACCGAAGCAAGACCACATTTGCAACTGAATGGGGGTCTTTACAATACATAGTCATGCCTTTCGGATTGAAGAATGCACCTGCTATCTTCTCGTTCATATTAGTAGTTGTGTTCAAATAATTCATGCACAAGTTCTTGGAGGTGTATTTTGATGACTGGAATGTGTTTGGACTAGTAAAGAAGCATGTTTCTAACCTACAAATGATGCTTGACACTTGTAGGAAGCATCACATTTATCTTAACCTGAAGAAATGCATATTATGCGTTCCTTTTGGAAATTTTTTGGGCCATATTGTGTGTCAGCAAGGGTTAATGGTAGATCTGGCCAATATTGCAGTTATCATTAACCTATAATTCCCCACTAATGAAAAATAGTTATGCTCCATTCTGGGACACATCAGATATTATAGAAAATTCATCCAAGGCTATGCTCTGATCACTACGCCTATGGAGAAATTATTGAAGAAGGATGTGTCATTTTTCTCGGATGAGGAATTTTAGAAGAGCTTCGAGCTTATAAAGGAAAGTATGGTTACTACACCTATTCTAATATTCCCATATTGGTCCAAGGTCTTCCATGTACATGTGGATGCATCATGTATAGCACTTGGAGTTGTTTTAGTGCAACTAGGAGAAGAAGACATTGATCACCCCATTACGTTTGCTAGTAGGAAGCTCTCCAGTGTAGAGCACAACTACCCAACCACAGAAAGGGAAGGATTGGCCATGGTCTATGATCTACAAAAATATAGACACTATCTGCTAGGAGGGCACTTCAAGATGTTCACTGACCATTCTCCTTTGAAATACCTGGTCAATAAGCCTGTGTTGGGGAGGGGAGATTTGTATATGGTTGCTTCTACTTTAGTAATACGATTTTGAAATCATTGTGAAGCCTGGTAGATTGAATGATGGACCTCATCATATTTCACGCATCGAGAATGGGGAGGAACCAACCAGCATGGAGGATGGATTACCTAATGCACAACTCTTTTCTATCAAGGTGGTTGATGAACACTTTGCTAATATTATTCACGTTCTGACCTCTGGAAGTGCGCCTACCGAATATTTGGTGTAGCAAAAGAAGGAGTTGGATTTGCGCACAGCCGACTTTACCCTAATTGCTGGGAAATTTCTACAAATTGGGAGCGGATGAAGTGCTAAGAAGGTATGTGTTGAAACATGAAAGATAGTACTTCTTGGTTGAGGCTCATGGAAGGGTGGCAGGAGGCCACTATGCAGGGAAGGATACTACGCAGAAGGTGTTGCATGCTGGATTATGGTAGCCCACAATGCACAATGATGCACATGCATACTGTCGAGCTTGTGATGCATGCCAAAGAACAGGGAAGCCCTCGTGTAGAGATGAAATGCCCCTGCAGCCTCAGATGACCTGCAAGGTTTTGATAAATGGGCTATAGACTTTGTGGGATCTATCAATCCTCTAGGGAAGAAGACTGGTGCATGCTACATCATCACTTCCACAGATTATGTAACCAAATGGGTAGAAGCTAAGCTATTCAAGGATTTTACTAGAGATACTGCTGAACATTTCATTTTTGAACATATTTTAACTAGGCTTGGGTGCTTGAATATTTTGATGAGTGATAGGGTACGCACTTTTTTAATGAAACCATTGAAGCCTTGACAGAGGAATTTCAGATACATCACCAGAAAACCACTCCTTATCACCCTCAGGCAAATGGTTCAATAGAAGCTTTCAACAAAATTTTGGAGAATGTGCTCATGAAGACCTGTAATAAAAATCATAATGATTGGTACATGCGCATCCCTTCTGTGTTATGGGCTTATCGGACCACATGAAAGAAGTTGACTGGAAAAACATGTTTCAGGATGGTCTATGGGAAAGAAGCAATCATGCCAATGGAATATATTTTCCCAAGCCTACGCATCGCAACATTCACTAATATGGCTAAGCCTTGTTGGAAATACTGAGAGGGGGGGGGGGTGAATCAGTATTCCTTTCAATTAGAGCATTAGCTAATCTTCAATTATTATCAACATTTGTAAAATGATAGCAGTAAACAAAAGGAACACAAATGCACACATTTTTTAAGGTGGAAACCCTCTATGGGACAAAAAAAACCACCTGAATGATTTTCTAATGATTCTTTAATATTCAACTCCAATTGAAAATAAAGCTCCAACTTCATAAAATATAGAAAATAATTCTTCTCCATCTCCCACTGGATGGATGCTCCAATGCCCTAGATTCTTCAGTAGTCAACTGAATGGATGCCCCAACACCCAATGAGCTACAACTCACCCTAGATCCACCCTACCACCCTAAATTTTTCACAGGCTTGAAAATTTTGGTGACTTCATGCACCAGCCTAGCACCACCCTACCACCCTATCAAAGAATAAAAAAAGAATGGACTCCCATACCAGGGAAAATGGTCCACTTTACAATAATATAGAATGATGTAGAAGAAGAAGACACACTATACCATAACTCCAACTATGACACAACCACCTAATGATGATCCGAGACCTCCCGACACTGCCTCTTCAACTCTTGGTAGATAGACACTTGTACAATTTTTACAATGATGCATTTACAATGACTTAGTACAATGATACCTTTACAATGACTGTATGTAGTGGTACCCACTTGAAGACTTCATGTGCTGAAATTCTTGCTATTGTTGTGCACCTTGATTGCTGCTCTTGTCATGCTACCCTCTGTTGCACCTTGCTTTGCTTTGTTGCCCTAGAAAGTTTGGTCCTTTTTAGCCCTTGACAACACATGATCTAGATTTTTTTTGCCTTCTAGGATCTCGATATTGAATCTAGTGTATCTCTATTATTTCAGCTCACCAATATGTTATTTTCGGTTCTGTATTAGTACTTTGAGTCTTATTTCCAATGCCAGAGGTCCAATCCAATTTATGTTATTCAAGAGAGATTTATTCCCAATCCCTCACAATGACCTAATTATGGACTGTTTCAGTAGATCGAACTTGTATGATGTGCCATGTATCACTGTTTCTTCATTCAACTCTAAAATTGATATAGCGAATACAGTCCATGCATTATCTATCACTTTTTACAGAATTCCAATCCGATACTCAGAGAGAGAGTTAGGATGATTTTCCCAAGGTCACTTCTTTGAGATGAAGTTCAGGAGCCTGCAAAAACACTGACTTCCACAAATCATATATCCGAAAATATTATGCTCCCTGATTTGAAATTTTTACAAGAGATTCCTTAGGATTTTCCTTTTGCGTCATAAAAATTTCAGCTTCTGAACCTTTATATAAAAGAAGTTAGAGCACAAATTCCATGATGACTTGTTTCGGGTAGCAAAATCCCTACATAAGGAGGATATGAGGATCACAATTTATATAATTTCTTAGGTTGAGAGGGGCTTCAACAAGTGAAAGTGGGAGGGATTTTACGAGCTTAAAAATTATTAATTATTGAATTTTCAATGACCCATGCCACAACCGCATGGGGTTTTAGCCCACTAAATGGGGTTACAAACTTCAAACATGAATATCTCTCAATCCGTGAATAATTACATGGCATGCCATATATCAACGGAAACATCTCGACAATTAGAAACCACAAAAAGTATTCTTGACCTAAAATATAGTAATTTGGTATGTCAAAATTCCCATGCAATATTGGGGTAGCCCCTGGTGTTGCTTGGGTTGATATCAATGATAATTGTTGATCAACAATCTCCCCCTTTGGCATTGATGGCAACACAAGTACTCTCCCCGCGATCATGAGACCTCTTCCTACAACATTCTCTCCCCCTTTGACATCAATGGAAAAGGGTAACTCCCCATGACACACAACCATCCTTCGGACCTGTAGACACTTCCACTCTCCATGACACACAACCATCCTGTAGAACTGTACATACTTCCACTCCCCCTTTATATTCTGAATAAGGAAAATCTAATGAGAAATTGGGAGAATCCCAAGCTTCTCGCGAAGATATTCAAATGATTCAGAAGGTAAAGGTTTAGTGAATATATCAGTGATTTTTTTATTTTGTACCAACATACTCAAGTTTGATATTCTTTTCAGCCACTTGTTCTCTAACAAAAATATATTTGATCAAAAAAAAATTTGTTTTTTAATGCATGACAGGATTCTTGGAGATGCTGATGGCACTGGTGTTGTCACAGAATATGGGAATAGTCTCACTGAATTTCACTTGAAGATCTTGCAAAGTTTGTTTCATCCAAATGACTTGAGTACAACATGCTACCGCTGCAATGTATTATGCTTCCGTTGTAGATAACGAGATTGAGGTTTGATTTTTTCTCAACCATGATACAAGACAACCACCTAGATAGAATGTTGCACCACTAGTACTCTTACGATAATCAACGCTTTCTGCCCAATTTTCATCTGTAAAGGCTTGAATAATGAGATTGTTACCCTTGGGATACCACAAGCCATATTATTTTGTGCCCTTTAGATATCAAAGAATTCTTTTGACAGCAATAATATGTGATTCTCTTGGTGCTGCTTGGAATCTTGCTACTTTTCCAACTGCTTGCATAACATCTGGCCGAGAGGTTGTTACATACAGAAGACTACCAATCATAGATCTGTACAACCTCTGATCCACATCCTTAGATGAGTCGTCTATGCTCAATTTGCAACCTGTTACCATCAGAGTAAGGACGGGTTTGCAATCTTCCATTTTGAATTTCTTGAGCATTTCCTTGATGTACTTCTCTTGACATATAAATATTCCTTTCTCTTGCTGAGATATTTGAAGCGCTAAGAAGTATGTCAGCTCACCAAGTAAATACATCTCGAACTCACTTTTCATATTTGTAGAAAATTTCTTACTTAGTTGATCATCATTGCTACCAAATATTATATCATCCAAATATACCTCAACGATTGTTAAATTACCTTTATCTATTTGTACATAAAGATTTCTATCAACAATATCTTTCTTGAACCCTTGTTGACGTAAATATCCATCAAGACAAGCATACCATGCTTTGGGAGCCTGCTTGAGACCATATAGAGCCTTCTTTAACCTGTAAACATAGTCTTCTTTTTCTGATAGTAAAAAACCTTCAGGTTGTTCGATGTAAACTTCTTCTTCTAATTCTCCATTCTTAAATGTTGACTTAACATCCATTTGGTAGACTTTGATTTTTCTTGAACATGCATAGGCGAGAAACATTCAGATGGCTTCCATTCTGGCAACTAGTGAAAATGTTTCATCAAAATCAATTCCTTCCACTTGTGCATAGCCTTTGCAAACCAATATTGCTTTGTTTCCGGTAACCTGTCCATCTTCATTCAATTTATACCCAAACACCCATTTAGTCCCAATGACATTTTTATCTTTTGGTCATGGAACTAATTACCTGGTGTTATTATTCTCGATTTGATACAATTCTTCATTCATATCTGCTACCCAATTTTCATTCTGGTTGGCTTCCTCAAAACTACTAGGCTCAAAGGTTGCTATAAAAGCAATGTGATCTTGTTGTGATGAACGAAGTTGTCGACCTTCATTTATGTAACCAATGATTTGATTTGATGGATGGTTCTTTTGAATCCATTCTTTTGTTCTATTTGGAGGATCTTCTTGTTGTTGTTCTGGTATATCTTGATTATCATTATTTACTCCTTCCTGGTTGATAGTTGCTTCTTGTTCTAGAATTTTCTCTGTGTCTTTTTCAGCCTCTATCTCAAGTTTCAAAGATTCTACATCCTCATCATTATTCGTTAGAACACCATCTTTGTCAAATGTAACATTTATGCTCTCCCCTATCTATTTTTTTCTTAGATTATAGCATTTATAGGCCTTTCTTTTGCATGAGTAACCAACAAAGATACCTTCATCAACACATGATTCAAAATTACCTAAATTTTGATCTTCTCTTTTCATATCACATTTTCTTCTGAAGATTCTGAAATATTTTACATTAGCTGGTTTTCCTTTCCATAATTCATATGGGGTCTTGTTGCAATTATTTCTGAGAAGACTTCAGTTGATAATGAAGACTAATGTATCAATTGCTTGAACCCAGAATTTTTCATCCAATTTTGAGTCCTTCAACATTGTTCTACCCATTTCCTGTACGGTTTTGTTCTTTCTTTTAGAAACTCCATTTTGCCGAGGTGTTCGTGATGTTGAAAATTGTCTTTTTATTCCATTTTCATCACAGTATTGCTGAAATAATTTGGAAGTGAATTATCTTCCATTATCTGATATTAGACACTTTATTTTCAAATCAGTTTCATTTTCGACCAACTCCTTGTAGATCTTAAAGCACTCAAATGCTTCAGATTTTTTCTTTAGGAAACTGACAGCTATCATCCTGGTATATTCATCTATCATTAACATGAAATATAATTCTCCATCAAAGCCTTTTGTTCTCACAGGACCACATAGATTAGTATGCATCAATTCCAATGGATGTGATGCAAAGTGTTCTTTTGTTTTAAATTGGACTTTTGTCTATTTGCTGTGTTGACAGGCCTCACACAGTGTGTTGGAAGGTTTTGAGATTTTCAACATTTCTCGTACTGCATCCTTTTTTCTTATCGTGAAAATATTGTCAAAGTTTGTGTGACCCATTCGTTTGTGCCATAACCAGCTTTCATCTTCTTTAGCTAGTAGACATGCTTTATTTGCTTCATATATGTGGTTTGGAGCTCAACTTGTTGTAGCCACAACTTTACCATTCATGCCTTTCCTGATTTCACATTTTGTGGAGTTGAATAGTATTTTTTGTCCTTGATCACACATTTGTCCAACACTGAGAAGATTTTGATTCATGTTTTCAACCAATAGAACATTCTTGTCTATAACATCTTTGCTTCTGAGAGTGACGGTACCTGATCCTATAACATTTGAAGATCCATCATTTCCAAAGGATACGGATCCATCCTTCTTCTCTTTCAGAGATACAAATTTCCTTCTGTCTCCAGTCATATGTGTTGAACAACCGCTATCAACATACCACACATATTTTTTTTTTTGAGCCTTGAGAGCGAGAGCACAATTATCAGTGTTCTTCTTCTTCCATGTTCGTTCGTTCTGTGGCTTCGAAGATTCTTCTGGAGGATTTTCAAGTCTGCAGTCTCTGGCTATATGTCCAAAGTTCTAACATTTGTAACATTCCATATTATTTATTAAATGTTCAAATATATTGATGTTTCATTGAGCCCTGGGAGGTTCATATTTGAAGGATCTCCTAGAATTTTATTGGTTCCTAGGGTACGTGAGACATTCTACAGCTTTATGACCAAAGTTTCCACATGAATAACAATAGCCATGAAAAATATGTTGGTACCTGGATGGAAATATTCGTCGAGGAATTGTCTTCCAAGGATGTTCTTGCAAATCTTGTCCAATGAAGTCAACATGCATGTGAAATCTCATAGGTTCATTGCATTTTGTTGTAGAAGGCCCTGCTTATTCTTCTTTGTAACCAAGGCCAGTTATGTCGTTGTAATATCGTTGATTGTTGATGAGTTCTTCCAATGCCCTTGAGTTGTTGGCATAGTTTTGGAGAGTTTTTCCCTTCTTCACTTCCTTAAGCAGCGAGACTACTTCAACTTCTAATGCTTCCCTTTCTTTGTTGCTTTCTTCCAACTTATTTTGAAGTGACTCTTCAATACATTTTTGTTCTTCAACTTCAATTTTGAGACCTTGAACTTGTTCTTCAATACTATTGGAATGGATCTTCCTAGCCTTGAGCTCTTTTATAAGCCTGATTGCCTCCTTAGAAAATTATTCTATAGTCAACCCTTCTTCTTCATTGTTTGATACCTCTTATTTATTCTGCTTGGACATAAACAATACTCTCTCATTGGCTTCTTCTTTGTTGGCACTGTCTTCATTGGATGATGATATATCTTCTTTAGAGAGAAATTTCCTTTAGGATCCTTTCTTTTTTTCTTGCTTGTTGAATTTCTTAAAGCCTTTCTTTCCTTTTTAGTTTCCATCACTTTTGTTTGGACATTTTGCTGCGAAATGCCCAACCTCACCACAGTTGAAACATATCAATGGAATTTTACCTTTGAATTTTCCCTTACCAATTTTTAGTTTTCTCGTAAAGTAAGCATATTCTTCATCTGAAAGACCTTATTCACCATCTCCCTTTTCTTCACACTTGCAGGTGCATGTATTTTCAATTGAAGGTTGTTTGTCGTTATTAGTTTTCTTAGATGCAACGAACGCAGTTTCTAAATGCGAAGTACCATCTTCTTCATCAAGTCTCATTTAATATGCTATGAAAACTCCATGTAATTCCTCTTTGCTGAGTTTGTCCAGATTTGCACTGTATTCTAAGACCAGTACCTTTGGGTTGAATCTCCCTGGTAGCGTTCTAAGAATCTTACGTATAATATTCTTCTCGTCAACTGGCTCTCCCAATCCTTCTAGAGTATTGGTTATTTCATCAACGTATTGGAAGTATGAAGAATGTTGCCATCTTCTTTCATTCTGAGTTGCTCAAATTTTGCTTTATAGATTTGAAGATTTGCTTCTTTGACATTTGAGTCACCTGCATATATATTCTCAAGCTTGTCCCATACATTTTTGGTGGTTTTACAACCCAACACCTTATGATAAGCAGATTCAATAAGTCCACTGATAATAATATTCTTTTCTTTTGCATCATTTACCAAATTCTTCTTACCTTGTTCATCCGCAGTTGATGTAAATCCATTTTTAATAGTGCCCCATACTTTATAACCTTGCGCCAAGAGATAGACCTCCATTCTTCCTTTCCAGAGTGCATAATTATTTTCATTAAACAGAGGTACACCATTCTTAGTATGCTCCATGAACTCCTTCTAGCTGTTAAGCTATTATTGAAGGAACCAAGATCTGATACCAATTGTTGGAAATACTGAGAGGGGGGGGTGAATCAGTATTCCTTTCAATTAGAGCATTAGTTAATCTTTAATTATTATCAGTGTTTGTACAATGATAACAGTAAACAAAAGGAACACAAATGCACATAGTTTTTAAGGTGGAAACCCTCTTTGGGACAAAAAAACCACCTGAATGCTTTTCTAATAATTCTTTAATATTCAAATCCAATTGAAAATAAAGCTCCAACTTCCTAGAATCTAGAAAAACATTCTTCTCCAGCTCCCATTGGATGGACGCTCCAACGCCCGAGATTCTTCAGTAGTCAACTGAACGGATGCCCCAACACCCAATGAGCTACAACTCACCCTAGAGCCACCCTACCACCCTAAATTTTTCACAAGCTTGAACCTGTTGGTGACTTCATGCACCAGCCTAGCACCACCCTACTACCCTATAGAAGAATAAAACAAGAATGGACTCCCGTAGCAGGGAAAATGGTTCACTTTACAATAATATATAATGATGTAGAAGAAGAATACACACTAGATCATAACCCCAACTATGACACAACCACCTAATGATGATCCTAGACCTCCTGACACTGCCTCTTCAACTCTTGGCAGATAGACACTTGTACAATTTTTACAATGATGCATTTACAATGAATTAGTACAATGATACCTTTACAATGACTGTATGTACTGTTGCCCACTTGAAGACTTCACGTGTTGAAATTCTTGTTATTTTTCTGCACTGTGATGGCTTCTCTTATCATGCTACCCTCTGCTGCACCTTGCTTTTCTTTTCTTCCCTAAAAATTCTGGTCCTTTGCATCCCTTGACAACACATGATCTACCTTTTTCTTGCCTTCTAGGATCTCGATATTGAATCTGGTGTAACTTTGTTATTTCAGCTCCCCAATATGTGATTTTCAGCTCTGTATTAATACTCTAAGTCTTCTTTTTGATGCCACAGGTCTGATCCAATTTGGATTCTTCAAGAGAGATTTATGCCCAATCTCTCACAATGACCTAATTATGGACTATTTCAGTAGAGCGAACTTCTATGGCATGCCACATGTCACTATTTATTCATTCAGCTTTGAAATTGATATTAAGAAAACTATAATCCATTCACTATCTACCACTTTTTATAGAATTCCAATCCGATACCCAGAGAGAGAGTTATGATGATTTTTCCAAGGTCACTTCTTTGAGATGAAGTTCAGGAGCCTGCAAAAACACTGACTTCCACAGATCATATCTCTAAAAATATTGCGCACCCTAATCTGAAATTTTATAGGAGCTTCCTTAGGATTTCAGCTTCGCCTCTTAAAACTTTCATCTTTTGAACCTTCATAGAAAAGAAGTTAGAGCGCAAATTCCATGATGACCTGTTTTAGGTAGCGAAATCCCTACAGAAGGAGGATATGAGGATCAAAATTTATATAAATTCTTAGGTTGAGAGGGGCTTCAACAAGTGAACGTGGGAGGGATTTTAGCAGCTTAAAAATTATTAATTATTGACTTTTCAATGACCCATGCCATAACCCCATGAGGTTTTAGCCCACTAACTGGGTTACAAACTTCAAACATGAATATCTCTCAAACCGTGAAGAATTACGTGGCGTGCCATATATCAACAGAAACATATCAACAAGTAGAAACCATCTAAAGCATTCTTGACCCAGAATATAGTAATTTGGTAGGTCAAAATTCCCATGCAATATTGGGGTAGCCCCTGGTACTACTTGGGTTGACATCAATGACAACCGTTGATCAACAAGCCTGAAATCATGGAGAAACGTCTTGCGCAGCTGGTTGCCTTAGAGGAGGATGGGTTCATTGCTAACTTTCACCAACAAGTGCAGAAGGCACGCCAAAAGGCTTGGAATGATAGACACATTCTACGAAAGGCATTGAAAGAAGATGATTTGGTTTTGTTGTATGACAGTCAGTTTGTGCACCCCCAGGAAATTTCAGGAAGCATTGGTTGGGGCTATACATTGTGAAACAAATCACTGATGGAGGTGCGGTGCACTTGAGCACGTTGCGTGATGAGGGTCTTCTTGGGTATTTCAATGGAATCTGACCGAAGCCGTATAGGGACAACCCTGGGCCTACCAAATGACTATATGATCAGAGAATAGGAATCCACTTGTCTATGTGCGGTGCAGAGGGAATGCGCAGATAGGTGCAGCAAGAGCGTAGAGGTAGTGTGGAGAAGGAGAAACTAGTTGTCGGAACAGTAAAACTAGGTGAAAAAATGATTCTACCAATGGATGGAGCGGATTTTCTGCATTTAATGAGGCAATATTATGAGATTTTTAACCATTTGTATGTATGTAAGATGAATTTAATGAAGATCCAACTGTTTTCACCTTGGATCTCATATAAAAGGAAGGGTTCGGGTCACATTTGGTTCCTTTATTGTCTGATTCTATTGCGCCTTGAGCTTATCTATGAATTGCGACATGAATTTACCTCTGAGCAATGTATGTCTAGACGAGAGACCCCCGCATTCAACATAAGCAACCTAGGATTCATATTTAGACCAAGAATGACTTCCACAAACCCTAAGAGTGTGCCATCTTAGGAGCACTCTATGCCACTCACAGCGTCTACAGAGCCAAGATCTGGTGATTTCCATGATGTAGTGCTAGAAGTCCAAGAATTCTTGTCCACGCTCGCTAAAGGAAAGGGAAATATGACCAAGGGGTCATCCTCCAAGCCGATGACCTCCCCTAGAAATTTTACATCCCCATGCCAAGCAACGAAGGATAGGTCTCCTATCAGTGACCCTACAAAAGACCTATGAGTGCCACTGAGGAGGTCGCACTCGTCGAGCCAATTTTATGGCAACCAAAGTATGTCAAGCCACGCAGACCCTCTGTGTGTGTTCCGGAGGATTTATATGTGGTGTGGGACTACCTTCAGATGTTGTTGATCCCGCAGGTCGTCCCTATTAAAGGAGACTTATTTGGCAAGATCCCTCTTGTCAAATTTGATGATTATGACCTAGAAAACAAGGAGACGTTCCCTGAGATGGAACCCGAAGACTACCTGGAGCACGTGTTATATGATGATGTTGTAAAGGTCGAACCTATGCCATGGGCGTGCGAGCTGAGCAAGGTTGGGATCCTCAATTTGCTGAGGATTCCTCACTTCGGTAGGTACCTGAGTACAATTGTCTACATGTAAGCTGCTGGCATTAGTGCACGAGGGGTGCCTGTGGATCTAAGGAAAAATTCCACTTGCTGCTATGCTGATCCACCAGATCACTGGCCTGCCCGAGGAGGGGCCCCATCCCATGGCCAGTTTTAAGAAGGGTAATGAGATGAAGGTAGCTGTAAATGTGAAAAAGTACCACCACGTCGGTTGGGACTTCAAGGGGTTCCTGGTGCAGCATATCGAGGACCTGGGCATGCTCCTAGTAACCTTAGTCCTTGGCTGTAAAATGATGCGCAATTTCTGCCCTATGGCAGTCCCTACGCATGTAATCACATTGGCAGGACAATGTGAGAAGGAGGTCAGCTACAACTGGTCCCAATACCTTTGCCAAGAGTTTTTGGACAACGTGCGTGAGGTGCAAGACGAGGGGAAGAAATTATGCTACTCTTGGTTTTTGTTGTTAATTGCATTGGTAGCATGGGAGACACCAGAAGGTGTAGTCCTCCCCGAGGTGGAGCTCAATATGTGCGAAGGGGCGCGCTATGCCAATATGTGGGATTCGCCTGACCCAAAAAGAGTGAAGGAGAAAAAGATTTTATGGGTTCTATTTTAAGGCCCGTTGGGAGAATCTATACACTCACGGCCCAAACTATCCCTAGCAGCATACGAGAAATATTTATGTATTGCAGATTTTCAGGTAACCATGCACCACGTGCAAATCTAGGTGTGAAACAACCCCGTATGGTACAACTTGTCATTTATTGTGACAGAGGCAGAGATTGACTAGGTTATTGTGACCTAGCCAACAACATGGAAGGTTGGGCTTGGCTTCACCCAGCCCGTCACAGGTTCAACGTTAGGAAAAGAGGCAACCTCGACAGGAAAAGAAGAAGAAGCAGAGTAGTGTACCGAAAAAGATGCAGAGACAGGTGAAAAGAAAGACGCTAAAAAAGATACCGAGAAGGAAGCAGAGAAAGGCACTCAAAAAGAACCTAGAGAAGATGCGTACTTAGAACTTGAAGGACTAGATGGTCAAGATGGCACTGGAGTAGAGTCTCCGAGAGGAATGAAGCGTGGCACAAAAGCCTCCAAGGGTGCATGAAAGAAGAGGAAAGGCTCGAAGGCCGAAGGAACAAAGGATGTTACACTGACCCAGGAGGAGCTCAACAAGATAGCATATGTTGTGCCATCCACCTCTAAAGATAGATGGACAACAATGTAAAATCAGTACAAGGCTACTGTAGAAGCATTACATTCAGGGTTGCAGGTGTTGCAATTGAAGACCGAAAACATCCATGCGAGCGTGAATCAAGCGAGGCCAATTCAAGCGAGCCAGCCTACAACCATGATCATCAGCATGGCGGACAACAGGATCTGCCCCTTCCTGGGCATAGAATTCACTGTTGAGCAACCGAAATTTCACACGCAGGTGAAGACATGCCCAGATATTGGGATAGACTTGTCACTGCTCCCAAAAGGTAAGCTGCACGCAATCCAAACTATTATTATCGAAAAATTACAGTGCATGGAGGTGCCCGTGCAGCAATAGCTAAGCAAAGCAGAGCATAAGGTCACGGAAAAAACTGAAGAATCCCTCCAAGCCAGCACAGCAGGCCACATTAGCACAACGATCAGAATTGAAGCACTTGATCGATAGACTATGTGGTGACCTGCTAGAGGTCACTATCCCTACTTTAGCCGTGTCGCAGGTTAAAATTGAAAGTCTAGTCACAGCACTAAAAGCCTCTTGATCAGAAGTGAAGGAGAATTTCGAGCAGAAGATCACAACATTGCAAGCCAAGTTGCATCTAGAAACTCCCCTAGAAGTGCACGCGCAGCGAGCATCCTTAGTCAATGAAGCTTCAGGGATTATTGTCGCCACAGTCGACAAGGGAACCACGCTACTAGAACCAGCTATGGGAATGTGGACATCTATGCAGACAAATCTACTGGTCAGGAAGATCTCACAAGAATTGTCCACCAAGGAGCAAGCATTCGATGACCTCCAAGAGGCCCTGCCTACTTTCGTGCCTACTCAACATATGGCCCAATTACACACAAGCCAAATCTTGGTGATCAAGGAGAGCTATGAAGAAAGAAGCATATTGTGACTGATCACATGAAGCCATGGGTCAATGAAGTGATGAAGCTCTCACAGGATATGGATACCGCCACGAAGTATTTTAACCAAACTTATCAGAGAATCAATTTCGTTGCAGAAGGGCTGACATCACTAAAACTGGTGGACATAGTGCAGAGTGTAGTTGATTAGAGTGTGGGTGTCCTAGCACCATTTATTTCTGCCATCGAAGAGCTACAGAATAAGATGAAGACCCTAGCACTGCTGTGACTCGGAACGAGTCACAAGAATGCGTTGGGGGCTTATTGGAGCGGGGTCCCTTAGGACTGCAATTTTAGTAAAAATATAGTACTTTTTGTAAGTCTAAGTTGTTCGCGCTAAGAAATGCACAGGTCAAGGGGCTTTGGGGCGGGTCAAAGCCCATCACGAGTTGTAATGGGAAAAAGGGTAGAAACTAGGGATCGCAAACCATAGTTTGGGGACCATAGTTGAGTGCAGGCTAAAGATATAAATAGGAGTCTAGATCAAGTTGGATAGATAAGTTCTAATTAAGTATTGATAAGATTATGATGCTTTGAGTTGTAAAGCAAATTTTTTCTGGGTATAGAAGGCTCCTGCTGATTGTGTGTGTGGAGGCCTTAGTCCTGCTATGTGTGGACCACGCTGGCTATGTGTGCAGGTACAACTGAATTATTGTAAGGATGTTATGAAATGTGAATAAATAAAGGACTGTTATGGGGTAATTCTAAGTATGAAATGCATCTGTGTTCTGCTTTATGATATGTTTCTATGTATTATCTCTGTTTACTACATTATCTATGTTTGGATCGGTTGCGTAACTTTTTTCTGCCTTATATGAATGTTGAATTCATAGATATATTACTATCAAACCTAAATTTTATGTATCAAGACTGTTGAAGGGATTGCGAGACCTTTATCTGTGTGCACGTAGGGTAACCTATGTAAAATGACCTAGATCTGCCTGGTTAGGGTTTCTGGTTAGGGTTTTCTTTGCGAAGGCCATTCCGTTGTCATTGTAGATCTGAAGACACCCACATCATTTAATTCTCTCTTAGGGTGTGGAAATCTATTTCCGTCACCCCCACATACTGCTTCGGGTGAGACTTTGACATGTGGCAAGTAGGTCACTGCCGAAAGGGCCAGTAGTAAGAGTGTTTTGTTGGTTAAGCTTAACTTTGAACCTGAGTTAGGACCCCTCAAGCCAATACACCCCCATCGGCTACTCACTTATCAAAGCCTAATAAATGCCCATTCTAGGAATTCTACTTGTCTTAAGGCTTTCCTACATGGGGAAACTATTAGAATCTTACAACCCACTTGTTGAGCCCCAAAGATGTCCTTCTCTTTCACCAAATTTCACTTCAATTCCTTTGTCCTTTATCACTTGCAGGCTTAAAAGATCAATAGAATTAATTAAATTCACTTTAGGAATGCATATAATGACTAGCTTTCTATATTTTCATGGTTTTGATGTTGTAGTAGTTTTTGACTAGACTCAGCTACAGAATGCAGTCATTCTGTAGCTAGTCACCTATTCCGCAGCTATCTTCATGTTCACACAGGTTACAGGTGTCACTTAAAGGAAAAAATGCTTATGATTGAATTCCACAACACTCCTACATCATTATTTGCTCTCTATGAAGTCTGAGCAAAAACCTACAGGTGGTTATGCACGTGGAAGAAATCAAAACTAAGAGGTAGACTTCTACCGGGACAAGAACTCTACACATGTCTTCAGCAAAAGTACGAGGCTTCCACAAGAGTTCTAATTTGATTTTAATTGGGAAAGACACTTATCCCTATTTATTCTCAAGGGTAGTTATTTATTTATATAAGAATGACTCGGGAGACCGAGAGACAGTTCGCTAGATTGATGTTTTGTGGTTAGATCTCAAAAATCCGTAATACTCTGTTTCTAAAGTATTTTTCCCTTAATGAAAAGAAGTCCAACTTCATTGCATGATCTGAGGCAATCTTGAGGAGATTTGTATGCTAATTCGGTGGTAGAGGGCCCCTACTACCCGAGAAGCTCTGTGAATATTGTTTAGATAAGTAACTTTAGCTTTGTTTCATTCCTAATTCAAGCAGCTTTTTGAACTCCATGTTTTATGCTAACTTACATCAAATGTTACAGCCAGTCTTATTCTTATGAATTGTTCCAAAATATCACTAACATTGAATGAGAGATAGCTGTAATATTTTAGAGATTAGTTGCATTTTAGTTCAGCAATAATACTCTGGAGGTTAATTGCACTTTAGTTAAGTTCTGTTCACTGTATTTCAAGTTTGATTGATTGCATTCTAGTTCAGTTATGTTTAATGTATTTTAAGTTTTATTAATTAGTTGTATTCTAGTTCTATTCCATTAGACTTCAATGCCTTCATTATTTACAAACTACTCTTGTTTTTAATCTCTTCCAACACATCATCATATGGACAGGAATTAGTGATATCAGTTTGAGGCCTTAACTATTCTGCAATTTCTTATAATTTTACAAATAGCCTTTTTCCAAAACTATTCCAAAATATTTCTAACTCTCGAATGAGGCTTAGTAGTGACAATTTGAGTTGCATAATGGATTAATTTCAGTATCATAAGTTAATTTAGAGTAGGGTTCCTTACTATGCTACAAATAATCTTTTCCAATTGTGTTCCAACAAATTTCTAACCATGGATGAGATTTTTGTGATATTGTAAGTTGTTGTTTACTTAGAAGAACCTCATTGCATTAAGCTTATCCTTTTCTCAAGCTATTCCAACATACTTCTAATGAATGAATTGGACTGAGTTCATGTTATGAGTTATTTTTCTTGTCAAGTTTTGCATTCTCTGTTCTTAGGTGCCATACATAGTTTAGAATAGCCTTTGCTCTATTTTAGTGTGACCAATAACTTCTCTTTGTTAAACACTTAGTTCCTTTCCTCTTAGCATAAAAACACAAAACCAAAACACTAGAAAAACACTAAACACAACGAAGTAGGAAGCAGATACCTAGGCACATATAGTGCACTTCACTTCAACAGTTTACTAGCCCTGGTTGACAATTTATGACATCAATTTAGGAACACTAAGTTGAGCAGACATTTTGGCGCCATTGCCGGGGAAGTGTAACTAGGTAGCCTTGTTTCTTACCTCCCAAAAACAATGATATGCGTAGAGAAAGAGACTCAAGGGGTAGATTCATAAGAAGCAGAAGCTTGATTCCTAGAACACCACTTGTTCCACCGAGACCAAGAGCCAGTACACCTCCAACTCAAACCCACATTCCATCCTTTACTGATCCTAGACTTCCAGAGGACTTAAGATCAGATATTCCATTAGAAAGACCTTCCACTTCATCCACTGAACCTGTCTTAGAAGAAGATTCAAGGACCCCTGCTAGAGACACAAACTTTTCCACTTCCACAGAAGAATCAACTATGGCAGAAGAAGGGGGAGGAGGAGTTTTTAATGGAGAACACACACTATTTGGAGGGGGTAGAGGTAGAGGTAGAGGAGAAGGAGGTAGAGGTGCAAAAGGAGAAGGAGGCAGAGGAAGAGGTAGAAGAGAAATGGGAAGCTCTTTTGGGTTTCCTATAGTAGATGAAGAAACCAATGCAACTATGAAAAACATTTCACCCTCTGTCCTTCCAAACTTCCATGGACTCAAAAATGAAGATCCTGAAACCTTCCTATTTGAATTTGAAGTCCTATGTAGAACCTATGATTACTTACAAGATGCCCAAAAACTTAAACTATTTCCTTCAACATTGAAAGGAGCAGCATTAAAATGGTTTATGAGTTTGATCAACAGTTCTATTAAGACATGGGAAGACATGAAACATGCATTTCTAGAGAGGTATTTGTTAGGAAAAATACTGGGAGGGGGCGTGAGTCAGTATTTAGAGCTGACTGAAATTTTTTTATCAGAAATCTTTTTATGCATTTAATTCTTTACATAAATTATTGCATCATTCATTCATCAGAAGATTAGTAGGCCGTAAGCATGTGCAGTAATAACAGAATGAACTATCACAGATAAGCAACACACATGAACACCAGTATTTAAGGTGGAAACCCAATTTGGGAGAAAACCACCGTTGTTGTCATCTCTGTCTTCAATATTTATTATAAAGAAAACTTCTTACAATTTTAGTGCTGGCGCAGACTTATACCAGCACGCAGGCACCCACCTATAGAAGGCTACAACCTTCTCTCGTTCTCCAGTCACTGATGGAAGGGAGCTCCAACCCCCTGATTTTAACACCAGCTTATACTGGCAGAAAGCTTCCACTTCAATCCTTAGATCCACCACATTTCTTCAATTTCTTCATCAGACTTGTGTCAGGTCTTCATTATTTCTTTGCAAATCTTCCTAGAGATTCATCATTTTTTCGATCTAGATGTCTTGAACCTTCATCAACTCCATAGGCACATCATAGATTCAGCTTTTTCAGAAAACAGAGTTCAATCATGCAGATATCTCTTAAAGATATTTATTCATTAACAACCCTTATGCATGCCCACATGAACCATAATGCACTTCTCCTTATATAGTTTTTCCTTTATTAATACCATGAGTCAATACCACCCAACCGCTGATGGTATTCCTGGACAGGATCAATTAGATAATCCAGCGGGGTCTACCCAAGCCCCCAAACAATTTCTCATTGTTTTATTTCCTTGGTTTTGGAAATTAGATAATTAATCTAAGGCTTTTTAATATCTCAATATGAGATTGAGATATTAATCCAAATTTCTCCTTTAGTAATGAAAAACCCTCAGCATACTTCGTAGACCTTCATATGTCGACCCCCAGGTTTATACGTTCCACCAACTTTGGAGTAAAAATGATGGCCCAATCGCTTTTCGTCATAATTTATATTTAATTTAAACAACCTTGGTTAAACCCGCAAATATTAATTTGAAAAGGCCCAATTAATATAATTTAAACTGGGCCCACATATATGATCAGCAACCCAATCAAATTCCCGTTCTGTACTTTGGTTAATCTTCGAAAATTTTCCTTAAGCGATCACCCTTCGATGACTCCTTCCAAGATCAACGGTGCTCAACAATTTCGCTGGGCATCCTGGGTCAAACAATAACGTGCGATGGCGCGCAGTGTCAAGCGGTTTTGTGGAGTCGTACAGGGACGCGTCTCGCTCGTTCTATGGAATCGCTCCCCAACTCGAAGAAACCACTTATCTCTGAAAGGCAGTGCGATATGGGCAATCCGGCTTTGTAAACCCGCTCGCGGTTTTAGAACAGTGTTCTATCAAAATTCAACCATATTTCAAATATAGTTCATTGATCCATCGGGTCCGGATTTTCCTCGCAATCGCAAGTATTTTAATAAACACTCCACACTTGCAGTTTTCTCGATGCAATTAGGGTCTACGCTTTCAGGTTACGATTCCCAGAATGTACTTATTTAGTGTATCAACCAGCTGGGGTAGTAAACCTCGGAATAATGCCTCAGCCTCTGCCTCTGCTGCTCGATGCAATTCCTTCTATGTTGCCTTGCTACCTCTCTTTACTGCCTCTGTGCCTCTGCTACAATACATTACTTCCTCTGCTCCTTGATTGATGCGATAGTTGCCATCAAGGATAATCAATTCAATATGATAGGATTTAAGAGACATATTGCTAACAATCTCCCCCTTTTGACTTGATGGAAACCATGACTAGAAATACATTTAGACAACAACATTCTCCCCCTTTGACATCAAGGGAAAAAGGTAGATCAAAAAACTTTATACCGACAAAACCATGCTCCCCCTGAGATCATGCTGCTTCTTCAAACATAATATAACAAAAATGACTTATACAAACAAGATAAAAAATTCTCAAGCATGATATTAGAATACAACAAATAATTAGAATGCCAACAATGCATTCTTTCCACATGACCAATGCTCCCCCTTAACGCGGTTGTCCTGCAGAAAATCCACATCTTCTTTATTTAAGTAGATCTGATCTTTTGCATGGCAGAGACTACTCCCAGCTTTTGTCTGAGATATTCGAACGCTTCCCTGGGTAAAGGTTTGGTAAATATATCAGCAACTTGTTCTTTGGAGGGAACATATTCCAACTTCACCTTTTGTTCAAGCACTTGTTCTCGTAAGAAGTGATACTTGATGGGAATGTGCTTGGTCTTGGAATGCATAACAAGATTCTTTGAAATATTGATGGCACTTGTATTATCACACATAATGGAGATAGGAGGTGAACATTTGATTTGAATGTCTTGTAAGGTTTGCATCATCCAAATAAGTTGAGTGCAACATGATGTGGCAGCCACATATTCTGCTTCTGCTGTAGATAAGGCAATAGAGCTTTGCTTCTTGCTGAACCAAGATACTAACCGGGGCCCCATATAGAATGCACCACCACTAGTGCTTTTCCGATCATCAACATTTCTAGCCCAATCTGCATCAGTGTAAGCATGAAGAGTAAGATCAGCATTCTTTGGATACCATAGTCCAAAGTCTTGAGTTCCTTGTAGATATTTGAATATTCTTTTCATAGCCTAAAGGTGAGACTCTTTTGGATTAGCTTGGAATCGTCCAACAATCCCAACTGCATGCATAATGTCTGGTCTTGTCCCAGTGAGATAAAGTAGACTTCCTATCATAGATCTGTATTATGGTTGATTCACCATGGGGGAATCATCATTAGAACTGAGATTACATCCGGTTATAATTGGTGTACTTACAGGTTTGCAATCTTCCATGCCATACTTTTTCAAGATTTTCTTAAGATATTTTGCTTGTGATAAGAATGTGCCATCTGTTGTTTGTTGCACTTGCAAGCCAAGAAAGAATGTTAGTTCCCCAAGTAAAGACATTTCAAATTCTTGCTGCATATCAGAAGCAAATTTCTGGCTCATAGACTCTTCATTACTTCCAAAAATGATATCATCAACATATACAACCACAATCAATAGTTTATCATTTTCAGTTTTTATGTATAAGTTGCTATCAGCAGACCCCTTAGAAAATCCTTGTTGATGGAGATATTTGTCAAGACGATAGTACCATGCCCTTGGAGCTTGTTTGAGACCATATAGAGCCTTTTTAAGTCTACAAACAAGTTTTTCATCATTTCCCAAAATGAATCCTTCTGGTTGTTCTATATAAACTTCTTCTTCTAGATCACCATTGAGAAAAGCAAATTTAACATCCATTTGATAAACTTTGATTTGTTGGAAGCTTGAAAAAGCAAGAAACATTCTTATGGCTTCAAGTCTAGCTACAGGAGCAAAGGTTTCTTCAAAGTCTATACCTTCTTGTTGAGCATACCCCTTGCAAACAAGTCTAGTTTTATTTCTTATAACATCCCCATTCTCATTTAACTTGTTTTTGAATATCCATTTGGTTCCAATGACATTTTTGTCATGAGGTCTTGGTACTAATTCCCAAGTGTGATTCTTTTCAATTTGATCAAGCTCTTCATTCATGGCTTGAATCCAACATTCATCTTTGCTAGCTTGATTGACATTTTGTGGTTCAATAGTGGATAGAAATGCCAAGTAACTAGAAGATCCCACAAGAGTCCTTCTTGTTTGTACACCTGATCCCTTTTCTCCCAAAATTTGAGATTCTGGATGATTCTTTTGAACATATCTAGATGGAGCTTTTTCAGATAAATCATCTTTGGGTTCTTCATTGGGTTCACTGTCTATATCATTCCTATTTGATGTAGAAGGATATATGTCATCATCGTCTTCATCTGTTGTTTGTTTTTCTTCTTTTGGAGCTGCAGGAGACTCATCAATAACAACATCAATACATTCAACAATCTTCCGAAGTCTTTTATTGTAACATTTATATGCCCTAATCCTAGAGGAGTAACCAAGAAATATTCCTTCATCTACTCTGGGTTCAAACTTGCCAAGTTTTTCATCATTATTCTTGATAAAGCATTTGCTTCCAAAAATTCTAAAATGCTTTATAGTGGGAGGATTACCATACCAGAGTTCATATGGAGTTTTATCACTATTTACACGAACATGTGCCTTGTTGAGAATGTTTACTGTTGTATGTGTTGCTTCTCCCCAAAATGTGTCAGGTGTTCCAGAATCATCAAGCATAGCTCTAGCCATTTGTTGAACTGTTCTATTCATTCTTTCTACTACACCATTTTGTTGTGGAGTGCCAGCTACAGAAAACTGTCTTTTTATGCCATGTTGTTCACAAAATTCAAGGAATTCATCTGATGTATATTCTCCTCCTCAATCAGATCTAAGACACTTGATTTTTAGATCTAATTCATTTTCAACCAGTGCTTTGAAGATCTGAAATTTCTCAAATGCTTCATCTTTATGTTTAATCAACCCAATCCAACACATTCTAGAGAAATCATCAATAAATAAGATATAGTATTGTTCACCACGTGGTGAATTTTTCTTCATAGGTCCACATATGTCAGTATGAATGAGTTCAAGAGGCTTACTTGATGATCCTTCCTTGGCATTAAATTGCACTCTGGTTTGCTTACCGAATTGGAAAGATTTGCATATGATACTTTCAGGTAGAGTAATATTGGGAAGATCACGAACAGCTTTAAGTCTGCTTGATTTGTTGATTTGAGAGAAGCTCAGATGCCCCAACCTTCTATGCCATAGCCAGTTTTCTGAAGATTTACTCAAGTAACATTGTTCTTTGCAGTTCTTTAATACATACAGGTTGCTTGGAGTTCTATTTCCTTTTATAATTGTTTTACCTGTATCAAGATCACGTACCACACATTCTTTTGAACTAAAGACAACTTCAGTTCCTTGATCACACATTTGACTTACACTTAATAGGTTATGCTTTAATCCATCCACATACATGACATTATTATCTTTCACTTTTTCTTTTACAAAAACAGATCTTTTTCCCTTAATGACAGCAGGAGTATCATTTCCAAATGTGACATTCTTTTCCTTTTCTAGAGCACTATATGCAAGAAGTTTGTTTTTGTCACCTGTCATGTGTTTTGAGCATCCACTATCAATGTACCATTGATTTTCTTTTCCTTCTGAAAATAAAGCTATGCCACAATTTTCAACCTGTAATTCCTTCTTTTTCCATATTTTGAAGCTTGAAGGAAGATGCTCTTTTAGTTGGACTTTGCTCCTGCATTCAGATTCTTCATGGCCAAAGTTATTGCAATAAGCACACTCAACTTCATTTTGAAGAGGAGAAAAGTTGTTATATGTATTCTTCTTTGTTCCAATATCAATCCTTTTCTTTCTTGCTTCTCTTGTCATGATGGTTTTATATGCAACACATTGAACAGCTTTATGACCAAAATTGTGACATGAGAAACATTGTCCATTGAAGAAAAAATTTATGCGATCGTGAAATATTCTACTTGAATTTACCTATTGATTGGTGTTTCTTTGAAAGGTACTCCTGTTAGTGTTCTTTGAATTGAGATGGTCATGCTTTATCTGTAAAGATTCTTTATTCCCTTGCTGAGGGGCAGAATGTTGTGTACTGGCTGTAGCTGCTTTTAGATAATTTGGTGCTGAAGCCTGAGAAGATTCTCCGATATATCCAAGACCTGTCTTTAGAAGAGGAGAACGTTGTACCTTGATAATCTCATCTAAGGTTTCATATCCTTTAGAAAATCTAAGATTCAAAGTCTTTACTTTCTCAATTTCTTTTCTTAGACTTACTATTTCACATTCTAATTTCTCATTATGTTTCTCCTTTTCTTGAAGCTGTTTTTCAGAGTTTCTATGGATATTTTACTTTCTTCTAAACATATTTTGAGTTGATTGATTTCATCAAGAAAATCATTGTCCTCTAAAGCATCCATAAAAGTATCCTTTTCTTCTCTATAATCCTTTTCAAATGCCATGAGAAGTCTAAGATCTTGTTCACATTCTTCCTCACTGTCTGATAACCCATCACTGTCTTCATGAGTATAGTAACTTTTTCTAGTGCTAAACCGATTCTTATTCCTTCTTGCTACTTCCTTTCCTTTTCATGTGTTTCTTTGTGAGGACACTTAGCAGCATAATGACCAACTCTTCCACAAGAAAAACATTTGAAAGGAAGCTTACCTCTGAACCGTCCTGTACCAAGTTGGAGTTTCTTTACAAAATTTACCTCATCTTCTTCTGAGATATACCCTGATCCTTCTGTCTCTTGTACTTCTTTCCCTTTTGTAGAAGCTCTAAAGACAACTTCTTTGACTTTAGATGGTCCTCCTCTTCTCATTTCATATGCAGTTAGTATGCCATGAAGTTACACCACAGTAAGATTTTGAAGATCCTGCTTTTCTTCAAGAGCAGAAACTTTTGACTCAAATTTTGTCGTTAGTGATCTTAAAACTTTCTCAACCAAAGTTGATTCGGTTATTGTTTCTCCCAGATTTCTCATACGATTTACGATATCATCAAGACGTAAAAAGAAATTGGCAATGCTCTCCTCATTATGCATTTTTAGATTCTCATATTGAATTCTGAGAGTTTGGAGTTTAGCACTTTTTACCTTTACATCACCTTCATAACTTAGAATGATTTTTTCCCATATTTCCTTTGTTGTATCCAGCTGCATGACTTTGACAAATTCTGATTCTGTTAAACTTCCCAATAGAGCATTGACAACCTTTGCATTTGTTTCATAATTCTTTCTTTCCGTTGAATCTGTTGGTACTGCGGCTGGATATTGATATCCTTTTTCAATAATAGCCCATACATCTGCTCCCAGAGACTGTAGATAAGATCTCATCCTTGTTTTCCAGAAGATTAAATTACTTCCGTTGAAGAGCGGAGGCCCGATAGAAGCTGTTCCATCTTGATTGCTCATCTTGTTTGATCTTCCTTCTAGCGGTTAAGCCTTTTTAGAAGGACCTGCTCTAATACCAATTGTTAGGAAAAATAGTGAGAGGGGGGGGTGAATCAGTATTTAGAGTTGAGTAAAAGTTTTTATCAGAAATATTTTTATGCATTTAATTCTTTACATAAATTATTGCATTATTCATTCATCAGAAGATTAGTAGGCCGTAAGCATGTGCAGTAATAACAGAATAAACCATCACACATAAGCAACACACATGAACACCAATATTTAAGGTGGAAACCCAATTTGGGAGAAAACCACCACTGCTGTCATCTCTCTCTTCAATATTTATTGTAAAGAAAACTTCTTACAATTTTAGTGTTGGCGCAGACTTATACCAGCACGCAGGCACCCACCTACAGAAGGCTACAACCTTCTCTCGTTCTCCAGTCACTGTTGGAAGGGAGCTCCAATCCCCTAATTTTAACACCAGCTTATACTGGCAGAAAGCTTCCACTTCAATCCTCAGATCCACCACATTTCTTCAATTTCTTCATCAGACTTGTGTCAGGTCTTCATTATTTCTTTGCAGATCTTCCTATAGATTCATCATTTTCTCGGTCTAGAGGTGTTGAACCTTCATCAACTCCATAGGTGCATCATAGATTCAGCATTTTCAGAAAACAGATTTCAATCATGCAGATATCTCTTAAAGAGATTTATTCATTAACAACCCTTATGCACACCATCGATGAACCATAATACACTTATCCTTATATAGTTTTTCCTTTATTAATACCATGAGTCAATACCACCCAACCACCAATGGTCTTCCTAGACAGGATCAATTAGATAATCCAGCAGGGTCTACCCAAGCCCCCAAACAATTTCTCATTGTTTTATTTCCTTGGTTTTGGCAATTAGATAATTAATCTAAGGCTTTTTAATATCTCAATATGAGATTGAGATATTAATCCATATTTCTCCTTTAGTAATGAAAAACCCTCAGCATACTTCGTAGACCTTCATATGTCGACCCCCAGGTTTATACGTTCCACCAACTTTGCAGCAAAAATGATGGCCCAATCGCTTTTTGTCATAACTTATATTTAATTTAAAAAACCTTGGTTAAACCTGCAAATATTAATTTGAAAAGGCCCAATTAATAAAATTTAAACTGGGCCCACATATATGATCAACGACCCAATCAAATTTCTGCTCCGTACTTTGGTTAATCTTCGCACATCTTCATCAAGTGATCACTATCCGATGACTCCTTCCCAGATCAACGACGCTCAACAATTTCGCTGGGCATCCTGGGTCGAACAATAACGCACGATGGCGCGCAGTGACAAGCAGTTTTGTGGAGTCGTACAGGGACACGTGTCGCCCGTTCTATGGAATCGCTCCCCAACTCGAAGAAACCACTTATCTCCGAAAAGCGGTGCGACATGGGAAATCTAGATTCATAAACCCGCTCACGGTTTTAGACCAGTGTTCTATCAGAATTCAACCATATTTCAAATATAGTTCATTGATCCATCAGGTCCGAATTTTCCTCGCAATCGCAAGTCTTTTAATAAACACTCTGCTGCACAGTTTTTCTCCGATGTGATTAGGGTCTACGGCACCGGGTTGCGATTCCGGAATACTTATTTAGTGTATCAACCAAGCTGGGGTATTAAACCATAAAATACGCCTCGGCCCTCTGCCTCTTGCTTTCAATGCAATTCCTTCTATGTTGCCTTGCTACCTCTCTTCACGCCTCGTGCCTCTACAATACATTGCTTCCTGCAAAAATAACTGGTGATGATGGTGCCATCAAGGACAATCGGTTAATATGATAGGATTTAAGAGACATATTGCTAACGGTTGATCTAGATCCTGCCCCAAATCAACGATAAGGAGGAAGTGTTTAAAATGTTACAAAAAGATGATGAAAATATTGAAGATTTGCTAGAGAGGTTTAACTATAACATCAAGAGGGAAAAAATGGAAAACTTAGACCAAGACACTTTGAAAGCTCTCTTGTTGAAGACAATTAGGGATGAATGGTTAGATATCCTTAACATGATGGGAAAAGGGGATATATCTTAGCTCACATTACCTGAAATAGCTGAATTATGTATCAACCTTTCAAGAGGGAAATCTAAAACTGTGAAAGGACCAAGAGACCCTGCTCTTGCAAGGGCAAGTAAGTCTACTTCTGGGACAGTAAGTAGGGCAGAAATAGGACATATGTTTGATGAATTCAAATCTGATATTTTAGGGAGTCTTAGTGAACAAATAGGCACCCTTAAGTTACAAAACAAGAAGAAAAGTAGATCAGTCTTCTTCTTGTCTTTGTGTTAAATGAGAAAGAAGCATGTGAAATTCTCACGGATGCAAAAGTAGTAGGAACTTGTGTAATTTTATGTTCAAAAAAACTTATAGTTAAGTTTTTCTTCTCTTCTTTGGTCTTAAAGTAGCTTTAAAGAAGAAACCCTACGTTCCACGAATCTCGTTTTGTCTCTAGGAAAGGCCTTGGCAGGGGACCTCAAAACACAAGGATTCCATGGTCAGAGTATCATAATCAACCCACTGGTGGAATTCTTGGCAAACAGCCCTTGGCCCCAATTCCAAAATCAATCTCAAACTTGGGCACAAAAGAACTTCAAAAATCACTGGAGAATACTCTCGATACTATCGATATCACTTCATATCTCGCATTTCCTCTGTCAACAAAATTTTACTTTCAACAAAATCCTCAAAATCCACAACATCAAAATCAACCACTTCCATTACCATTTCCTCAGAAAACAAATCAGTTGCCTGCCCAACCCATACCAAACCCCAACAATAAAAATCCTCAAAACACATACATGATAGAAGGCCAACAGTTTCCAACCTATTTGATTACTCCTCTAGACCCATGATGTTGCTGGGTGGAGAGAGTCTTTGAAAAGAAGAAACATCTGTAATCTTCAAAATTAAATATGAGGAAGATTCTCTCTTGGTGAATAAAATTCTTGAAGAAGGCATGCTTTCATAGACCCAAACATTGAAAAACCAAAACAAAAAGAACCAATAATTTCAACTCCTGTATTAGAGCAGCCATCAACATCCACTTCTACACCTCCCTTTCCAGAAAGATTACAAATTGATAGAGGTGTAGAAAAACAAATTATGGTGCCTAATTGTGATTTCCTAGATGAGCTGAGAAATGTCTGTATTAAGATTCCATTATTACAAGCTATCAAGGAAATTCCAATTTTAGCAAAGACAATAAAGGAGTTGAGCATGAAGAAAACAAGAAAAAGAATAAAAGAGACAAAGAAAATTCAACTGGCAGGAAAAATAGCATACATTATGATGGGTAAGATTGCTATTCCAAAGTATCTAGACCCAGAATCCCGAATAGTTCAAATACCTTTGCTCTAGATGGGCCAGAGTCAATACTTATTGATTTAGAAAGAAGGCGTGATGATATCTTGAAGTGAACAATCATGGATAAAAAAGTGAAACTTCCTATTCTTCCTTTTTACACCCACATTACAATTATAGTACTTCAAATCTTGTGAATCAAACTTGATGGGGTAATAAAGACCACATTCCAGGTGTACTAGATTAGAATTATCTGTGGATTTTATGATCAACTCTTAAATATGATAGGAGAGACATCTGTATATTAGGAATACCTTGGTTGTCGATTGATGCTTTCATTAGGCCTTAGATCCATTGATATGTGCATCTCGAGGGTAGTTCAACCAAGAAATTTACCTTGTATCCTCCAGCAAAAACAATTACAGAATTAGATGATACTCAATGGATTGAGGATGAAGAAGACATACAACCTCTCTTCACAATTTCAAAAATTAGTGAAGACAGCCAGATTATGAATACCTTAGAAAATTTTGAGTCCTCTTCGGAATACAAACATGAACAATTTCAAGAAGAATCCAACATTGAGTTTTTATCATCAAGACAGATGTCTCTTTATTCCATGGATAAATTTGGTAGCTCTACAATTGAGATATTTCCAGGTAAAACTTTAAACATAAACAAGAACCTAGAGAAATCTCAACAAGAAAAGCTAGTCAAGATATTACAGAGACATTCTTCTGCATATGCATGGGAGTACACTGATATGAAAGGGATAAGCCCTAAGACTTGCGCTCATCACATCTACATAGAGGAAAATTGTAAACCAATCAGACAACCTCAGAGATGGATGAATCCAAATCTTAGGGAGATTGTTAAAGAAGAATTGCAGAAATTGTTAAATGTCAACTTTATCTATCCCATTTCAGATAGTCAGTGGGTTTCTCCTTTGGTAATTGTGCCAAATAAAAATGGTAAATGGAGGGTGTGTATTGACTACCTGAAATTAAACAAAGCTACTCTTAAATATCATTTTCCCCTACCCTTCATAGATCAGGTGTTAGATACATTAGCTGGAAAAAAGTACTTCTCATTTTTAGATGGGTTTAGTGGTTATAACCAAATTCAAGTAGCACTTGGAGATCAAGATAAAACCACATTTACATGTCCTTGGGGTACCTATGCTTACCGAGTATTTCCATTTGGACTATGCAATGCACCTGCAACATTTCAAAGGGCAGTACTAGGAATATTTTCAGATCTAATACATGATTGTGTAGAGGTATATATGGATGATTTCACAATCTATGGAAACACATTTGAAGAAGCCTTAGCAAACTTGGAAATTTTTTTAAAGAGATGTAAAGAAGCAAATCTTTCACTAAGTCATGAGAAGTGTTTTATGATGTTTACTGAAGGAATTGTTTTGGGGCATCACATTTTAGGGGATGGAATTAGAGTTGATGAGTCAAAAGTTGAAGTCATCTCTAACTTATCTATTCCAAGTTGTCAAAAAGATGTTAGGAGTTTTCTAGGATTTACAGGATATTATCGAAGGTTTATAGAAAACTTCACCAAGATAGTATCTCCACTTTTCAAATTACTTACCAAAGACTGTGAATTCAAGTGGAATCATGATTGCCAGTTAGCCTTTGAGACCCTGAAAACAAAAATCTCTGAAGCACCTATTTTAAGGGGACCTAACTAGAAGTTACCTTTTCATATTTCAACAGATGCCTCAGATACAGCTTTAGGAGCAGTATTGGGACAAAAATACCTGATTCCTTATGCCATCTACTATACAAGTAAAAATTTGACTCCTTCAGAGTTAAATTATACTGTAACTGAAAAAGAGTTCTTAGTTGTTGTTCATGCCATAAATAAATTCAGAAACTATATAACATGCTATGAAACTTTTGTACACACAAATCACTCTGCAATTAAATATCTAATGAACAAATCAATTACTAATGGCAGAGTCATAAGATGGTTATTGCTTTTACAGGAATTCAACATTACCATTCTAGATAGGCCTGGGAAACAAAATATAGTAGTTGATTTCCTATCTAGACTCCAAAACATCAAAGATAATACTCCAGTTGAAGATCAATTCCCTAATGAATATCTTTTTGCAATTTCTACTCAAACTCCTTGGTTTGCTGACATTGCTAATTATTTAGTTTCAGGGAAATTTCCTTCAATAATGAATGCAAGAGACAAAATAAAGATCATTTATGACAGTGAAAAATATTCATGGGTTGCTAATGAGTTATACAAAACAGGTCCAGATTTTATCATTAGGAGATGTGTTCGGGAAGATGAGATGCATGAGATCCTCAAGGCATGTCATGATGAACATTGTGGTAGACACTTTGCTGATAAAAGAACAGCTTATAAGATCCTTCATTTAGGATATTATTGGCCATCCCTTTTCAAATATGCTAAAGAGTATGTCAAAAGGTGTGACAGTTGCCAAAGGGTAGGGAAACCTTCTCCTTTAGGTGAGATGCCATTGCAGCCTCAGGTACATATTGAACCTTTTGAGAAATGGGCTTTAGATTTTGTAGGACCTATTAGTCCTCCATCAAGACAAAATAAATATATATATTAGTTTGCACTGATTATGTTACCAAATGGGTAGAGGCCAAGCCATTACTTTCTACTACTGAAGCATCTGTAGTTAATTTTCTTTTTGAGGATATTTTTACTCGTTTTGGTGTCCCAAGGGAAATTTTTACAGATCAAGGAGCTCAATTCACATCAAGGATAGTGGAACAAATGATGGAGAGGTACAGAATCAGACACAGAAAATCTACTCCCTATCATCCACAAGCAAATGGTCAAGTGGAATCTACTAATAAGGTCATTGAAGGGATCCTAACAAAGAATGTTCATTTACATAGAAGAGATTGGGCAAACAGGCTTCCTGAAGCCTTGTGGGCCTATAGAACTACATGCAGAAGCACAACAGGCCATACTCATTATGAACTTGTTTATGGAAAACAAGTTTTGTTTCCCATAGAGTTTCAGATTCAAACTTTTAAAATGGTAGTTCAGCTAGGACTTGATCTAACAGAGGCACAAAAGCACAGATTGGAGCAGATTAATGAATTGGATGAGATCAGACAAGATGCAGTCCAGAAAACAAGTATAGTCCAGCAACAAAGGACTAGATGGCATGATAAGTACATCAAGGAAAATAAATTCAAAGAAGGTGACTGGGCCCTCTTGTTTGATTCAAAGTTCAAAGATTTTCAAGGTAAATTCCAAACACATTGGCTTGGGCCATATGAAATTATGAAATTTTTTGACAATGGAGCAATAAAAATCAGGAAAATAGATGAAGAGAAGGTCACTTTTCTTGTAAATGGTCATAGATTGAAGCTGTATCATAAGCCACTTTCAAGAGAAGAATTTATCAAGATATTCCAGGAAAACAGTGATGTGAAGTTAATGAAGAAGAATTCTTCTTCTTCATCAACTTAATTGAATTTTCTGAATTCGAATGTAAAAAAATAATAATAAATAACAATAATAATAATAATAATAATAAAGTATAAACATGAAAACTAATCACTGATTAGCATGTTTATACAGAAAAGATAAAGTGAAAATCAGAATCCTTCTGACACTTTAGCTTTTCAAATTTGTTCTTTCCCTACAAGCAGCTATCATAAAATCATAAGTGATCACATTCCACTTATGATCCATTTCACTCCATTCATTCATAACTCATTCACTCCATTCATTCATATCTCATTCACTCCATTTCATGGTCCATCTCATTTCCATCTCAGATTTCTAAATTTGATCTCTTTCTGCAAATTGAGTATTACAAATCATAAGTTGCAGACCACTTTTTATGCCACTTCATATTTGTGATTCATTCCATTCCATTATATTCCACTTCATTCATGCTCCATTCCACCATATTTCATGATTCATGATTAATCCATTTCATACTACACTCCATCCATGTTTCAAATAATTTAATTTCATGTTTCAAAGCTCCTATAGGTATATTGAAGCCGACGGACATTCTACAACTAGATACCACACGGGGAAACTATCCGACGACCACTTGTTCGTGTTACATTGACCTTGCACACCTATGTCAACAAGAAAAATCAAAGGGATTATGAAGGCTGAATAATCAATGATTTTCAAAGGAAGACAAAGCATATTAAAACCACAAAAATCAAAGGAAAGGCTAAGGTAAAGTTGTGAAATTATTATGATGATAGATTATGAAAGTTATAGTATAGTTAAGTCATGTATGATTCATAAAGTTATTTTGATTATTCGTGTTGATCAAGCCTATTAAACCTATCAGAAAAACCTTGGACAAAATCCCTTTTATTCCGCCATACCAAACCATCATTTATTAAAAATTAACGGTTAGTACTGAAGTGACCTATTCGGTCACGTCACTAACCCGAAGTATTCAGTGATGATTTTGAATTTCTCACGAGATTTTTCCGCGGTCTTTTATTTCATGATAGCTCTCAAACTAAATAATTCATGTGAATCACCTTCACTGTATTTCACTCATCCCATAACCACTTCATATCATCTTTCCGTAGCTAATTCCTACTGCATAAGCAGAGAAGGCATCTTTGGGGTGAAAACAACTCTCTGCAGCCATTTTTACTGTGAATAGAAGAGCAGTAACGGAGCAGTAAATTGAAGGTTGAGAAAAGAAGCCATGGGTCTCATTTTAAGGTCCGAACCAGTCAAAACCAAATACTTAGAGGGTTACCCACAAATTAGAGAAATACTACAGCAGGTTGCGTGGTTACAATTTTTGGAAAAGTTCAATGGTTTTCATAAGGAGGTAACCGAGACATTTGCACGGTCCTTCAATGGAGCAGAGGTTGAAATAGGAGATGTCAAGTTCACTATTACACAATCCTTCATTGCAGAGGCAGTAGAACTACCAAGGCAAGGTGAACGATGGTTAGAAAACAAGGAATTTCACAACGAGGCATGGAGACAAATGCTCAAAACACCAGGTATGGATATCTCAGTTTTCAAGAAAGGCATCCCTAGCTCAGCACTGAAGAATAAATGGCGAAATATGTTGCTCATTTTGCAAAAGTTTATAACTTGTGAGGGAAGGTTTGGTACCTTATATGTTTATCACATTTGGCTTATGATGCATTTCTTAGATGAAGAAATCAATTTACCCTTCTTCTTACTTCATAGCCTAAAGAGAATGGCCTCTAATGTTCAAAAGAGGGTTCAATTCTTGGAAACCACTTTGTATCACCATGGCCTAGTTAAAATCCTAATTGAACATCATTTGAGAAAAGTGGGAGACAATTGGGATGAGTTCCTAGTGAGGAATCACTTTTAAGAACCCAAGGAATCTCCATCCGAATGCAAACTTGCAAGAAGAAGCAAGAGAAGGAAAATTTCCAAATCTGTTGAAATTAAAATTGGTAAATCCATACAAGAGGCCAGTCAGGATATTATCTCTGAAAAACTGGCTGAAATCAAGAAACAACTTAAAAATGAGAAGATAATAAGAAAGTGTGCCAAGGAGAGAGGTGAGGGACCATCTAAACTAAGACGAAGCCATAGGCTTAGAGGCATATTAAAGAAGACAGGAGTTAAGCAAACAGGCATCATAAACATTGAAGATGAAGAGACACCATCTGATAAATCTCCTGAATACCAGTACAAAGAGGATCTTGATGAAGAAACTCCGGAGATAGACCCAACACAACAAAAAATCTATAATTATGTTGAGACATTAGAAAGGAGAGCCTCAGAAAGCAGAGGAAGAACTCCTAGCCCACCAGGATCTGCAATTGAAGTACTAAGAAGAGATAAATATGAACTAGAAGTACTTAATAGGCACATAAAAAATGAAAATTAAATTCTCAGGGAACAAGTCAAGCTAAAGAGTAACATGAACACAACTCTCTCTCTGCAAATGGAAAAATTGTACAAGGCTAATGAGAAGCTGAAAAAGAAAAACAAAAAGTTAAGTAGGGCACTTAGAAACCTGAGATTCAAATTATTCATAAGGAAGCCTAGGAGGTCATTAAACATCAGGCAAAGAAGAAAAAGGAAGTTGGATGTCCTAGCAGAAGTTCCAGAATACATGGATTAATTGCATGAGGACATGCAAAAGCTTTGCAGTGGGGGTATGTTGAGCCCCAAAGATGTCCTTCTCCTTCACCAAATTTCACTTCAATTCCTTTGTCCTTTATCAGTTGCAGGCTTAAAAGATCAATAGGATTAATTAAAGTCACTTTAGGAATGCATATAATGACTGACTTGATATATTTTCGTGGTTTTTTTGTTGTAGTAGTTTTTGACTAGACTCAGCTACAAAATGCAGTCATTCTGTAGCTAGTCGCCTATTCTGCATCTATCTTCATGTTCACACAGGTTACAAGTGTCACTTAAAGGAAAAACGCATATGATTGAATTCCACAACACTCCTACATCATTATTTTCTCTCTACAAAGTCTGAGCAAAAACCTACAGGTGGTTATGCACGTGGAAGAAATCAAAACTAAGAGGTATACTTCTACCGGGACAAGAACTCTACACATGTCTTCAGCAAAAGTATGAGGCTTACACAAGAGTTCTAATTTGATTTTAATTGGGAAAGACACTTATCCCTATTTCTTCTCAAGGTTAGTTATGTATTTATTTTATAAGAATGACTCGGGAGACCGAGAGATAGTTAGCTAGATTGATGTTTTGTGGTTAGATCTCAAAAATCCGTAATACTCTGTTTCTGAAGTATTTTTCCTTTAATGAAAAGAAGTCCAACTTCATTGCATGATCTAAGGAAATCTTGAGGAGATTTGTATGCTAATCCGGTGGTAGAGGGCCCCTACTGCCCGAGAAGCTCTGTGCATATTGTTTAGATAAGTAACTTTAGCTATGTTTCATTCCTAATTCAAGCAGCTTTTTGAACTCGATGTTTTATGCTAACTTACATTGAATGTTACAGCCAGTGTTATTCTTATGAATTGTTCCAAAATATTACTAACACTGAATGAGAGATAGCTTTAATATTTTAGAGATTAGTTGCATTTTATTTTAGCTGTAATAATCCAGAGGTTAATTGCACTTTAGTTAAGTTCTGTTCACTGTATTTCAAGTTTGATTGATTGCATTCTAGTTCAGTTTTGTTTAATGTATTTTAAGTTTTATTAATTAGTTGTATTCTAGTTATGTTCCATTAGACTTAAAGGCCTTCATTATTTACAAACTACTCTTGTTATTAATCTCTTCCAACACATCATCATATGGACATGAATTAGTGATATCAGTTTGAGGCCTTGACTGTTCTGCAATTTCTTATAATTTTACAAATAGCCTTTTTCCAAAACTATTCCAAAAGATTTCTAACTCTCGAATGAGGCTTATTAGTGAAAATTTGAATTACATAATGGATTAATTTCAGTGTCATAAGTTAATTTAGAGTAGGGTTCCTTACTATGCTACAGATAATATTTTCCAATTGTGTTCCAACAAATTTCTAACCATGGATGAGATTTTTGTGATATTGTAAGTTGTTGTTTACTTAGAAGAACCTCATTGCATTAAGCTTATCCTTTTCCCAAGCTATTCCAACATACTTCTAATGAATGAATTGGACTGAGTTCATGTTATGAGTTATTTTTCTTGTCAAGTTTTGCATTCTCTGTTCTTAGGTGCCATACATAGTTTAGAATAGCCTTTGCTCTGTTTTAGTGTGACAAATAACTTCTCTTTGTTAAACACTTAGTTCCTTTCCTCTTAGCATAAAAACAAAAAACAAAAACACTAGAGAAACACTAAACACAACGAAGTAGGAAGTAGATACCTAGGCACATATAGTGCACTTCACTTCAACAATTTACTACCCCTGGTTGAAAATTTATGACATCAATTTAGGAACACTAAATTGAAATGAACCCTACACTTACCATCTAGCATGCTCTAATAAATGCATTGCATGGAATATTATGTGGTCAATTTCATATGCATGCTTCTTTGCACTACTCATGAAATATTATAATCAAGGTCATAGCTGCTGACTTTCTCCATAGAGATAAAAAAAAATCCACAAGCCACAATGCTCTTCAAACCAATCGTCTTCCGGGCTCCACGACTCCGCCATTTCCACACGTATCCCATGACATTTAATTTCTGTGATATTCGAAAAAAATTTCAAACCATAAATTGCCAATTGCAATCCTTTGTCCATCTAGAAGCATAATCTCATGAACATCGGACACCCCTTAGTCATGTCATTGAGGCTTCAGCACGGTATTTTTGAACTTTCATGATGGTTGTGATCTCACACACCATTCCAACAATTTTCATACAGCTTTGATATTTCAATCAACCAACACTTATTAGTGTTAATATATATATTTATATTTATATTTATATTCACAGTAGCCTAGTGACTTTATAATTGTTACACCCATAACAATTTTATCACTTACTAAATTCAAATAAATTGAAATAATGTTGTTATTGTATTATTCATATGCATCACGTTTATTCCAATCATTTCATAATTTAATTAAAAATTCATTCCAATAGAATATAAATTCATGAACATTTTAATTCTCCATTTCACTCATCAGGCATTGCCAAATTCATTACAGTATTTCATACTGAAGGATCCCCACCTTCTTCTTACCACTTCTTGGTATCCATGTATAACATGCATCAATTTGAAACAACAGTTTTCAAATTTAGTTGAACGAATTATTACCTAATTCCCTTGCTTTAACGACCTTCTACCTTGGCTCAACGTTTCCTTACTTACTTAGATGTTATCACTAACACTTTCAGCTAATCCTTTTCAAGGATCCAACATGTTGATAACACTCTTATTGTTGCAATACTCAACAATTCCTAAAATGATCTTAGCCTCACACATTAGCCATAAATTCATTCATTTGGCCATTTATAATTCCAACGAAAACTTCATAAAGGAATTTCCCATTTATATCCAATTCAATCATGCCATTTTCCATGTCATTTTCATGTTGTTAGTTTCCATCATTTATCGTTTCTATTCATGCTCAGAACAATGCCAGGAGCATAAGTATAACATATTAATAATGATAATTATCAATCATGGGTCATTCTTTCCCACTTTCCCAATATATGTTCCATCACTATGGAATCCATTAAATAACCTCATTATGTTACCCAAAACATGGTAAGCACAAATTCCATTTCATAAAATCCAAACAGTGATCATATTTTTAACTTTTTTATCCATGATAACCATTAGGTTGTTCTTAAGTTAATTAGGTTGAGTCACTTAGGAGGGTTGAATAAGGTATTTTGAATTCATAATTTTCAAAAAAATGTACATATTTTAAGAGGTTTTAATAGTCAATAGGCATGCAATAAAGGTCATGTCAAAGTAAATTCAAAAAATCTGATTGCATGGGTAATATAGGGTCATTCTGTGACACTTGGTTTTAATTCTGAATTCCGTAGTGTAGTCAGTGTAAAACAGTTTGATTTCACTACGGAAGTGTCTAACAGTTCCATAGCAAATTTTCCCTCCCTAGTATTGGAAACGTTATGAAATCTATTTTTTCTGCGAATGGTGGGAAAGGTTGTGTTTTGTCATGATTTCATTGGTCAGTGTACACTTGGTCATCATGGTCCCATTATGTTATTTTCCATAATATTTCATATGCATGCGTGGTTATCATTACTCCTCACATCATTTCATTTTTCCCACTCATTTCCTCTTTCCTAATTTAGTCTAATTCCTAATTCGAAAATCAACACCTCACCTTCATCCTTGTAGGTTGTTTGAATGTTTTTCCCAGCAGTCTAGAGTCTTGAATTTTTTCTTGTATCTATATTAGGCTAAGTGCTACCTATGTCAAGGGAGTTTATTGATGTCTCAAAAGAATTATGTAGGTGTCAAAGAAGGAGCTGATCAACGCTATATTTGAAATTATGGCCTCACATAAAAATCCAAACAAGGGTGGCACTGTGGTAAGATATGAGCCCATGGATATGAGGCTAATTGTAGAAGACCCCAGCTTCTCACAAGTTTTTTCCAATGCAGGTTGCATGTTTGTCTTCCATAAACTGCAAGGGTATCATGCACAGGTGTCTAAAGAATTTTCTACAAATTTCATTGGTACAGGTTCAAAGGTGGGCATCCTCAATTTTGTTGTGTCTCCTGACACAATTCCATAGGAAACCAAGATCCCAAGGTCTAAAGAGGAGTGGTTTAAATAAATAAGGTTCAATCTGCAAAATTGTGATGAGTTTTTGAAGGAGCAACACATAGGCATAGACATGAGCTCAGGCATCTCCAGGACTTGCCTCAAGGACAATTATTCAAAACTGTTGATGGTGATTCAGAGATATTTCAATTGTGAAGGTATATTTCACATGATCTATCAATGCCATTTCAAATTTTTGCTTCACTTCACTGGTAAACAGCCACTAGATTTATCATTTTTTCTCTTTAGGACTTCAGGAAAAATGGTTGATAAGTTTCAAGCTAAACCTAAAAGTAGTGACGCTTCCATTTTCCACCATGCTTTGATAAAATTGCTAGTTATGGAGGATTTTAAAAAGCTAAACATGGATTGGTACACTTTTATTTTCTCAGTGGGTGTGACGTTGATTTCCTCACTCCTAGAAAGACACATAGATCAAAGGAAAATACTCCAAAGAAAGATAAAGACTCTAGGGCTGAAACAGAGGTTAAGCATGAGGTGGAAGTGCAGACAGAGGTGTAGCTCATGGTGGAGCCTATAGAGGTATAAATTAATCATTTGTAGGAGACATTAGTGCCTAAACAAACATCTACCAGTAGTAAAGTCAAAACTAACATAAGAACCCACAGAAGGATCACTAGAAGTCAAACAGAAGGGAAAGGCAAGCTAAAAGATATCTTGCAGTAAATTTTCATTGAGGAATCTCTTGTTGTGAAGCCTGTGGAAGGTAAGGGAGAAAAAACCAAGAAAAAAGAGTCTTAAAGCTAAGAAAATAGATTTTTCCAAAGAAGACTCAGGTTTTATTTTTAAAACTAGGAAGCCACTCACTAGGTCACAATTATCAAAGGGAGAAAAATCTAAGAAGCTGCATAAGGAACCAGAAAAGGAGAAATGGCATCAAGGGAAGAAATAATTGAATTATCTCCAACAAAGACAGAGGTGATCAAGTGAATAAAGGGAAAGGAAAATGTTAGAAAATTATATATTATGGAGCAATGCAACACATAAAATATGTGAAAAATACAAGAACACAAAACACATAAAACCAGAGAGACACCGATATACGTAGTTCACCCAGTTTTGGCTACGTCCACCCCGAACAGCCAATCCTTCCTTTCTATTATCCAGCAAAAATTGAAGAGACAAAACCTACAGTAGATCTGCTGTAATATCCTCTGTTCTCTCTTACAGTCTCCCTATCTTTTTCTCGCTCTGAGAATACACACATAATACACAGCCGCAATACAATACCCTCATATAGACAAGGGGGTTGCCTTCTAGGGCAAAAAACCCTAAACTAAACATAACTTCTACCGTCAGATCATCTGCCTATGAATGACCCAGATTGACTAGAAATTACTATAATTTTACAAGGCAATTTTACATCTGTTTTTAGCTTTAGGGGCGTTGCCCCCGAATCCCCTCGCCAGGGGGGGGCTCTGAAAAGCGCTGTCGGCCCCCCCTGGACCCCCCACGGCAGCAATTAATTACGGGCGACGTTGCCGCCCCATTTAAGGTACAGGGGTCCAATGCTATGATACAAAGTAAACAAGATAATAAGGCTCCACACCCAACAATCTCCCACTTGGAGACTGATTGTAGCAACTCCACCGTTGCTTCATTTGCTGGAAAATGACTCCTCTTTGGACCTGGATGTTCCTCATCTTTATCTTCATCCTTGAAGACCAATTGAAACTGAGCACATTCTCAGTTTCTCCCTGGTTACAACTTTTGTTAGCATATCTGCAGGATTTTGGCTAGTGTGCATCTTTTCCAGCTTCAACTCTCCATCTTCCAATATTGACCGTATGAAATGGTACTTGAGATGTATGTGTTTAGTCCTGGAATGAAATATTGAGTTCTTTGCAAGATGAATGGAACTTTGGCTATCACTGTATAACGTGCCCATATCATGCTTCTTACCCAATACATCCATAAACCTTTGTAACCAATTTATTTCTTTATAGCCTCTGTATCAGCAACATACTCTGATTCTATTGTTGAAAGTGCAACAACACTTTGGATTTTTGAAACCCAACTGACAGTTGTTCCACCTACAGTAAATACACATCCTTTAGTGCTCCTCCTATTATCTCTGTCACCTGCCATATCTAAATCAACATATCCCTGTAGAGAAATGTTTGAACCACCAAATAATAATTCTTGATTTGTGGTACCTCTCAAATATCTGAGAATCCATTTTACTGCCATCCAATGTTATTTTCCTGGATTATTCATGTACCTGCTTACAACTCCCACTGCATGTGCAATATCAAGCCTTGTGCAGACCATTGCATACATTAAGCTTCCAACTGCTGATGCATATGGAACTTTAGACATATAATCCATGTCTTCTTGGGTCTTGGGGCACATCTCCTTACTAAGTTTGAAATGGCTAGCAAAAGGTGTACTAACTGGTTTTGCATTCTGCATATTAAATCTTTTCAACACCTTTTCTATGTACTCGTTCTGAGACAGTGTTAATTTGCGATTTTTCCTGTCTCTAGTTATCCTCATACCAAGGATTTGTTTTGCAGCTCCCAAATCCTTCATTGCAAATGAATTTGCCAATTTTCTTTTGAGCACATTTATTTCCTGCATGTTAGATCCTGCAACAGGCATGTCATCTACATGCAATAACAATATAATATAGCTGCCATCATTTTGCCTTTTTAGATAAACACAATGATCAGAGTGACATCTAGTATAACCTTGTTTAGACATAAACTTGTCAAATTTTAGATACCACTGCCTTGGAGCCTGTTTTAAGCCATACAAGCTCTTCTTTAGCCTGCACACTAATTTTTCTTTCCCTTTGACCTCATATCCTTCTGGTTGCTCCATATAGATCTCTTCCTCTAGATCTCCATGGAGAAATGTTGTCTTTACATCTAACTGTTCAAGATGTAAATCTTTTGCTGCTACAAGACTTAAAATAGTTCTGATTGAAGTCATTTTAACAACAGGAGAAAATATTTCATCAAAATTGTTACACAGTAATTTTTCACCGTCCCTGCAATCCCCATCTCGCCCATTGGAGGGTCATTTCTATGACCAATAAGCAGTGTCATGCCTTGCAAATACCATCATTGCATCCCTTGCCATGAGGAAAACATTCCTTTTGTTGATCATTTCCTGAGCAGACCCCTAAAAACACTTGTTTTTGCCTTGGCGCTGGTAGCCCGTTATGTGCCCGCGCAAATGGGGAAAATTAACACTGAGCCCGTGCCAATTGGCACTCTATCCCAGTTGAACACCTGCGCCAATCTTCTTATAGAAATTTTTTTTTTAAAAGAGGTGAAGTTTCGATTACAACAACTTCGTGGATGAGTCATCAAGAGTGGTTTCGACTGAATAACCACGGCCTTCCTCCTTTGGCCTCTTGTTTCCACCTTATGGGGAACCTCCCAAGGGATAAGGCCTCCCTTCCACTATTATAGGGATCCCAACCTCCTCCTCTCCTCTATAAATATAGCCTTCATCCATTGATGAAGTGGCTGAATAGCTGAAGGGCTGAATGGTTTAATCTCCAAGAGCCTTCATTGCCTAAATAATGTTGCAAGAGCTTTGATAGTCCTCATAGTGCCAAATCCATAGCAAGGAGATTTACGATCGAAGAGAGAGGCTTGTCCCCATTCCCGACAAGCTTTACCGAGACGTATTCCACTGACGACCTGCCGAAGGAAGGTCCAGCGTCAGAGCCAGGTTGTATTTTCCTTTGTATGAATTAATGATAAGAGACTATTGGTTATGGTTCCACTTGTATTTTTCATTATGATCATGAGTTGTGTCTTCTCTTACTGATACATAATTGAATATATTGGGTTTTACGCTTGTGTTTGTCATGTTTATTGCGTGTGCAGGTGTTCGATCGCGGTGAGCGAGAGGATTGTGACCTATCGGAGCAAGGAAACGGGAGCGTTATCTTCTCTACGAACAATAACATTGGACTTGAGGTAGGCCTTCTTCGCAATTTGGTCTATTGCAATTAGGAACTTGCACCTTAGCGTGATACAATTGTTGCTAGACCCGATCTGGGCTAGTAGGGATCGCCTCTGTCCGCAGAGGGGATTTACCTCTACAACAAATTAGCGACTCCACTGGGGAGTTAGCTTGTTGTTTGCTTTGTAAACTACAGACGGAGCTTGAAGTTAGCTAGATAGCCTTCGAAATTCTTTTGATCTGCATTAGCGAAAGTATATGAATGCTGCTTCAGTCAATCTCCGGTCTAGTTTATGAACTGAACACTTGGATTATTGTCTTGCTTTTTGGTCGATTCTTGACGTTGCTTGCTTGATCAGCTCTTTTGGCTGGCTCTTTTCATGTCTTTGACTTTTGGTTTGAGCTTCCACATCACTGGTCTGCATATTGGATTGCTCTTTTTTAGTTTTGCATAGAAAACTTGACTGGTGCACTTATTAGCGTGACAGTTGCGCCAATTGGCGCTAGTTGCCAATTTACTACTCGTGCCAATCCTGTTATGGCGCTAGTTTCAGCCTGACAGTCGCGCCAGTGCTGTGAAGTGCTAGGGTTTGCTTAGTTTTGAGCTCTCTAAGATTGATCTGTGATTTTGGTCTTATTTTTTCGACTGCCTGAGTGTTCTGGAGCCTTGTTTGACTAACTGTGACCTTCATCCTTTGGTTGTTTGCTTGTTTCTATCGATTTTACATTCTAGCCCTAGGGCATCTAGGTGTTATTGTGTGTCGAGCCTCCCTTGGGAGTTTTTGGTTTCTATCTGTTCAGTCAACCTTGTGATTTCTTCTCTGCATTCGTTTGATGGTTTTCTATCATTTTATTGCGCTATTTGAGTGATTGGTTTCTTCTTCATTCAAATTCCGCTTTGTCTCGCTTTGAACCTAGATTACATGGTTCATTTGAGTCTTGGAGATTCTGCTTGAAGTGGTGAGTCTGGTCCTGGTCTGGAGAAATTCTTTGTTTTTTCACTTTCAGGCGTTGGTGCTTGTTGTCAGTTAGCAACCTACACCAATTTTCCTTTGGTGCTAGTTGTCAGTGAGCAAGTCGCGCCAGTTGGCGCTAGTTGTCAATGATAAAGTCGTGCCAATTTCAGGGTGTATGAAAATTGAGACTTTTTCCCTAAATCCTTCACCAGTGTGTCTTTCCCTTTTGGTATTTTCACTGTATGAGCATAGATTACATTTCTCATTGTTTGAAATGTCTTCTTTTCATGATTGTTTGATGTAAAAGGGAATGAATGCCTTCTTTTGATCTCATTCTTTGGAAGTCCTCTTTGTGCTTGACCTCATATGTCTTGTAGCCTTTTGAGGAATTTCGTTACAAAGTTTTTTGAGACAATGATTGCATTCTTAGTGTTTGTTTGCATCCCTTTTGCCTTCATCCTTCATTAATAACATTTGTGTTTATTTAGTTTTCATCTCAAGGTGTCCTTTTCGTTAAAATGCATTAGATCACATTGCATTGAAAAGTATTTTTGAGATTTATCATTGAACTTAGATTACATTGTTTAATGATTGAAAACTAGAAATCTCTTTGATTGCATTCTCTTTCATTAAAAGCATTCATTAAGTAGATTCTCATTTCATCGAAAAATGCATTGAGTGCATTCTTGTTCTTTAAAATAAAAAGGAAATTGTGCATAGATTACAATTGCATAGTTTTCAAAAGAGAGGATTTTGCATAGATTACATTGCATTATTCGCATCGTTGAATGTTTGAAATTACTTTTGGATAGTGAAAGTCATCTAGTTTGGAAAAGATTTCATTTGCAGTATTGTTGTATGTTGCATCATTGTTTGAAGCTCTTCCCTTAACTAGATAGCATTCATCGAATTGAAAGATTTCTTTTCTCATATAGCTGCATATAGGAGACTTTGAGACATAACACTCGCTAGGGCCTGAAAATTGAAACATAATTGAAGATTAACATTAAAATCTATTCAATTTACACTAAGGAAACATTGAAAAATTAACGAAATATTTAGAGGTCTAGGCTAGTGACATGTTCCGGCGTCATTAAACCTAGTAGTTGTCGTTCGCCTCTTGGCTTTAGGCAGCACTAGTACAGACTTGTGCTCCCTATACCATCGCGTATATAAAGGGAGACCCCACTAGGTTGCTATCCTTTATCCGTAGGAAGCCGAGTCTGCCGCCTTATACCCGTGATACACCAGACACAGCATTCGGGGAGATTTCCTACACGTACGTCAAGTCCTTAGTTGATTTCTCTTTCATTTTGAAACCAAGGTGTATATTGCAGTTCACGGATATCTGGTACACCCTTTGCCTAGAGTTCCAGAGTAGTCATTTCGATCTTTTCTGACTCATTAAAATTGAAAGGATAATCAAGCGCTTGTCCTTTCACGCTTGTTTCCAATTTGAAAGCGATAGAGTCACCTTTTGCTTGTTTCTCGACTCTTAAAATATGAAACAGCGGAGATTTGTTTTAATGTTTTAAAAATTAACTGCCCACGAAATATTCCTGGTTAAATTTAGTTTCCTTTGGGTGTTGTTCTAAATTTGTTTCCAATGGCAACTTTTCCAGAGTTCACCGACCAAGGAATCTCCTCCGAAGGGAATCCTGGTCCTTTTCCTCCTTTTGGAAATGTTGGCGCTCCTTATATGGCAACGTTTTCCCTTCCTGGGTTAACTGTTGGGTTGCCTGTTTGGTTGTTCTCAA